>JAEIFT010000266.1:0-362647 GCA_018904225.1 Lordiphosa mommai | reverse complement strand
CGAGAACAGTTTAATGGGATCAGAAAAACAGGAACCGTACAGAATCACAAGTACCGGTACTGTATCGGTTCTTATGATTTGTTTTATTGATTTATGATTATTCAAATATATATTCAACTGGTAAAATTTATATAAATATATACACTCAAAAAAGAGTCTTACATTTTAGAAAGTCGCCCTTAAATAATAACCAGAATCAAATTCTCCTTTTAAGATATATGTAAAGGATTTAAAAAAATTATTAAAAGCGCAAAAACTTTACTTTGGTAAATATTATATATAAACCCTCTAATTATTTGTAAAGGATTGGTCAGTCTTAACAAAATCATCCCAAAACTATAGAAATGTTAGAAAAATGATAATATAAATTTTAGATATGAAATTTATAGATTATATTCAAATTTCGCCCTAAAAATTATGTTTTATATTTCAAAAAATGTAAAGTAAGTTTTTGAGTATTTTACCAGCGTATGGGTTCAAATCTGTCCAAATCGCTAAAGATATCTATTTTTAACGAAGAAGATACGGCAGATTTTAGAGCGGCGAGTTTGTCTGGGCGACACAAGAAAAGAGAATTCCTTAAATCAAGGTTGTTGTTTTTTTTCTAAGTGTAGGAATACCACTGGAAGCGTGGACAGAAGCGTTACAGAAATTGTTCGTCCAAAACTAAAAAGCAAATTAAGTAACTTTTTATGTGTCGTATTCTTAAAACATAATATTTTAGTTCTATTACATCCATTAATAATTAAAATTTTTGAAATACATACTAAAATTATACTTGTACCGGTACGTACCGGTATACCGAAATAAAAATATGAGAACCGTATCGGAATCGAGAACCAAAATAAATTGAAAACCGAAATAGAACCTTTAACCGAAATTCTTATTTCGGTACGTACCGAAACCGGTTCCGGAATCGATATTCGATTCGGGATTAATCCCTGGATATAAGATATTTTTTAATATAGATGAGATTAAAATTTAGTGGTCCAGTTCGTGTTCAGTTTCGAGGTGTCAAAAATGTAAGAAATTCGGTTTGGGTAATCCAAAAATGCCGTTTCGAACCAATGCTCAGTGAATCGCTTGCGGACCGACCAGGCTTTTAATTGATAAAAAACAAATTTTTTTAAACAATATTAAATTCCGACATGAATTTCTCAACCATAACACATCCACACCACAAATTCTAATAAAGCTTCATAACGTTAAAAGTTTTGTTTGGTGGGAAGAGGTGAAGAGAGGCAGGCTAAAAGCCCCATTGACCTAACCTTGCCTTAAAGCTACTTATTATAATTCTCCTTTTTTTTTTCCTTTTAAACTGTTGTTGGGTTGATTTGTGGTTATTTGCTTATCGATAACTCGTTTTCAGGGGAATTGAAATCGAACTTCATGAAGTGATCTTCTTGATGCAAATGCGCATGAAGTTTTGAAGATGCTTCAAGGTTCTAGCAAACTTCATCGTATAAAAATTATGAATAGTTTATTTATAAAAAGAGATGACTTAAGTCATATATCCCAGCAGTTCATTTGTTTTTTGTAAAACCAATTTAGAATTCTACAAGTTAATTTTCATTGATCTGATTGACTTTTATAAGCCTGACAAATGATTTTTCCTGAACTTAGGGTAAAAATAACTGCATGTCATTTGCCATAAATTCAAGTGAAGAAAAAATATGAATGAGTCAGTGGCTTGGAATGGGCCGCCTGAGCGCAGCTGTTGCCCAATAATAATAATAATGCTGCTGCTGCTGCTGCTTCTACTCCTGATGCCGCTGTCGAGATGGCGGTCCCAACTATTTTTAGCTGACTCCACACACACACACACACACACAGTAGGCTATGTCATTTATGTGCCTAGCCAGCACAACCTGTCCTGTCCTGTCTCTACCAATTTGCATATGGTTGCTAGCTTGGCAACAAGGTGGGCTTTGAAAGTTCTATTCCATTCAGATAAATCAGAAACAGTTACAAAAATAAACTTCAAAAAAAAAAAAAAAAAATAAAATGCTCAGAAGGGCTCTTAAACGTAAATTTGAAAGAGAAATAAAACCAAAGATGACCATGTGGTGTTGTGTTTGGGGTCTTATACAACCGGATGAGGAATCAACTTCCACCGAGGAAGGTACAAGTGAGTCAAGTGAACAGGAAAAGGAATTGCCGCCCAAGGAATTTGTAATAACCGGCAGCTCTGAGCCGGAATTAAAAATCTCACATATTTCACCGAATATGGAGCATCATTTTCCCCACACTTACAGCCTTAAAATGCCCAGTTTGGGTATACATAATGTGGCCTTAAGTCCGGATAGCAAAACTATAGCTGCCGTTTCGCTGGAAGGTACACTCTCCCTGCTGGATATTACAGAGGGAATCAAAATTCCCAGTGTGGCTCACTCATTGGTGACCAACTTTTGGTCTACACGATTTGGGGGAAGCAATGATTATATATATGCCGGTGCAGGCAATGGACATGTCCATAAATATGACACACAAATGGGAAAACTTCTGCATACATATGATACTTATCGTCGGAATAGTGTAATGGGTTTGGCCATTAGCCCAGATGGCAATACATTGGCTGCCTGTGATTTAGAGGGTTATTTTAGCTTATTTGATGCAGCCACTGGTCAGATAGTCAGACAGCCAAACTTAAAGCGAACTGTGCGTCGAATGGCCTTTGATCCTGATCAGCGTTTTGTGCTGGCTGCCTGTGATGATGCCACCATTAAGGTGATGGATATGCCCAGTGGTCGTCTGGCAGAAAGTATAGTTGGACATGAATCTATGGTCATGTCTGTGGATGTCTCGCCGGATGGTCAGCGTTTTGTTAGTGGCGATTGTGATGGCACTGTCAAAGTCTGGGATACCAGAAACACCAAATGCTCTATGACCTTTATGAGAGGCTCGAATACGAATCTCTGGGATGTGGCTTTCAATAGGCTTAACAGCCTGGTCAGCTTCGTGGGCGATGTCAAGGGCCTAAAGCTTTATTATTGCTAACAAATCAACAATATTTTAATATTCTTTTAAATTTTCTCTTGTATTGTGCAGTTATTAAATAGTTTTCAAATTTTGCTGGCAACCCTCTCTCTCTCTCGCTAAACATAAACCGCAGCCTGGCGCCCTCATCTCATGTGCGCATAATTAAAGAGCCTGGAAACTTTGGGGGGGATTTTTGAGTTTGCAAGTTTATCCTTTGCTTGCTCTCATTCTAAGCCCCAAAAGTCTCGTTTGTTCAAGAGTGTTGTTTTTGTCTGTATTTTATGGGTTAACTGGGAGGAGCTTGGATTTAAAATTTTAAGCTCTGCTCTAAAGAGTATTTAGGTTTTGTTTTAGGCAGAGGAATTAAGTATGCGATGCATTCGTTGCCATTTAAATGTGGAATAGTATTGGGCTGACAAAAAACGTATGTCATGTTTTTTAAATTTAATAATAGAAAGCTGACATCGGCCGCCGATGTTTTAAATACCCTTATATATATTTCTGGCCTAATAATGAAAACGCGAATATTTATGATCAAAAATGGGTTTATTGTTTTTCAAAGTATTCTCCAGCAAGATTTATACACTTTTGCATGCGCTCAAACCAATTGTCGAAGCACTTTTTCCACTCCGATTGAGACACCTCCAAAACATGGTTTTTGAACTCTTCAACAGCATCTTTTGGCGACGAAAATCATTGACCATGCATTTTTCCCTTGTACGGGAAAAGAAAAAGAAGAAGTAAAAAGAAGTCATTGGGTGCCAAGTCAGGGCTGTACGGCGTATGACCCATCAATTCGACGTTTTGGGCGGTCAAAAAGGCGCTGGTGTGAGCTGATGTGTGAGAGCTCGCATTGTCATGGTGCACAATGATTTGTCTTCTATTGTTCGTTCGGCAAACAAATTGTCCTAGAATTGACCGTCCTACGTTGCTCAAGCGGAACAGTCGCCACATGACCAGTTTTACCGAAGAAACAGGCGACCATTTGCTTCGAAGTGCTTATTCCACGAACGACTTTCGTTGGATTTGGCTCGTCTACGAAGACCCACACGGTCAATTGCTGTTTTGTTTCGGGCTCATAAGCATAGATCCATAATTCGTCACCTGTGACGATCTGTGACGTCTTTTGAAATACCGCAATTATATTTTTTCAAAATTTCTTTGCACCAATCCACACGAGCCTTTTTTTTTTTGAGCAATTGTCAAATTGTGCGGGATCCAACGAGAACAAACCTTTATAACGCCCAGGTGTTCATGCAATATCGAATGTATGCTGGTGGAAGAAAGGCCCAAGGATGCCTCTATCTCACGGTATTTCACATGACGATCTTGCATTATCAGTTCACGCACGGCATCAAAATGTCTAGATTTTAGTCGGCCTAAAATGTCTAGAAGTGACCTAGGCCAGAAACTTTAATAGCAACCCACGTACATTTGTTTGGACGTTGATGTACAATGCGCAGTACGTTCAAGTGGCCCAAGCGACACCAAGCCGAAGCTTGTTACGCGCGAACCCCAGGCAAAATAGCAGCCCACCTCCCGCCCAACCGACCGGGGAAAACACGGAATTAAAGCAAACTACGGGCTAAATACGTTAATATAGAGGTTTTTATAGCAAAAATAGAATCTTCTAAACTAATTACTCGAAAGATTTTATTGTAGTCAGCACAAAGGACACGAAACGGCTCATGCAAAGCATAGTTAGTAGTACAACGTTTAGAGATAAAGAGTAAAGTAAATTTCGCTCCTGATTTTAAGTGTTTTTTTTTTAAAGATCAAAATGAATCATCCTTTATGTACTTTATAGGGGTCGAAGATGCATCTTCTGCCAGTTACCATTGGAACATGATATACAAATTATTAACATCGCCTGTAAAAAATAAAATTGTAAAAAAAAATTTTGTTTTCTGGCGTGGAAATTATATTGATTCCGTTAATGAGTAATATACGGTTAATCACAAAGATTGCTATGATCCGATTGTGGGTATTAATTCTCAAAACGCACCGTTTTAAACTCTACGAATTTTTGCATATTCTCACATGTAAATTTTGTAAAATAATTCGAAATCAATTAAATAACTATGTAGGCCTTAAAGGCTTTTTTTTCCATGCTAATGCTAATATAATGTGCTGATGTATCTTAACCAGGGACCGAGATTTTTCATCAAAAAATCATGAACCTAGAGTTTGGAATATCCAATCAAATCCAGAGAGTAGCAATGAAAAATTTGAATATTAAACTTAAAAACGATTAAAACAATTTTAAAATTAAAAAAAAAAGATAAAAAAAATTAAAAAAGATTTAAAATAAAAAAAAAAAAATAAAAAATAAAATGAAATAATAATTAATAAAATAATAAAATTAAATTAAAAAATTAAAAAAAAAATTTTTTGAAAAAAATAAAATTAAAAAAAGATTAAAATAAAAAATAAAAAAAAAAAAAAAAAAAATTAAAAAAAAAAAAAAAAAAATAAAAAAATAAAATAAATAAAAAAAAATAAAATTAAAAAGTAAAAAAAAATAACAAAAAAAATAAAAAAAAAATTAAAAAAAAATTCAAAAAATTAAAAAAATAAAAAAAAAAAAAAAAAATAAAAAATTAAATTATTAAAAAAAATAATTAAAAAAATATTAGTAAAAAATTTAATTAAAAATTGTTTATTTATTTTAATTTTTGAAATAAGTATTTGAGTTTTTTAATAGAAAAATGTATCAAGTTATTTGATATAAGATAATGTCTTATCTTAACCACTTGTGTCATCTATCTTACCAGGTGCTGCCACTTTTGTGCCATTTGATTTATGATTTATACACTTTTAATTTGTATTTTGATAATCGGTTCTAATTCCGATGGATAAAGTATAATTTTTTCCTGACTAAAGAGAAAACGTGTCATAGTTTTAAAATATTATTAAGGTGTGTGGGTTCATTTAATCTGCGTGCCAACACCACTGCCGTATACCATCTCAACTAGATTCTGTTTCTCGCAAAGCCTGCGGCTTCTTCTGTTATTCAATTTACCTACGCTGACTTTGAAGACTTGTTTTTTCTTTCTTTTTTTTTTTTATCTATTTCTCATTTATGAACTTGCCACAAGATGAATTACTTCCATTTGCAAGTTGGCCAAGTCTACCCACTGCTGCCTAGTTGCAGTTACCCTCCAGTCCAGTCTCCCCACTCAACCGAAAAAAAAAATAAAATAAAATAAAACCAAATCCCACTCTCGATGCGATGCAGTAGCGGCGACACGCGTGCAGACTTGCCAACTTGTTTTCCCACCGTTTAATTGGCATAATTTGTCTAACAAGAACAACGAACAACAGGGCCGGCGGGCCAACAGCAACTTGTTTTTGTATTCATTTGTTGTTGTTGTGTTGTGTCGTTGTGGTAACCGTATCAAAACATCTTTGAATTGTGTGTTGTTTAATATGCTGCAGCAGCAATAAGTGAATGTTCTTTGTTGGCCTACGCGGAATTGTGTCGATTTATAGGAGACAGTTGGCTCAGCTCGAGTAAAGAATTGGAATGAAATAAATTGAAACGTCTATAAAAAAAGCCGGAAATATTGGCAAAAGCTCAATCAAATCCAAGGCTGGAATACAGAGCTAAAAGTGGGCTTATTGACAGATGTAACACTTAGATTAGAGTTATGGCTGTTGAATACAAATCTGATGTGAGGATTTTAGGTACAGGTACTGAATGAAAGGAACGCGTCATTTTAATAACTTCACGTTTACGCTTGCTACGTCTTTTTAAACGCTAGCTTGGCTGTTTCGCCCTTAGTAAAAGGCGGGACTCCAACTAGAACAAATATTTTTCTTCTATTCAATTCTTTAGATATTTTATACGTACTCACGCACGTTTCGTGTTTTGTTTCACTGTCAAACATCTTCAGTTTGGTCTATAATTTAACCATGAATCGTCTTACAAACGAACAACGCTTGCAAATTATTGAATTTTATTATCAAAATGCGTGCTCTGTTAAGAAAGTTCATCGTGCGCTTCTTCCATTTTATGGTCAGTTTAATCGATCCACTGAAGCGGCTATTCGGGCTATTGTGACTAAATTTCGCACCAAATTTACATTGTTGGACATTAAACCACCAACACGCTTACGTAGAGTGCGAACTGAAGAAAATTCGTCGCCGTTCGCAGCAATTGGGCCTCCGTTACTCAACAACGTGGAAAATTTTGCGGAAGGATTTAGGTGTGAAGCCTTTCAAAATACAGCTGGTGCAAGAATTGAAGCCGAACGACCTACCGCAACGTAGAATTTTTGGTGAATGGGCTCTTGGAAAGTTGGCCGAAAATCCACTTCTTTTTTTCCAAAAAATTGTGTTCAGCGACGAAGCTCATTTTTGGCTCAATGGGTACGTAAAATAGCAGAATTGTCGATTTTCGAGTGAATATCAGCCAGAAGCATTGCAAGAGCTACCAATGCATCCAGAAAAAGTCACAATTTGGTGCGGTTTATGGGCTGGTGGCATCATTGGACCGTACTTCTTCAAAGATGATGCGAATCGTAACGTAACTGTGAATGGTGAGCGCTACCGTAAGATGATATCCAACTTTTTTTTGCCCAAAATGCAAGAGCTTGACTTGCATGACATGTGGTTTCAACAGGACGGTGCCTTATTACTTATGGACTTATTGAGAGGCGGGTTCGGTGATCTAATTCAATTGCCAGTACCAAAATCGTCGTAATTCGCGATCCAGGGATTTCTCGGTAAAATGAAAACGGAGTTCGGTGTATTTTTAGGTCTGGCTATGTCCCAAGTGGAGGTCGGGGGTGAATCTGGCGGTACCTTACCCAATTGATCGATTAAAGTACATTTGTGATATTGTATTCTTACTGACCATGTTCGATTTTTTTTTTTTAGAGCGAAGCTCTTTAACGGACGTTCGGTTGGGGGACTAAAACGAGAAAAATATTAGTGCTGATATTCGTTTGCATTGAATAAGCACAAGCAGGGATACTGATCTGGGATCAGGAATCTGGGATCAAGGATCTGGGATCAGGGACTTGGGATCTGGTATGTATCTCAGATCTGGAATTTCAGATCAGGAATCTGGAAAGGATATCGGATCAGGGATCTGACGTTGGGGATCAGTGATCTTGGATCACGGATCTGGGTTCAGGGATGGGATCTAGGTTCAGAGATATCGGATCTGGAATCAGGTATCTGGGATCTGGAATGTATCTTGGATCTAGGATCTCAGATCAGGGATCTGGGTCTGGTACAGGTACACTATTTTCAATCTGGTATGTATCTCGGATCTGGAATTTCAGATCAGGGATCTGGGAGGGATCTGCCGTTGGGGATCAGTGATCTTGGATCACGGATCTGTGTTCAGGGATGGGATCTAGGTTCAGAGATATCGGATCTGGAATCAGGTATCTGGGATATATCTCGGATCTAGGATCTCAGATCAGTGATCTGGGTCTGGTACAGGTACAATATTTTCCACCACTATTTTATATAAAATCGCATTTTATCGCATTTAATCGCATTTTGAGTACCAATATATAATTTTCTTATATCAATCCGAGAAAATGAAATTATTTTGGATCGGAAAGATGCTTTTGTACCCAAATGATATGAAAACAATGGGCACGTTCAGCAGAGACACTTGATCACTGATCAGCTTAATAACAACTAATCTTATTATTTAGCATACTTTTAGGGGGTCTTGTTAAAATGAAAATGGGAAAACTACATGTAAATATCATATTAAACACAAGAGGAAAAGTTGGCTACATAAATTACCAAGAAATATATCATTGATCAGGAAGAAAGTTCTTCTGCTGAACACGCCCAATGATATTTTTTAAAAGATAATTTTAATCAGCAAACATTTAATTGATCCTTATCTTTTTTCTCTATGTGCTTCGGCAGCATATAATGGTTGCAATACTTGACAACGTCCTCTTTACGTTTGTTAAAAGCTTTCTGGCAATCCTTTTTATCGAAAATCGATGTTTTTCCATCTCTAAACTTAAGCCCTTATAAAATCCGTACTAAGATTAGTTTTAGGATATATTTTTTTTTCTGAGTGTAGGGTATGGTCAGTACTTATCTATCTCTCTATGTGATGGTTGTTTGAGCTGTCATCTAGACCCATATCATTTTATATCATATAAAGAAATCAAATTTCCTGGCGCCATAGTTCTTTTTTTCTATGGGAATATTTTAACAACTATTAAGACCTCCCCGAAGAGTGGTCTTTGCCTGTTAACATTAACAGGCAGTCTCCAGCTACCTCACTAATTGCTAACCATCTTTTGTGTTAGTTTGTTCTCTCACTCTTGCCCCACCAGTTACCATTGGGGGCCATCGTTTCCATTGTTGACATTGTTTTCTTGTTCACGCTCAAGAGACTGAATGTTGACGCAATTATAACACATGGCGCGCTGTGTTACAGACCCCTGGTGTTCACCTGGTTGGCATTGCCTATTGTCGCTCTTCTGCTGCATCCGCGTCATCGTCTCTGCACGTGTTGCGGGTAACGAGTGCAATTTAACATTTTGCCGCCTGCAATTAACATTTATGCAAAAATTAGACATTGTCTCTCGCTCTCTAGCGGGTAAACTAGTTTTATCATTTGACTGGTGCAAATTATAATTATTATTAGTGCAAATTATAGTTGGTTTTAATGGGGTGTGTAAAAAATTATGAATGTAAAATGATATTGTTAAAATTAATGCTGATGATGTTACAGGTTTTTATGTTGTTAGATAGAAGATGACACTTGAAGATGGTTAGTCTGAGATATATAGAAGGGTTTCTGTTTTGTATTTATTTTGGGAATGAGAAATTCTTAAGTTGTCAGACCTATTCTCATATCTGTTAGGTAAAGTTTGATATTTTTAAATTATTTGGTTTAAGCGTATACAAAAAATGTGTTCCAAGTCAAACCGTTTCTGAGTCAGAGTCTCCGAGTTTTATTTGGAGTCCAAACGGAAGTAAAAGAAATCAAAATTGGTTTAAATTGAAAATCGTTTTTTTTTTTTTTTTTTTTTTTTTTTTTTTTAATTTTTTTAAATTTTTAAAAATTATTTTTTTTTTTTTTTTTTTTTGAATTTTATTTTTTATTTTCTGTCTTATCCGGGATGCAACGAGTCTATATGTAGCCGTGTTTTCATTTTCGCCGATAATGGTCGTAGAAAAAAAAACAATTTAATAATTTTTTTTATTTTGTTTATTATATATTTTTTATTATTATTATTATTTTATTTATTTATTTATTTTTTCTTTTATTCATTTTTTTTTATTTTTCTTATTTTCTTTTTCTTTTTAAAGAAATCGTTCTTATTCAACGAGTCCTTATGTAGCCGTATTTCCATTTTTTTTTTTATTTTTATTTTATTTTTTTTTTTTTTTATAATTTTTATTTTATTTATTTTTTTTTTTATAATTTTTATTTTATTTATTATTTTTATTTTTTTTTTTTTTTTTATAATTTTTATTTTATTTATTTTTTTTATTTTATTTTATTTACTATATATTTTTTAATATTTTTCTTTTTTATTTATTTTTTTTTTTTTTTTTATTTATTTTTTTCTAATTTTTCTTATTTTATTTTTCTTTTTAAAGAAATCGTTCTTATAGGGGGTTCAACGAGTCCATATGTAGCCGTGTTTCCATTTTCGCCAATAATGGTCGTAGAAAAAAAAAACAATTTTAAATTATTATAATTTTTTTTTTTTTTTTATATAAAGAAATATGTCTTATCCGGGGTTCAACGAGTCCATATGTAGCCGGAATTCCATTCTCGCCAATAATGGTCGTAAAAAAAATTAAATAATTTTATTTTTAATATTTTTTATTTTTATTTATTTTTTTTTTTTTTTTTTTTTTTTTTTTTTTTTTTTATTTTTTTTTTTTTAAATTTATTTTTTTTTATAAGAAATCTGTCTTATCCGCTGTTCAAAGAGTTTATCTGTAGCCATGCTTCCATTTTCGCCAATGCTGGTGGTAGAAAAAAAACCAATTTAATACAAAGTCACATTTCAAACTGATTTCCTTTCCTCCACATATTCTTCTCTATGTAATTGAATTTCCCCTTCCCCTTTAGTGCCAAGGACAAGGACTACGTGAAGGCAATGCCATTTTTCCCCCCACTTGTCAGGCTGCTGTTGTTATTAATAATAGCATTCTTTTTTTTTCCTACCCGTTTGACTCCCCATCCCCTCCCCTCGCTTAAACTGGGTATTCAGTGGCCATTTGGTGCACCATTAATTTATAATGAGTTGCCCAATGGGCACGAATGTCCGGCAACTGTGTCATTAAATCAATATCAACACGGTAGCCAAATAAATCTGCGAGATGCTTAAATATTTACCAGACGCAATATACAATGTTGTTACTGCTGTTGCTGCTGGTGCAACATCATCCCAGCGGGACGCATACGTGATATTTTAAGTGCAGAGCTTTTACAGCACATTTATCTTTTGACCGACAACGTCTCCTCACACTTATCCGCATCAGTAGCTAAAATTAAATATATCTTCGAGCTTATCTTTTGTTGTCTATTCATGGTCGTCACTTGCATCACCACGTTATGCATTTCCAAAAAAAAACAAATAAATATAAAAATATCTTTTTTCTAGATTAGATTAGATAAGCTGATAATACGCTTCCTCCCGCTATTGTCTCGTGCTTTTTGCTGTCTGTCTGTCTGGCTCGTGCTCTTTTGGCTCTTTTGAAAAACTGTTATACCCTCTGACTTTTTCGTCGGGATTCTGTCGCAGACCTTTGTCTAGTTTTATAATTGAAGCGTTTCTGGGCATTATCTGTGCATTTGTTTACCTCACCAACGTTTATTTGTTGTTGTTTAGTTCGTTGAGATCGCAGTCGTTGTTGTTGACTTTGCGATAAGTTTTGGTTTCATTTTGTTAGATACACCAGACCCATAAACTGCGTTTTTTTTTCTCGTTCGTTCCGCTTTGTCACATACACATTTGATGAAGTTGTAGGGTTAAATGCGTCTTACTGGAAAATGATATATAAGGAAAAACTAATTGGGATGATAATATATATTGCGATACTTTTGGTCTAAAAGCTTTTACAAATTTTGAACAGATCCTTAGAAAAGATTGTTGTATTTTTATTTGAAACTGGCTGTACCCTAAGTCTCTGGGGTCCTGAAAATAGTGTTGATATTTGTTTTTTTTTTAGTGAAAATCTTTTATTTCGGTAGGGTTTAAATCAAATTTCATAATAACGCATAACACATAACGCTCTCACGTATACAGCATACACTCCAAGCAACTGCTTGGCCCACCAAGACAATTTTAAATAAACTCAGTATGTTTTAGACCACTTCACCTTGGGGAGTTTTCCAACAATGTTTCCAAACACTATTCTCCTACACTGTTTTTCAACACTGTTTTACAACACTGTTTATTTACATTGTATTCGAACACTTTTTTTAACCTTGTTTTCCAACACTGTTTTTCAAACTTTGTTTTCCAACACTGTTTTTCAACATTGTTTTCAAACACTGTTGTTCAACATTGTTTTCAAACACTGTTTTTCAACATTGCTTTCAATCACTGTTTTTCAAAATCGTTTTCAAACACTATTTTTCAACATTGTTTTCAAACACTGCTTCCCAACATTGTTTTTAATCATTGTTTTCAAACATTGTTTTCAAACACTGTTTTCTAACGGTTTATTTACATTGTATTCGAACACTATTTTTAACCTTGTTTTCCAACACTGTTTTTCAAACTTTGTTTTCCAACACTGTTTTTCAACATTGTTTTCAAACACTGTTTTTCATCATTTTTTTCAAACACTGTTTTTCAACATTGTTTTCAAACACTGTTTTCCAACATTGTTTTCAAACATTGTTTTCAAACACTGTTTTCCAGCAGTTTATTTACTTTGTACTCGAACACTATTTTTAACCCTGTTTTCCAACACTATTTTTCAAACTTTGTTTTCCAACACTATTTTTCAACACTGTTTTTCATCATTGTTTTCAAACACTGTTTTTCAACATTGTTTTTTAACATCGTTTTCCAACACTGTTTTCCAACATTGTTTTACAACACTGTTTTCCAACATTGTTTTGAAATACTGTTTTCCAATCTTCTTTTTCTTCATTGTTTTCCAACACTGATTTTGAACTTTGTTTTGCAATACTGTTTTCCAAAACTATTTTCAATCACTATTTTAAAACACTGTTTTCAACATTGTTTTCTTACATGTTTTCCTTCACTTTCAAGCCATAGCCTGGCCATGCGTGGCATTTTCCAAGGAATATACCCATGTCTTCTACAAATAACGAACCTATTCCCATACGATTTGTGTAATTTTGGGGGTCGACAGCGATTTGCGACAAACTCTTTTTCCTCAGCATAGTTCACATCAAAGTCTTGTGAGTGTTAACCACACGGCAACTCAATGGGCCTCAGTATGCTGAAAGGAAGATAACATGTGTTACCCACATTAAAAACATTTTACTACGTGATTTCTTTCTTGTGAAAATAATTTCAAATTATTAAAATATTTTATAGAGAAAAGTATTAAACTATATTGTTTTTGCGACTTAAATTTCTTCCATCTTTGTAAAGGGCACCACAAAAATCACTCTAGCCCAACACATAAATCAATAGGGCGGGCAAGTGTCGATAACAATTACCATTACCCCATATCAGTAGTAGAAACAAAAACAATAACTACAACAACAACCACTGCAAATACCATTCAATGTCTCGTACCCAACGACATTCTCTCTACCAAGTGCGCTGGTTGGCTCTTTCCCTCACCATATGGTAGAGTCACCTCTGCCGTCGCCGTCACCTCCAAAGAAAGCTGGCAATGCCTTCTTTTGCTGCTTCTCTTCCTCTCTAACAACATAACAAAACAAAAAAATATCAATTTGTTCAAAGACTTTCACACAAAAAGGGCTACAGCCAACTTAATAAAGCAACAATAGTGTTTGATGAGCAGAAAATCATAAAAGAAAAATCAACAAATTTTATGTTAAAGTGAAAATTTGCGAAAGTTATTGTTGAGAAAAATGGCGAAGGTAAATTGTTTGTGTTTTCGGGTGCGGCTATCGGTTTAGTCATTGATATTATCTTATCTAAATATATATATAAAAGTGAATGTATGTTCGTATGTATGTTTATGTCGATTAGGAAAGAGTCGTAGGTTATGTTTCAAGTCTGCGAACCGGTGCAAAAGTGATTTAAAACTGGTTCATAACCATAACTCAAAAAGTTCTTAACTCTTCTTATAAAAAGTGTCATACACCCAGAGAAATCTAGCACGATTAGGCAAGACTGAAATCGGCTTCATTCAGTTTTTTTCTTGAATTTTCAAGAAGAAATCTGCTGAGAAGACTTGTGCGTTGTTTGAGTTTGATAGCAAGAGGGTGAGGCGTTCGCTTGCGGAGAGCGAACGAAAAACAAGGCATTTCGCGCTCCTGGACCTTTGTTTTATAATGCTTACTTTCAAGAAGATCTATTCTTGAATTCGAGAATGAAGCCGACTTAATTTAAAACCGAGCAGATCGAGCTTCAAAATTCATGCTTGATTTCAGTATTTTCTTTTTGGATCCAAGAAGATTCTGTCTTGTCGAACTTCTGACACGAAATCTGCTTGATATCAAGCACGATCTGCTCGCATTTTCTCTGAGTGTAGTGGCGCTATTAGTTGTTTCCCAACTTTATATTCTTGATCAGGACGACAAGTTTTGTCCGTCCGCTGACTATTTCTCAACCCAGACTAGTCTCTCAGTTTAAAAGCTATCAAGTAGAAATGGTTCGGAAAATGGATCTTGGTTATAAAATCTTTTTTTTTACCGGGTTAGGGTTCTTAAACTCAAAAGTTTTAAATATTTTGTGCTTTCAAACCTGAGATCCTGAGTTGAGGTGCGCTTGCGACCTATTTTCCTGTATCGTAACGCATGGTTCACGACATAAATATCTCTTTACGCACGATTCACGTACACATTTTTTGAGCGTTTTGCGTCACGCACAATTCATGCACGATTTAACGACGCGTTACGAATGATCACGCACAATTAAAGCGCATCCATATAAAAATTCATTGATCAAAATACAACGCAGTTATGTATACAGACCAGTATTTCCAAGAATTTTTGTAAGTTCTCTAAGTCGGCGCCCGATAGAATGATCTTGGCGCGTCGCTTTTACAGATCTCATTACAGTCTCTTAACAGCTAGGCTTATATCTATGTTAAAGGGAATGTACCATAACTATCCTACAACACTAGTGAACTGAAATTCGGTTTGTACGCTTATTTTAAGGTTTGTAAGCTGTGCTACCAAATTTAGTTCGAATTGCGACACTATTTCATATAGCTGGCTATATAAACGATCTGGCCGACTTTTACTAACTTTGTTGTATTGATCTGAAATTCGGTTTGTACACTTATTTTAAGCTTCCTAGCTGTCTTACCACATTTGGTTAAACTTGGACCATTATTTTATATAGCTGCCATATAACCGGTCTGGCCGATTAGCATTAATTTATTTTTCTTAAATGGAAAATTTAAATTTGTATACCCTTAAAATTATGCTGATTTTTGTAAAGCATAGAAGGAAGCATCTCCGACCCCATAAAGTATATATATATTCTTGATCAGCGTAATGAACTAAGTCGATATAGCCATGTCCGTCCTTTCGCCTGTTTCTATGCTATCTTCTCCCTTAATTTTAAAGCTATCTTGACCAAACTTTGCAAAAAGTCTGTTAATACACATAGGCTGCACATTTGTCGGAATCCGCCAGATCGGATGACTATATCATATAGCTTCCATAGGAACGATTGGTCCAAAAACAAGTTCTAGTGAGAAAAACTTTTTTGTTTTCCATCGTAGCGTCACCAATCGTGGTATATATAAGTATTATATGCTTTTACATCATTTTGGAAAAATTTATCAAAATCTGATGACTATATCATATAGCTGTCATAGGAACGATCGGTCTAAAAACTAATTGTAGTGAGAAAAACTTTTGTGTTTTTCATCGTAGCGTTACCAATCGTGGTAAATATTAGTTTTATATGCTTCCACACAATTCTGGAAAAATTTATCTAAATCGGATGACTATATCATATAGCTGTCATACAAACGATCGTTCAAAAAACTAGTTCTAGTAAGAAAAACTTTTTTGTTTTCCATTGTAGCATCACCAATCGTGGTATATATTAGTTTCGTATGTTTCCACATAATTCCGGAAAAATTGATTGAAATCGGATGACTATATCATATAGCTGCCATATAAACGATCGGTGCAAAAACAAGTTCTAGTGGGAAAAACTTTTTTGTTATCCATCGTAGCGTCACCAATCTTGGTAAATATGAGTTTTATATGCTTGCACATAATTCTAAATTTTTTTATCAAAATCGGATTACTATAGCATATAGCTGCCATAGGAACGATAGGTCCTAAAACTAGTTCTAGTGAGAAAAACTTTTTTGTTGTCAATGGTACCGTCTTCTAAAATCTAATTATTATTCTCATTTTCTTATAATTTTAGCAGTCTCATCATTATGGAGAAGCCCATGCAACATGCTCCCGCTCCCGTGGGTAAAGTCAGCCAAATAGCCAACATTTTTCAACGTAAACCCATAGAAATACAGCCCGTGGAGCAATTGAGTGCCGTGGCAGCAGCACATGCAGCCGCTGCAGCTGCCGCCACGCCTGCTGTAAGGGCGGAATCCCATTCAGCCAGATTCAATAATGCACGAGCCCTGTTCGAGAAACTAGGCGTCGAGTCCAACTCGAATGTCAGTTCCAGATTATTAAGAAGTGGTTCACGTGAGGATAATTTATGTGACAGTTCAGATCGTTCGTCTTCACGCTCATCGGATCGCTCACAATCGCCACCCAAGCGGCGTACACCCTTTCCTTCCGGAGCCTCGCTAATACAGAACAACAATAATGCGGCTGGTAATAACAGCAAGTTTATTGTGGAACCAGCGGCTCACCAGAGTCCACCCATATATCCGCAACATAATTTATCACGTTTAAAGTCCAGCGAGGAGGCTACACCCGCACCAGCAGCAGCACCACCGCCAGCTGGTGGTTCAGTGAGTGCTCTATTTGCCAGCTCTGGTGATAAACCCGAGAAACCGGAGCGTAAATTCAACTCCCGCGAGTTGATTGAGAAGCAAAAGAAGTGGACCTCACATTTTACCAAAACCAAAACCACACGCACACACAGCGATCTCAATCGTTGCGATATTATACGCACTGTGCCCGGCACCGGTCTTATAATGGACAGCAAGCCCGCCTTGGAGCCACCCAGTCCACCCATGCGCACAACAGCCCAACCAGCTCCGCCCGAGATTAAGCCACGTAGTGGAAAAATTGGTAGTCCGGTGAAGTCACCACCCCTGCCGCCCATACCGGCGGCTAAGCCAAAGAATGTCAGTCCAGTCAAATTTAATCCAGAGCAACGTCTACGTTCCTCACCCACTAAAACGGCTGATCCATCGCCGCCACCACCGCCAGCCAAATCGGCAGCCGTCACCGCCGCCATGCAGCGTTCCCTGCTCCAAGAGCAACAGCAGCAGGAATTGCTACGAGATCAAGTCACAGCAGCAGCAGCCCCTATTCCACCCGAAAAGCCGCGCAAAAAGTCCATTGAATTTATTGAGGATGCCATGCCCATTACCACCTGCTCAACACCCTCCTCCTGCGCTTCACCCACCAGCTCGTTGAGTACCCACAGCAGTGCTTATGTGCAGGCAGCCAAACGGGGATCTTTGGATGCCACCAATAATCCTGGCCAGGGTTATATGACCCATAATAATGGCCTGAGTGGCAGCACCAATTCAGCTGCCTCTGGCTCACCAGTGGCAAGTGCTTCATCGGGTCCATCCTCACCGGTACACACCGAGGATGAGAAACAGGAGAATGAGTCTACAGAGAAATCCGAAATGGAGCATTATCATAATAATTACAATAGTGTTTCCAGACGAAGACGCAGCGAGAATGAGGGTGAGTTAAGAATTTCAAATATTATAAAATAAAAAGTCGAAAAATCGCGAAGTAGAGGATGAGGTAAAGGTTTAAGTGAGTAGGTAAAGGTTTAATGTACTTCAATCTAATACTACCAAGGCTGCAAACCTCCATAATTATAGATGAGCTTCGGTTCGGGGGTTCGAACCCGGGAGGAATCTATAGGTTCGGTTCGGGGACTGGTTCCTGCAACCCCTGAACCCCAGGTTTTGGTTCGAACCTTGGTTCACTTGGAAAACAAATTGTAGTTTCAATTGGTTTTAAGAATAATAAATTCGTTATATTTAACATTTCGGTTCCGGACCGGTTTACAGTCTTGATTTCTACAATTCACAACTGGTTCAATCACTTTTCTTTTAAACTGATTATAGATTTCCATCATATACCGGTACTTGCTAGATGCCCGGTGCCGCTCGGATCCTTTAAAATTGTGTAAATATTTTTGTTTCACAAAATTAAGAAAATATTGATATCATGATGCGAGAGTTTAAACCATCTTGTTTCACAGCCAGAAAATATCTTACTCTATATAATCCTAGGTTTCAAGGTTATAACTTGAGATATTCCTTAGATATAGCTCTAAACCACTATTAAAACGGTGACAAATCTACTCAGCAAATTTAACATTCCTAGCAAGTTTTGAATATAATTTAACTGGTTTGGAACTAGAACTTTTAAACTTAAATTGGTTCGAAAAAAAATCTATTTCAAATCTTAACTCTAATAGTAAGGCTCTGAATCACTTTTGAACTGGTTCATTTGGGTTCTCACTCCATTTTATTATCCCCACACACAAATTTTCAAGTTTATACATTCAATTATTTCTGAGATTAGGCTCGGAACCATTTAAGAACCGGTTCAGCGGGCTCGGAACCACTTTTAAATTCGAAAATGTCTATCTCTTTATAACTTACATGCACATCGAAATCCGAAATAAGGTTCTGAACCGATTCAGGTCCATATTACTAACCCACACACCAAATCATTAGGTTACAGCCTTTTAGCTTCGGAGATATGGCTCTGAACCACTTTTGTACCGGTTTAATCCAGTTTAACAAATGTTGGACTTATCCCCCGACTCTTTCCCGATCGACTAGAACATTCAGTGAAAATTTCGTGAAGATCGGTTTAGTATGCCTCTGAACCATTTTTGAACCAGCTTAAACCGCTTTCGAGCCGGTTCATAGACTTATGACATATCCTATGATTATTTCCTGATCCACATGAACTTACTGTACAAATGTTATGAAGATCGGTTTAGTGGTTTCAGATATATGGCCCTGAACCACTTTTGAACAAGTCTTAAACAGCTTTAGAACCGGTTCACTGACTTGCGACATAACAAATGACCATTTTTTAATCGACATGAACATACTGTAAAAATTGAATGAAAATCAACTTAGTGGTTCCAGAGATATGGCTCTTAACCACTTTTTAATCCGGTTTAACTGCTTACGAACCAGTTCGCAGACATAGGCTTGACTCTTTCCTAATCGACATGAACATTCAGTGAAAATTTCATGAATATCGGCTTAGTGGTGTCAGAGATATGGCCCTAAACCACTATTGAACCAGTTTTTAACCGCTTTCGAACCGTTTCACAGACTTGGGACACAGCCTATGACTCTTTTTTAACCGACATAAACATACTGCACAAATTTAATGAAGATCGGCTTAGTGGTTTCAGAGATAAGGCTTTGAACCACTTTTTAACCGGTTGAAACCGGTTTAAACCGCTTACGAACCGGTTCACAGACATAGCCTATAACTCTTTTCTGATTGAGATGAACCTTCAGTGAAAACTTCGTGAAGATCGTTTTAGTTGCTTTAAAGATATAACTCTATACCACTTTTGAACCAGCTTAAACCGCTTTCGAACCGGTTCACAGACACAGCATATGACTCTTTCCACTGAAATTTTCACTGTATGTTCATATCGATCAGAAAAAGAGTCATTTCCCAAGTCAGTGAACCGGTTCCAAACTTACTGAACCGGTTCAATAGTGGTTCAAAGCCATATCTTGGACTTTATTAGAGCTATGAACTTATAAATTGAAGTGTGGGTTAGTTATATGGAGACCGATATTTTACAGGTTAAAACCGGTTCTTAAACGGTCAAGATGAACCACTGATCAAGGTTCAAGAATAGTGAAATTAACATATTTTTGTTAACAAAACTGCTTAATAATTACAACGTTTATGCTTATAAAAATCATGCTATTTTGCCCCTCAAAGTATGCAAACTTTAATTTATTTAAATATTATAATTTGAACGTGATAATTTTAAGTCCACATTGTGCATTCACTTAGATTGTCGCACCAGTCAAAGGTATACCAAAATAATTTTCCTTAATTATTTCTATTCATAAACATAGCATACTTTGAAGGGCAAAAATCATGATTTTTTTTTTTTTTTTGCATAAACGTTGTAAATGGTGTGCCAATTCTTTCCAACTTCTCCTCTCTTCAAGGATAGCAAAGCAGTCCGACTTCTACCTATTATGGGTAACAGACCTCAAGGACTTTAATAAGGATAATACTTTGAGCTCAAAGCAACCCCAATCAGTCTTCTTATCCTGTAGTTTTGACACCAGTAACATTCATTCAAAGAACTTTCAAAATAAAATCCAATGCTTCAAGTACCCATTTATATTATTTCTACCTACACAAATCCAAGACCAGAGAACCAAGCAATTACAGTTACAGGTCATTCCCAAACTTCTTACATTTAGCTACTTTTGAACTTTGTTGGCTTGAGTTCAAACACCTTATCTACCTCTCCTTCTCTCTCTCTCTTTGTGAACTCTGAAAGAACGACCCAGGTTGAGTTTTACTTCCCTTAGACTCGTACCCAGGCCAGGCCATTGCATCCCACATTCATTACAAGTTTTTTTTATTTTTTTTTATTTTCTGTTTTGCTTTCTAAGCGGTGCACAAATCGTGACTCCGCTTCACTTCGTTCCCTCCTTTTACAGCTTTGTTGTTGTTGTTGTTGCTTTGAGGCTCTGAGGCAAATTCCAATATGGGTCAAACAGCAGGCATATCAAATGCAGCCCCCAACACACGACGACAACATTCCAAGTCCACTTCTCGTAGTCGGCGGCGGCGTCTCTCGAGTGCAATGCTCACAATCTGTCGTCGACCATCTCCATGGTCCGAGCGAGGTTTGTCTGTGTTGCGGATTTTGTTGGGATTCCCACTTCATCCGCCACCAGTGACTCCCTCTCCCCCCTTACATAAAATTGTATTAATGCCAGATTAAGAATTCAATGATGCGTCGCTCTTCGTGCCTCCGTTTTCTGCTCTTCTCTCTGTTGATTACAAAATTGGAATTTGCACGCTGCGCTTCCGCCTGCCGCCAGTCCATAAAGCTGCTCCAACTGAGGCCTGGGCTTATCTGGAATGTCTGGCCAAGAGTTTGCAAGTTGAAGAAGAGGCCTAGAACTTTTTCTGCTGGTGGTTGAATGAGAAGAAAGGGGGCGTGGTTTTACCTTGATTTATTGTACATGCACAGAAGATTCGCTAGGTTGTTGAGAAGAGGGAGGGGGATAAGGTGATGAGTTGAACTTCTCTTCTTAATTAGCTTTCACTGTTCATCAAGTGTAGATTTTCATTTAACTACCAACTGTTAATAGACTGTTAAAGAGCCAGCTGCGTCATTAATTTTGTTTTAAACAGCCATTGAAAAAAGTGCATTTCGTGTGATCATCATGTATTTGTATATGTAAAATCCCATCAACGATACAAAGTTAAGGCTCAACTCTGAACCCTCAATTTCAATGGTTTAATTCGGGTTGCCACTTCTTACACCGTGGATAAAATCCATGCAATGGTATTGTGCGACCGATGAACTCAGACTAAAGGCTTCTCAACTAAAGGCCAAATCTCAGATGACGTACATTTTATTTTGCCGAAAAAGCATGCTGATTTCAAAGCTCGACAAAAGTGTTTCTATTCATATGAAGCATTATGACGACTAAAATCATTTTTATGTCATCTCGGAATAGGCCTTAAGCGAGTACATCACATTTTACATGAACAATTTGTTTTATTTGAAAAGCAATTCCGACGATTACTGAAACTCAAACAATCGTATGACCATTTCAAAGGAGTATTTAGCGCCATTTCGTAGCCGTGGATGAAACCTGGATATATTACAACTCACCATAGACCAAGGAACTGTCAAAGAAGTTCACAAAACGTTCTCAAACAAGGTCATAGCGACAGTATTTTGTCAAGCACACTGAGTCATTCACATTGATTAGCTTGAAAAGGGTAAATCGATCATCGGTGAATATTATTCAAAGCAGTTGGACAGATTCAACATTGATTTAAAGCAAAAACGACTGCGTTTGGCAAAGAAAACAGTAATCTTCCATCATGACAATAGACGGGTGCACACGTACCCTTCCAAAAATCCTTTCAGAGAATTTTTGGCGCCCAACGTGGGGCTGTCTTGAAGGAAACTGATTACATTGCTAGCGCCCAAAACATAAACGTGCCAGAAGTATTAAGCGTTCCGGTCAAAATTCGACGTTCTGAACAAGCGACTGAATTGTTAGCACCCTGCTCGTAAATGAACATAAATCGTCTTCATTTTTGTTACATAATAAAAAATTGTCATAACATCCAAAAAATGTTTGTCTTAGGAAATGTTGTGGGTATTAGTGAATACATGATTCGCAGAGAATGATTTAAAGATATATTACATCACATCAAATTACTCCTTTGTTTTCTGACGGCATGAGGACATAAAAGGTAAAGAGGTCTTTTATAATGTGTCGTCAGCTGACAGATGAGTTGGAGGCCCTGTTCGGGTGGTTTAAAGAAAAAGATGGCGTTCAACATTTAAGCCACTACCATATTGCTCCTTAATGGACATACCACATATTATTTGTAGAAATTGGACCTGTATTTGTCTTTAGTTCTTTGCACGTAATACTTTAAAAAAGTACAAAATGCTTGGTTCAAGTACGATTTTTTTAATTCCCATACTTTATTTAAGACCGTTTCGGGTTACGTTAAGTACATTTTGGGCTATTCCAAGGTTTTCCAAACCTTATTCTTAGAACGAAATGGTCTTGAAGCAATCCCAATTCGTTCTTAATAGATTGATTAGTACTTAGTTTAAGTACACCCAAGAACGAATCATACTTAATATTTTAAGAACAAAACGGTATAAATTATAACCCTAGAACGTTTAAGTACACAAAATTCTTGATTTTTATTTTTCGTACTTGATTTAAGAATTTTGTTAAGACTGATTCATACTTAGTTCAAGTTAAACCAACTATGAAATATACTTGAAATTTTAAGTACAAAACGGTATAAATTCTATCCCGTTCGTTTTAAAACGCTGGAGCCTATCACAATATTTTATATTTTTATATCAATGATATTGGAACAGAAAGATGTTAAGGGGATTGAGTAGATCTTGAAGCTGTCGTTGTGCCACTTTTTGCGAAGCCAGCTTTACCCTTATCATATTTTTCTATAAAGATGGTTTGTCAAACTAATCTAAAGAGAAACTTTTTAGATAAGCTATGATGAGCTATTTCACTTTTATTATCTAAGGTTCAGACCTTGTTCAACAGATTCAGTACAGGTTCAAAAAAAAAAAAAAAAAAAAAAAAAAAACTTAACCATAACAAAATATTTAACTCGTGGAACTGTTGCGCCTAAAAAAAACTCCCCAAATGCATCCACAGTAAGAAAGAATTTTCGATTAGGATTTTGAATTACAGCAAGCGCTTTCTACATAATTTTTGCCTTCTCGTCGATTTGGAATCATTTCTTCTCCGGCTCTTAAATTGAGGTTTCCAAAAGTGAATGATCAATCAGTTAAATAATAGAGATTATTTCAAAAAAAAAAACAGTACAAGAAAAACAAATAGCGGGATATTTTAAGCCTAAAAAGACGGAAGGATTGAAATTTTAAGCCCGATTAGGATTGATAATCCGTGATTGATCCCTTTGGGATTGTTTTGATCCGATCGTGCTTAAATGTCGAGTGAGAGAGCGAACAACGAGAACAATCAAATCGCTTCGGCTTTTGTCGTCTGGGCCAACGCTCTGTATGTCATGGGCGCCTAGTCGGCGACGGCGCGGTCGAGTCGCTGAGAGCAGACGTTCTGTTCCAGTCCCGAGGTCGAGTTCGATCAGACAAGGCGAGTTAAGTAAGTTCTTATTAAGTTATATATGTTTCCAGATATTAAAGACATCTGGTTATCTTGTCTGTGTTAAAGAAGACTTAAGAACCAAATAAATATATATGGAAAGTATAAGAAAAAAAAAAATCCGGGCGTTTAATTTTTTGAGCTTTAGGGCGCAGGACTATTCAGATTAGGATCGAGATAACCAGAGCGTGTGGAGTTACGTGAGTCTTACAATACTCGTAGCGTCATATTTATGAATACCCCCCCCCCCCACACAACCGCGACAGGCAGGCGATGGGCAGCACTTTACACAGATCTTGTGGCGCCACATTTAAAAGAAAATATCAAAATAAACTTTATCTTTTTATTCTCTGTGTATCAATCTTAAAGGAGAATGTGTTGAGAATTAGACTGTTATTTTACTGAAAACAATCCTAGTACTGAGAGAAGCTCGACTTGGGCCGTTACAGCCAGATTAACAATCCGAGTACTTACATTAGGTTTACACAGTATACGGAGTTTGTGTGAAAATTCTGATTTTTCATAAAGTCACTAACTTTTCAGGCTGCCCTCGTGTGCCAAAAGAATAACAATTTTTATAGCAATTTTTTCTTTGGCTTTGCTTACACAGTGCCCATCATATGTTTAGCGCCGTTTTCCCTATTCAAACACACACTAACACATACACATACATACATATTGCATCTACACTGTCGACTGTCAGAGTCGCCAAATGACAAGAACACATGAATGGGGAATAGGCTGACTAGGCAGAACAAAATAAAAGTCATATAGAAGGGCCTCGGCTTACAGGGCTCTTCTAGCCTGTTGTGCTGTCACACACGAGAGTTTATAAATAAAACGCAAAATACTATTTGAACACTATTTGAATTGGATAAGGGAGGAGGGAGGAGGGAGGGAGAGATGATGGTATTCCCCTCACATATATGTATGTATGTTTGTTTGTCTATAAATTATGCCTGCCAGAAGTGCGACGTTGCTCCACTTTGTATCCACACAATAAGAAACCCAGCGACAATGGGTGCCGCCACCAAAATACAAGGCTCTACAAATTTGCTATTTATCTATGAGTTTGGTTAATCCAAAACGGAAGGTATTATTTATGACAATTAAAACTCGTTCAAATATTGACAATTTGTTATGAATAGAATTATAGAGAGACGACGGCAAATGGTGGAGTGAGAAGTAAGTGGCGTATTGCTTGTCTATCTATCTGTCTGCTCATTTGATTGTGGGCAATACAGTTAAAATACACACCACCTACACAACACAAAACACACACACACACACTGAATAGGGGACACCTACATATATGTACATTTAGCCGGCTTGCAGACGACGCATACCAGCATACATATGTTCTACAATAACTGCATTCCATTTTTACACTGAAAACAATTTAATTGGAATTGAAAAATTTACCACAATGGTAACGATATAGAAATCCATCGGGGTTACAGAACTTTGAGATATTTCATATTCTTATTTGCAAATCTATTTCAAAGGTTTGTGTCTTAGATAATGAAAATATAATAAACTTCAGCAATAATTGGAAGATTCCCTCGAAAACCTTATAATCGATCTCTTTATCTATATTTTTACACTCCGTATCATCATCGACATAAAATAATTATGTGCTTATATATATAAAAACAGGGATTTATCCGGAAATAAATATCAGTTCTGGTACGTACCGAAAAAAATATTTTTTTCTATTGGTCGAAGGTTCTGTTTCGGTTTTCAGTTATTTTCGGTTATCGGTTCCGATACGGTACCCAAATTTTTATTTCGGTATACCGGTACGTATATATCAAAATTAAAATTGTTTTATGATATCCACAAAATTAGTAAATGGATAAAATAGAATTAACAGATTGTTTTCTAAGAATATGCCACATGAAACAACGTTTTTTAAAATATACAGATTTGTATCCGTTTTTATTTTTGGACAAACAATTTCGCTAAAATCTTCTGTTCTTTCTTCGAGTGATATCCCAACACTCAAAAAAAAAAAACGACCTAGAATTACGAAATTCTCTATTATTTTGTTTGCTCTGGGGCCGATTCTATCTTCCAGGTGAACTATGTCACTTAATCTTACAAATAAAAAGTAAATGAAGTTTACTTTCTTAGGGCCAATTTCTCACCTTTAAAATAGCCAAACTGTGACAGAAAAACTTTAATTTTCGATGTTTGTTTGTTTCCGTGGCTGAATCTGCGCTCTAGGAAATGAGAAATTAGACCTAAACTTATATCAAATCTTTCTAAAAAGCAGAAAAAATGGTTCTAAATAATCGGTCCTTAAATCTGCTGTATTTCTGACATAAATTAAGATCATTTGCCCTTTGTATAGATTTGAACCCATACTATAAGACTAAGGTTCAATATAGCCCATAATACCCTGGTAAAATACTTAAAGGGGGCTCCAAAAACCCTCTAAAACAGTTGGAAACCTAAAATCTGCCGGTGCTTTAACTTACATTACATTCTTCTAAATATTAAAACGAAACATTCTTAAAATTGGCAATTATATTTCTAAATTTCAGAGCGAAATTTGATTTAAATCAAGAAACTTCGTTTCTAAAAGTTATATTAACTGCCGACATTTTTAAATTTGTTCAGGTTAATCGGTCACGAAGTTTCTTCATGGGCTACTAAGATCGGATTTACACGATGAAGCAAACTTCATGAAGTTTCTCAAAAAGCTTTTGTTTGTGGGAAAGAGGTGTGGTGGGTGGGGTGGCTTGCTCCTCTACCCTCTTTCCTACAAGCAAGAGCTTTTTCAAAAAACATCATGAAGTTTGCTTCATCGTGTAAATCCCGACTTGGAAAACTTTTTAAGTTTGATTCATGTGTAATCGTAGCATCTTTTCAAACGGACCTTTCTTAAATGAAAATAATTTTATAACTTTGCGAGATTTGATTCAGACTTGATTTCTAAAGTTTATATCAGCAATTTTCTAAGCTTGCCTTGACATTTAATTATAGTTATTTAATTATAAAAGAAACGTTTTTCCGCTTTTTGAATGGTTAATCCCGTTCTCGATTCGCTTCTGGGCTTTACCCTCTCAATGTCGGCTACAAGTTAAAACTTCAATGAAGCTTAATGGAAACTTTAAGTTATTCGCCGAATAACTCCGATTATATTTAGAAAACGGAAACAATACAAATTTCGATTCCGCATGATTTTAGACAAATTTGAACAGGCCTGTTTATCCTATATATCTTAAAAAAATAATTTGATCCTGGTTTTTTTTTGCCGAATTTTTTAAATGTATGACATTTTTTTTACCGGTTGAAAAATATTTTGATATAATCATAAATCAATAAATTAAATAATAAGAAACCAAAACTGTACCGGTATTAACATTTCGGTATGGTTCCGTTTTTTCGGTTCCTATTATAACGGTTTTAGATTCTAAAAAATGTTGCAATAACGGTTCCGGTTTCGGTACATGGCTTGAAACGGTTTATTTTGGTTAACGGTTCCGGTATTATTTCCTGATTACAACAGTTTACCCGTTTGTCGACGTTTTAGTACCATTAGGGGTAGTTAAAAGACATCATTTCAGATGCTTAAAGATATTGGATTAGTATTTCTGACACATAGAAGTAAACCTCTTCGACCTCAAAATCACATTTCCAAATATAATACAATTTCAAGACCCTTAGTGAAAGGTGGACGGTCGACAACTTTTTCTCTTAGTGTATAAGGGTTTACAAGGTTCGCTTCAATTGTATCTTCCCTTTTGTAAGTATCTTTTGCACTGACACTTTGCAGTATCTACAAAACTTTTGCTGCACAAGTGAAAGCTTCTTACAGAAAAGCTTTCATCTAAGCAGCTTATCTGTGTTCACAACCCCACCAACAAGCTTTCTCTTTAGCTACTAAAATAACTTCGACTATTCAACGTCAGATGGCGCCAGCAGACAGCCGCATTTTTCAAATTCTTTTGCAATGGAAAAACTTGCGATTTTCTTTCTTTGACCGAGTTCATTGCTCCTGCTCTTAATGACAGACGCGTGGGTTTTTGACAGCCACTTGCCAAAGTAGTCGTCGTCACCGTCATCATTGCCGTCGCCATCTCCGCTTTGTTGTTGTTGTCGTTGTTGAAGAAGACATCAGAGCATCGCATAGTTTGTCCAATTGGCTGCCGCTGTGCTGCCCACCCAAGCAGCGTCTAATTTGGTATGGCTAGTTTTTCTCTTAACTGATGAGCAAATGAAAAAATTTCGTAAGAGACAAAAATAATGTGTAAGGTGAAAATTAATTTACACCAAAAATAAATGTAGTAAAATTGATTTATGCGCTCAAATGACGTTGCCTTAGAATTGTCTATAATTGGATTTCCCCCCCATTCTTCAATTTGTAGAATTTCTGGCCTTTCTCAACATCATCTGGCAGGTTGACAAGTGACGGCCCTCAGAGATTATGAAACACCCTGTTGGTAAACGGAACTTGGCGCTGGCTGCCATATGTCTGGCCCCACCAGTCACAATGGGCCAGTTGCCAAAAAGAGAAAAAACGATCATCATCATCATCATATATTCGGTCTCTCTTTCTGGTTCTTCTCTTTGGCTGATGCTGATATTTCAGCAAAATGAAAATTTTCTGCGCTTTGTACGTTTATTTTTTTTCTCGTTCAGTTGATGTCGCGTATCTGTAGCGTTTTCATTGATAAGCGGGCAAGAACTTTTGGGATTATTTTGAACTCAACGCGTGCGATTAAAAAAAAAAATACACCAAAATCATTCATAAATGAAATAAACAGTAAAATAAAAAAAGTGCGATCAAAAAATCAAAACAAATTTGCCTGCGCACGTTGCCCCCTTAAAAAGACAATTTTTTTTTTAATTTTTTGTTTTCGAGCATGAATTAGAAGCATGTTGGCATTGGGGGACACGTGAGAGGAATCTTCCTTGAGTTGATAACAGCAGAATATGTCGAATTTTTGTCTAGAATTTTATTTGATTTGTATTTTGGTGTAGGTCCCCCGTTTAGTCTGGTTTTAAGTGCGAAAGCAACAAGATTGAACTCTGTTGAAGTAAGTCGTTTAATTAAACTTCCTCATTGCATAATTGATTGGCAAAAAAAAAAAAAACAAAACTGTGCGAGTGACCCTAATTTATGATGCTGTGCATCACTTCCATTAAAAGGCTTCGACTAAAAGACAGAAAAAGAAACATGTGGCAAAGATTTCTTTAAAAATATTATCGGAATCTGACAAAAGGAATGAAATTCTTCCAAAAAAAAAAAAAATGTCTTCGCATTTGTGTGTGCACGAGGGTAGTTTCACTGTTAACCGGGTTAACAAAAAAAAAAAAAAAAAAAAAAAAAACCAAACAATATCTAATAAAAAATTGAAGTTTCTTATTTAAAGCTAAATTAAATTTTTCCCTGCGTTAAATATCAAACTAAAATAGATTTTATTAAAAAATCTTTTATCAACGTGAATCTTTTGTCAATTTTATAATTTAAGCCCTAACTCATTGATTTTGTGTCATAGCCGTATCGATGGTGTGGAACAATACTTTTGTTGTACCAAAATGAGCAACTTTCTTCTTGATTTCAGTAGATTCAGAAATGTCTGTCTTTGCCAGTGGTCTTAAATCAGTGGTCGTCACAAAACATAATCGCATTTTGCGTCGTTGCTGCCGCACAACATTTTTGTATACACAGAAGATAGCGATGCGTCGAACACCGTTTAAAGTTTAGTATTTCCTTTTAGTAAATAGATATGACCAGGGAATATACCGGAGCCGAAACTGTTAACTGAAATGAAACGTTTCTAGACACGTACCGGAACCAATTAAAAACCTAAATCGTTTACCGTTATAAGTGGAACCGAATAAAAAACGGAACTATACCGAATTTGTTATTCCGGTTTCGCTTATCATCTTCAACTAATCTTTTTTAAGTTTTTGACAATAAAACGTTCTGAATTTCTGCCAAAATCGACATTTGAACCATAGTGCAGTGCCGCCGTTCTTTTAAGATCGCTATTTAGAGTGTTAGTAAATCGACATTTCGTCGTTCTTTCAAGTTCGAATCCAATCAATACGCACCATATTAGAGTTTCAATTGCATTCTTACTCGCCTGTTCTACTCTATACACTCAAAAAAAAAACAGGATCTTTGTACTTAAATCATGTACGCCAAGTACGAAAATAATTGATACAAGTACAAAATACTTGGTTCAAGTAAGACTCTTTCAATCCCGAAATACTTGATAATAAACCGTTTCGGGATACATTAAGTATAAGTTCATTTTAGACTATTCCAAGGGTTTTTAAACCTTATTCTTAGAACGAAATGATCTAGAACCAATCCCGATTCGTTCTTATTAGGTTAAGTACACCCAAGAACGAATCATACATAATATTTTAAATACAACCCGGTATAAATAGGAACAAACGGTGTCAATAGTACGCCAAGTACGAAAATAATTGATACAAGTACAAATTACTTGGTTCAAGTAAGATTTTTTCAATCCCGAAATACTTGATAATAGACCGTTTCGGGATACATTAAGTATATTTTAGACTATTCCAAGGATTTTTAAACTCAAAAATATTAATAGAGTAGATGTGTAATATATTAAGTAAGTATATGAAAAAACGGTGTAGTACGAGCGAAAATATTTGATACAAGTACAAATTACTTGGTTTAAGTACGTTTTCTTTCAATCCCGAAATACTTAATTTTAGACCGTTTCGGGATACATTAAGTACATTTTAGACTATTACAAGGGTTTTTAAACCTTATTCTTAGAACGAAATGATCTTGAACCAATCCCGATTCGTTCTTATTAGTTTAAGTACACCCAAGAACGAATCATACTTAATATTTTAAGTACAAGCCGGTATAAATTCTATACCGTTCGTTCCAAAACGTTTCAGTACAAAAAAAAATCTTGATTTAAGTATTTCGTACTTAATTTAAGAATTGTGTTCTCATTTTGGCTATATTTGAAACTTAAGACTGATTCGAATTGAGTTTAAGTACATCCAAGTACGAATTGTTTTTGAAATTTTAGGTACAAAAACCTATGAATTCTATCCCGTTCGTTTTATAACGCTGGTAGCCGTTTTTTCTGAGTGTATAAATAGGTAATTTATATCAGAGAAGGTCACGGGCCGGTCCTTAAAATCGAAATCGGGCAGGGACTTTTGTAGTTTCTAATATAAATGTACTTGAGTCGAACAAACGAGCAAGCATGTAACCAATCCTATTCACCAGGTTCGCTCCAACCGATCTTATAGAACAGTGGCCAGAGTGACCATCTTTCCTGGTTCCGTTTTCTCTAAGCCTATGCGCGGTAATACAGGCGATTTCTCTACCCACAAGATCAAAAGGCATTAGGTATAGCATTGTACATAATGGTACATAATCGATCAAGCCCGACTGTAATATACTTTGTACCTGCCAAAGTTTGTATATAACTGATCATTGATTTTGAGTGTGGAACCACACAAACAGTGAAAGTGCTGCCCATCACGGTTAAGGTCGGTGCTGCCTAACATAATTATTTGATTTGCTTATAACTCGTCTATCGTTCATCAAATGCATAAGCTAAAAGCAGGGTTAAGTAAATTTCAAACCCTGATTGAAACAATCAGTTCTTTTGTGTTTAAGCTTTAACTTTCTAGCTTTAATGTTTTTTTTTTTTATAAGAAGTCCATATGGATAAGTCTCAATAAGTATGGAATAGTTCCGAGATTTCTTAGAAGATTTAAAACTTTAAACTTCTTGAAGCCAATAGATCGCTCCTTCTGCAGAATATTTAAGTAGTTTAAAAATCGTACCTTCTATCAAATTGATCGTTAACTTTTCCCACTACCCTCGTCTATGTAGCAGAATCAGAATTACAATCCACAACAATGTGGACAATGCAAACGCTTACAAAATTTTTAAGAACAAAAAAAGCAAAAAGAAAAAAAAAAACTACACATATTCTACACATTTGTCTGACACTTCTTTTTCTCTGTTGAGTTTATTTTCAAATTTGAATTTGCATGCAACAACACCAAAAACCACAAAAGCAAACAAGAACAACAACAAAAATTGCAATTGTCATGTGTTGGCAGTTTTTGCTTGAGACTTTCCATTCGGTCAGGCCATTTCGCCGGCTCGCTCTCCTCTCTTTCCTGACCAAAAAAACAATGTGTTGAAATATTTGTTTATACTTGAGAAATATTTCCACAAATTTTTGCTATTGTCTAGACCTTGTCTTAAGTCTAGGAATTTGGCAAATCGTTTTTCATTTTTGGAATTTAAATTAAAGTCAACTTTAAGTGTTTTGCTGCTGCTGATCATTTGTAACTTTTGTTTAGCTGGGTCTGCTTTAGGTTGTGGACCACAGGATTAAAAAAAAGTATGCTTTGTTTTGATTATGCATATCCATCTGCATTGTTTTCCAGCCACATACTGTAGCTGGGTACCCACCCCCTCTTAAATGACCCTTTCTTGGTTTGTGCTTTTTGCCATTTTAACAGCCACTTCCGTTTTTGTCTTGACATTAGGGGACAAACGCATACACTTAGAAAAAAAAACGACTGACAGAGTTCAAGTTCATATAAGAGGCAATAGTTGTGCTTGAGTGTACATAAAATATTTTTAAAATTTAAAATGGAGCGTTTAACTTACTAAAACAAGAATGAAAAGTTTTTGAAACTATAATTTTACTTTGTTAAAGTAAGTCAATGGATTTTCAGAAATTCCTTTTGAATTTTCAGTACACAATTTCTTGAATTAAGTGCTAAATTGACTTGCCATGAAGTAGGCAAAGGAAAAAAAATTTTTTCTTAAAAAATAAAATCTCCCAACTGGTTCTATGACTTAACTTATGGAATAATGGTGGATTTCTTACATTTAGTTAGACCTGCTTGATTAAGTCATTTTTTCGGCCCCCTTGATCAAAGACCAGTAAACATAGACGCACATTTTAGAGACGCTGGCACCTTAACATTCCAAATTAGTCAGCTGTTCGCTGTGTGTTTCGCTCTCTGAGTTATTTCTGTCTTGCTCTAACCACAGTCTTTTCCTATGAAGATTATAAGTTAACATAAAGTATCTACATAATAATTATCCCTTAACATTACTCAAAAATGAGCGTCATTTGGGAGTGGCTCTCTATGTTATATTCCCTCTGTCTTGATTCCATTCAGTGGCCCTATATCAGCGTTTGTCAAGAAGAACAAGCCGAAAAGTTAGCAAAGCGGCTCTGACCTGCTTCATTAAACGATAGCCAACGACTGATTGGTGTTGCTGATTTTTTATCGTATGTGTTCGTACACCAGGCGGTGTGGGGGACAACCTCGACCCTATATTAAGAAACAAATGGGATTAATTGAATTATTTGATGAACTCAAACCAAGAAATTTTTGTTTCCATTTTGTATATTCACTTTTTCCTTTTCAAGAATCATTTAAATATTTAATTTATATAGCTAAAATTTTAATAATAAGTTCAGATAATTTATAAGCGTTCTGGGAACGTCAACTTGTTTGTATTTAAATGGCAAAACCTTCTGAATACAATCGATTAAATACGATAAATATCGATAAACAATCGATAAGAAGATTATTTTGTATTTATGCAAATAAATATTTCAAGTATAAATCGTATTTGGTTCAAGACTATTTCGAGCCAAAGTAACACTTAGTCACAAAGAGGAGCAAAAAGGAGAGTGTATTGGTGTGCGAAAAAGGACGCGAACTAAATAGGCGAGCACTGATTGGCTTTGCTTGATTTTTACTCTTGCGAAGGGCGCATTGCGCGTTCGGTGTGGGTACGTCTGGGTAACGTCTGGTCTAAAAACACATTGCGCTGATCGCGGGGGAGGCGACGCTTGATACGCGATGCTCGCGGTAGTATTTCACCAATTTTTAATGGCTAGAGGGTATATTACGAATTTTCTACTCAAACTAATTATGCAAATTAATATTTGAAGAATAAATCGTGATTAGTTCAAGTCTATTTCAAACCAAAAGAAGGGTCTTAAAGATCTTTAATTGGCGCAATGTCCAAATATTCTGAAGCTGTCTAAGATCGAGTATTTTGGAATGGGAAAATAGTAATTAAAAGACGTAAGAGCGCTGCAGTCAAGTCAAAAACTACGAAATGTCCTATACACTTGATTTAGAGCAGAGTTTGTCACCCATAACGCCAATGTGACGAACACATTCGGGAATTCATACAAATACGAGCCGAACGCATGCCGATCCCTTCGCCCAGAAAGTAAAAAAGTCTGCAAAGCCAATCAGTAGCGAAATATCCTGTACACTTTATTTAGAGTGTTATAATACGAATATGTACACATTCACAAGCGCATATTTACACACACGCTCTAACGCCGCTGCAGACGCGACGCCGCAGTCGCGACGCTGCTCCCGATATCCCTTTTCAATGGGAACAGGGTATAATAAGAATTTTGTGCTTACCAAGTATTTTCGTACTATCCCTTCTATTGACAGCATTTGTACTTGTTCGAAATCCAAAATACATACTTGACCATATTTTTTCTTTTAAGTGTACATTCAAACATACTTTGCACTTTCTTCTTCTTCTTTGCGACTTTTTGTTGCTTTTATGCTCTCTAATTTGCTGTTGCTTTGTTGTGGTTACTCAAACAATTATTTTTGCATTCTCTGGCTAAAACTTGCAGTTTTCTTAAGTGAAAAGTAAGTGTGGTGCCTTTTGCTTTCCATTTATTAAATTTAAATCAATTTCAATTTTAAGAATCATTAGATTCATTTCTTCCAATTACGCACACAAATTGCTTGATTTGATTTATTTGTACACAAAATTTTCAATAGGTTTTCACTCTTTAATTATTCTTTTGTTTGCTGTTAATTTTTTTTGTTTTTGTTGTTGGTTTTTCGCAGCAGAATTTATTTCTGGCGCAGCTCATTATACAATACAACAAAAAATCTGAATGAAAATTGCAATTTTTGTTTCGATTTTTCATCGATTTAATTTCTCGCTCTCTCTCTCTCTTTCTTACTCTCTCAACGACCTTCACTTTTCGCTTGAAAATTTTCATCAAGTTTATTTACTTGAACCGAAACACACACAAATTACACATACGCCGCATTGGCCTTCATTCGGACTGCTGCTCCTCCTCCTCCCCTCTTAATGGATTAAGTATACATAAGATTCGTATTGACATTAAGCATACAACCAGGCTGATCTCTCAACCGGGAATGGCTAGCCTAAGAGTTACACTTTCCTTAAGGTTGGGGCAACGTGTTTGGAATTTGGTTTTTAAATTAAGAAAGTGTGGCATACAATTTTTTATATTTTTTTTAGTGATAACAAAATGTACAAAACATTAACTAGTCTTAAAATTTAACTCCTTTTTTTATGGTGAAAAAAGTGCGCGAAAAAAATATGTGTCTTAGCTTGAGAAAACTTTGTCAAGCCTGTCGAGGTTAGTAAGAATTATTATAGTATTTCTATAATTAATAATATTTATTACTAACCTAACATCCTAGCCTGCTTTTGACGTTCACAATTCCCCGCTCTAAAACGTTGTTTCGAAAATTAACAAATGTTTGTGAATTTATGTGCACTAAGAGATGGAAATATAATTCCATCCCTTCCCAAACTCAAATTCTCAATTTAATTCCGTCCCGTCTTGATCTCAACAAAATTATTAAACGCATTTCTACAATCATAGAAAAAATAGAGAATTTCATACTTGGATCAAGAGGATTCGAGCACATTAGTACGGTAAGAGTGAAAATTCTTAATCCAAGAATGAATATCTTCAACCAAGAGTGAATTTTTGAGTACGAATTTCTTGAAACAAGAATTTTCATACTTGATCCAAGTTTAAAACATTTTTATTTCTAAGCAGAAAATTCTTGAATCAAGAATGAATAAATTTTTTGAGTATGAATTTCTTGGTACAAAAATTTTCATACTTGATCTAAGTATGAAAAATTCTTATACCAAGTAGAAAATTCTTGAATCAAGAATGAATAAATTTTTTGAGTATGAATTTCTTGGTACAAAAATTTTCATACTTGATCTAAGTATGAAAAATTCTTATACCAAGTAGAAAATTTTTGAACCAAGAATGAATGAATTTTTGAGTGCGAATTTCTTGGAACAAGAATTTTCATACTTGATCCAAGTATGAAAAATTCTTATTCCAAGTAGAAAATTCTTGAACCAAGAGCTCATTCATTTATGTATTCGGACTCAAAACCAAGACTCGAATTCTTGAATCAAGAACGGTGTATTCAATACAAGAATCTTCCATACTTGAATCAAGAATTCTTACTCTTAAATCAAGACCGCCCATTTTTCAAGCAAAAGCTTAAGCATTTTAAATTTATTTGTTTTTGTTTTATTACACTAGTTTACAGCGAAAAATACCCATTAAAGCCATTATTTTCATACTTACATCAAGAGCATTCGAGAACTATAGTACTTTAAGAGTGAAAATTCTTGATCCAAGAGTGAACTTCTTGATCCAAGAATGAATTTTTGAGTACGAACTTCTTGAAGCAAGAATTTTAATACTTGATCTAAGTATGAAAAATGCTTATTCCAAGTAGAAAATTCCTGAATCAAGATTGAATGAATTTTTGAGTAAGAATTTCTTGGTACAAGAATTTTCATACTTGATTCAAGTATGAAAAGACTTATTCCAATTAGATTATTCTTGAATCAAGAATGAATGAATTTTTGAGTTCAAATTTCTTGGAAATAATTTTCATACTTGATTCAAGTATGAAAAAGACTTATTCCAATTAGATTATTCTTGAATCAAGAATGAATGAATTTTTGAGAACGAATTTCTTGGTACAATAATTATCATACTTAATCCAAGAAAGAAAATTCTTGAATCAAGAGCTCATTCATTTATGTATTCAGACTCAAAACCAAGACTCTCATTCTTGAATCAAGAGCGGAGTATTCAATTCAAGAATCTTCCATACTTAAATCAAGAATTCTTACTCTTACTCTTCTTACTCTTTCCAAGTAAAAGCTTAAGCATTTTAAATAAATTTGTTTTTGTTTTATTACACTAGTTTACAGCGAAAAAGACCCATTATTTTTTAATGATGAATTTTGGAATGCTGAACTTAAAAACGTATTTCAAAAATTTTAAATATTTTTTTCTCAAAAACGTAAAAAATTTGATTTCCTAAAATCGGTATTTTTTTGTAAACTAGTGTTAAGTGACTCAAATGTAACTCTAAAACATTTTCCAAGCCGTCTTCAAGCTCGTCTTCGGCTCAAAACTATTAAAAACAGAATTTAAAAAAAAAATCAAAATTAATAAGGAATCATAGTAATATTCAAACTTTAAATCTCTCACCTTTATCTTTCTCCATGAAAATAGCTTCTCTATAAACTGTATTCTCTGGCGAGTGGGATGACTTCTTTGACCTCGTCGAAAACTATTACCTTATTTTTTGGTAGCAGCATTCATAAGCCACCCTATACTCTAAAAGCAATGATGTCCGATATAAATTATGTATGGCCAGAATCTCCAAAAATATATACAACCAATACAAAGTTTCATGAATTTTCCAAATTTTTGGATCAAAACTTTTTGAGGAAGTGAAAACTTGAATATCGCTAAATATTCCATAAATACTTTTTCATATATTTTTGGGGTCACTGTGCGCTCAGTAAGACAACTAAATGTTAATCTTTACATTAACATAAAATGATGATGTTAACATAAATTGTTAACGTTGTATGTTAACACTTTTAACATTTGATGTTGATATTAACATTTTGTAAATAAATTTTTTTTTTTTAATTTTTTATATAATTTTTCTTTCTTTCTTAATTGAAAAGCACAATGCCGTGCAGCTTTTAAAAGCGAAATTCTAAAATTTTACATCTACACCTTTCAAGTCCAACATGCTTGCCCAAGACCCGGTCTTGCTTTCACTAAAGTACACCAGTCCTCTGGTCTTTATTGACTCTGCGGTTGCGCCTGCTCGTCCTACTTACCCTTGCCCTCTTTTGCATTAAGTATTACATGCTTGCTCTTAATTAAAAGCGCACGCACGTCTAATTGGCAATAAGCATACACCAGGGTGCACTTGGCCAAAAGAGACGGACAGACAGAGACAGAGAGAGATAAAAAGGACAGAGAATCTTGTGTGTGGTCAGTCCAAATGGGATAACACTTGAAATGCACTAACCTTTGGCTCTGACATCATGTTGTGGCGGCTATTTCTGATCTTTCTCTATCAAAGCCACATCAGCCGTAGGCCACAATAATTGGTTGGCGCGCTTGTCCCAGCTTACCTGACAGATTGCCCTTAAGGCAGCAATGCACAAATCATTCTCAAATAACGCCGTGCACATTTCCGAGTACTATGAGCTGCACAACTTTGTGTCAACAACAGAATCGCATTTCACACATTTCGTTAGACCAAAGACCTGACTTTGTGTTCGCGTCACCAATATGAAGATTAGGGATTAACACTGAAAAATGTGATGCATTTTAGGTATGTTTTTTTTTAAACATTGTTGACACTTGCTTGAATACGTGTACAATTTAATAAAAATGAAGGAGAAAAAGGTAGTAAAATTCAGGAGAGAATATTACAAAATATTTTCCATCTCCCCTCAATCGTGGCAAAACCGATGTTCTTAAATGGGTCTATTCAGATTTGAAAACAGGAAATAGTATTAGATGGTCTGAATTCGATGGCTGAGGCATGATTTCGATTTGCTATTGACTAGAAAGTCACGAACAAGCAAAGATGTGTGAGCAACTGCATTAAAGCCTTATATTAGTTTGACACAATTTTCTTCTTATTATTATACGCAAAAGGGGCATTACTTCAAGTTTAAATTCCTTATTGACCTTGAAATTATCAGGCTAGCCATTCTAACCGAAGAAAGTAAAACCTTGACATATGATCGAACTTCGGACTTGACCTTCTGGTTTTTTTCATTGAGACAATTGGACTTTAATTTCGATTGGACTTTTTAAGCGAATCTGGTTCGTCGTTAACGTCATTCAATAGTTTCTTATGGATGTTCATGCGACGGTTCTTTTGTTCAAAACTAAGTAACATTTATATCTGTCAAAAACAAACTTTGTTAGTGTTGTCCGTTTATGAAAAAAACTACGTGGACCATCTTTGGGGTACAATCTTACCCCAGTATATTTTTTTGATAATCAACTTAATATGGATTTGTAATTTATTTCAATTTCGGTTAACAAACCAGCCATTAGTTGACTTTACAATTCTTAGCCCTCACATCTGTATTGAAGTGTCAAATGGTTTGAGTTCGTCCTCCTTTGCGAAAGTTCGTGATTGTATGACCTATTTTGTTAAAATGTAGAAAGGTTAGAATGAAATAATGGGCGACAAAGTCTGTCGGATTTTTGTTTTTACTTAAGGGGGTCTTCTACCTTTGAAAATATTTTTCAATTATTCGAAAGAGTTTAGCGTATATCCGTTTTTGTAGAGCAATGTTCTTGCCTGTGAGTATTTTGAACGTTGCTGAAAACTTTAACCGCGTTTTCTCTAAACCACGTTTTTGACCTGGTAGCCATGATTGGGCCAGTTCTACTGAACGATTTTGATGAGCCATGTTGCAATCGACGCTGATGTAATTTGGCCCGTACCTCAATCATGGATAAAAAATTTTAATATTTTTTTCACTAAACAACAAAAAAACGTCGAAAATCTAATTTTTTTTTAAATGTTTGTAAATTTTAGAAAAAATTTTTTTGATCGGTCGGGCCAGAATTACACATCTGATCATAACCTCATTTACGTTTTCAATTCGATAACCTGGGTCCGGAATCAGGCCACCACCTATACACCTTTTTGGGAGACCTTATATGGCAGGCCGATAACTTTTGAACAGCCCTCGAATTCCAAAATTTTTTTTTTTATTTTACTATTTAATTAATTAATAACACAAACAAAAAAAATTGAAAAAACTCTTATGGTTTCCCTCCAGAATTTTTGTAAAAAACACTCATAAAACACTCGTCAGGTGGAATACCCTTAACTCAATAATTTTAAGAATGAACATTAATCGTTAGGATCATCAGTTTTTTACTATTTTGGGGCAGTTGCGGTCCTCCCTTTTTATGATATTCATCGACATAAACTATATATATTGACAGGAGAGAGCGAGTCGGTCGTCGTCGTCCTGTCTGGTTTTGTGTTAAGGTGAAGAGAGCTTACGAGCAACTAATAGGGAACGGGGATCGGATGACTATATCATAAGCTGCCATAACGTCGGTCAAAACTGTCTGTGAGAAAAACTTTTTTGTTTCCATTGTAGCGTCTCTAATCTTGGTATAATGTTAGTTTTATATGCTTTCACATAATTTTGAAATTTATCAAAAACGGATGACTTTTTATATTAGCTCCATAGAAAGGACGTAAAAAATCAGGTACTTTGAGACGCTTTTGTTTCTGTTTTAGTATTCTCACAAATGAAAAAATAAAAGGAGGCAAAGTTTTTAGGTAAATTACAGATAAAAATTAAATCGGTTACAGTGAGTAAAGTTCAGTGTATATCAGTCGTTGCTTTGGCTTTCGTTTATAGAGTCGATTGGACTTTAATTTTGATTGGACTTTAATTAACCATGATTCTTCACTAGCTATGATCCTTATAAGCAAATCTGGATCGCTGTTTCATCATGCGACGGTTTTTTTGTTAAAACAAAGTAACATTTATTTCTGTCAGAAACAAACTTAGTTAATAGTCTGTCCCTTTAGGAAAAAATCTATCGTGGACCGTCTTTGGGGTACAATCTTACCCCAGTACATTTTTATGATAATAAATCAAAATAATATGGATTTGTAATTTTTTATACTCTGTACCGAAGGTACAAAGAGTATATTGGGTTTGTGCAAATGTATGTAACAGCCAGAAGGAAGCATCTCCGACCCTATAAAGTATATATATTCTTGATCAGCATCAACAGCCGAGTCGATATAGACATGTCCGTCTGTCCGTCCGTCTGTCCGTATAAACGCTGAGATCTCAGGGATGGTAAGAGATAGAGGTTTGAGGTGTATGGAACATATATTCTTTACTTGCAGGCAGATCAAGTTTAGTTTTTTTTTTTGCCACGCCCCTGCCTCCCCCGCAAATCGAAAAAAACCGTATATCTTCTACAATTTTGGAGTTAGGTTGTTCGAACCTTCTAGACATATATTCTACTCATAATTTCTTATCGAGCCCCCATACATCGTTTTCCGATCAGATGAACGATAGTAGAGTTGCCACCCCCGCAATTTTAAAAACACCTCAAATATCCCGCAGCTTTGGAGGTAGGTTGTTCGAAGCTTCTAGGCATATATTCTACTCATCATTACTCATCGAGCTCTTATACATCGTTTTCCGATCAGATGAACGATAGTAGAGTTGCCACCCCCGCAATTTGAAAAACACCTCAAATATCCTGCTTTTTTAGAGTTAGGTTGTTCGAACCTTCTAGACATATATTCTACTCATCATTACTTATCGAACCCCCATACATTGTTTTCCGATCAGATGAACGATAGTAGAGTTGCAACCCTTGCAATTTGAAAAACACCTTAAATATCCCGCAATTTTGGAGTTAGGTTGTTCGAACCTTCTAGGCATATATTCTACTCATTATTACTTATCGAGCTCCCATACATCGTTTTCCGATCAGATGAACGATGGTAGAGTTGCCACCCCCGCATTTTGAAAAACACCGCAAATATCCCGCAATTTTAGAGTTAGGTGTTTCGAACCTTCTAGGCATATATTCTACTCATCATTACTTATCGAACCCTCATACATTGTTTTACGATCAGATGAACGATGGTAGAGTTGCCACCCCCACAATTTGAAAAAAATCGAATATCTTCCACAATCTTAAAGACAGATTGTTTGAACCTTTTAGGCATATATTTTTATCGTCATTACATATCGATCCACCATACACCTTTTCCAGATCAGATGAATGATATTCGAGTTATAAGCAAATCAAATAAGTACGCTGGGTATATTACAGTCGGGCTTGACCGACTTTCTTACTTGTTATACAATAAAATGATAAAACCCTTAAAAATAAGTACACTAATAAATTCTTTACACTAAATACTTGACAATCTTCCAAAAGTTTTATGATTGCCTTAGTTGACTTGACTCGACTCAACTGCTTGTACCCCTGTCCACAGAATTGAGATGCACTTCAAACGCGTACTGCTTCCACTTTCATGTCTATTCCTTCTTTCCTGCGTGGGCAACTCACCTAGTCAGCAGCGATCTGTGTCTAAATTTACTTCCCACGTTGACAGTTTTGGTATCTACTCGAAATATTTCTCTTGTCGCCGCAGTCACCCTTGCCAAAAAAGAAAAAAAAAAAAAAATGGCTAAAAATACTTTTAGAATAATCCCAAAATAAATAGACAAAAACTCTGCGATTAGCTATGAACCATTTAAAATCATTTTCCATAGCAAAAACAAAAAAACATGGGAATGTGGGAGCAATTAATTAAACAATTCATTGAAACTGTCAAAACATAGACTTCTTTCTTTTTTTTTTTTTTTTAGAAAATTTATTTATTTTTCAAACAAAATTGATAAAAAAAAAAATAAAATCACAAACTATGTCCAAAACTGCAGTAATATGAAATCACCATGGGATCGTAGTAGAAGCAAAGATCAGCCGCCGCCACGTCGTGACAATGACAACAGATCCAATCGTGATCGAGATCGTAACGAGAATCGTGGTGGCTCGTCAACCAGCTTACAAGAGAAACGCAGTCAGACCAGCACTAGGGGGAGGAACAACGAACGGGTGGACGAACATACAGCCGAAATCAGCGGGAACCCGACTATGATGCTATGATGGCTCTTTTGACCAATGATTTTTTGGTTATGCTCGATAATTCTCCACAACCCGAAGAGGTATTTGGCATTGCAAGTCCAGAGTATAAGCTGGCTTGGTTGTGGCTCAATAAATTAAGCACCATGAGCTGCAACACCCTGTATGAGCGACGTATGCGAAATGCTTATATGAGCCACCTGAGTGTGTGCTTCAATCAGCGGAGACTTTATGGAGTCTTTATGGAAATGCCACCAGAAGAATTGGTTTGGGTGAATTTCACAGATAACCACATGGAGGCTTCTACGAATCAGTCGATGAACTTTGCTAGAGCCTGTGCCATGCAAGCCACAGCCAATATGATGCAGTATCAAGCGGGAAAAGACACTTGCTGTAGTCAGAATCAGCCACAGCAGCAGCGACAACCCACGCCGACAGCACAATGTTGCATGGAACAGAATCCCGAGTCCTTTTACATGGGTCAGTCTACATCAGGAGGTGCTTGTAACTCCTCTCGTTATGCCGGAGGTGGTGGCAAACGCACCAAATGCTCGCCCCAATTATTTGAACAGGCTTTAAAAGATGCCGAATCCATTAATGATCTAACAGCTACACTTTGCCCGGACAAATCTCCACAGCGTTCACCCCGCTCCCAATCCTCACCACCCAAATTAACTCCCTCCACCACCTCCAATAACCAAGTGACTAATGCTTTTATGACCAGCAAAGATCGTCTAAAAGATCCCGAATTGGTTCGCACAGATATGAGTTATCTGTTAGATATCATTAAAAAGGAGCTGCGCGGTGATATACCCAAGGATAAAGATTCTTATCTGGAGGATGAATTGAAACGTTATCGAGAGTTTTATGCCCGACATCAACATGATGATCCTGATTTTAAGGCAAAAATTGAAGAGGATCCTGCTATGGAGCGAATTCATCTGTTGCTCAATATGCAAAATGATTTAATCAAATTGTTATCAGAATAACCCCTATTATTCATTTTAATGCTTTCTTAAAAGTAAAGGAAAATCGAGATTTAATTTTTTAAGCCTCTAGCTTGAAACCATCTCTGAGACGAACGAATATGCGTTAACATTCTATAAGCAGCATATAAATGTAATTGAGTCAGGGCCGGCCAAATGAAAAGGACAGAAAAATGTTCATGTGTTGGTGAGCGCCACAGTCGACATCCGACTCACTTATCGATGAGTTCAATGACGTAAAGACTACGATATTGTACTTGTGAACTTATAAATTTGTCTAGTTCATCTAAATTTAGGCTTTGCAGTTTTTTAAGTTCTCATTTTAACGTTTATAAAGAGCTTTTTCGATTTCTTCTAGTTCAGAGGACAGACGGACCTTTACTTTTGCTAGAGCATCCAGGCATTTTGTGTTCACGAATGCCATTATAGCTTGGAATCCAATTGAAATTTACAGTTTTCGAAATGCTATGGCATATTCTTGAACTTGTGGACGGCGCCTTCTCATAAGTACATTTTTTTGTAAGATCAGTTCAACAAGGCAATAATGGTTTTTATGGGCCTGTCTATATAATAACTATACAGGGTTGCCCATATTCGACGGACCCATGTTTTTTTTTTTAAAAAATCAAAGAAAAAAATAAAAATTTGGCGGTTGGCAATCTTAATCATTTAATTTGTTCCAAGTAGATTTGTTTACATCAATTTTTGAATATGATATCTCTCAAATGGCCGCCTCTAGCGTTGATGGCGTATTGTGCCCTTTTTGCAGCATTTTCCATCGTTTTCGCCAACATTTTGGCCGGAATAGCGGCTATTTCTTCACGAATGTTGTCCTTGAGCTCTTCTACGGTCCTTGGCTTGTTAACGTAAACCTTTGACTTCAAATATCCCCACAAGAAGAAGTCAGGCGGCGTCAAACCGGGCGAACGCGGTGGCCAGTCCAAATCACCACTTTTCGATTTCGCCATTTCGATGACTCTTTGGGCCCATTCCAATCGACGAGGCTTGTCCGCAGGCAACAATCTTTGCGTCAATTGAATTTTGTACGGGAACAAATGCAAATCAACGCGAATAATCCGTTGTAAAGTGGACCGAGCCATGCCCAACTGCTGAGAACGGCGTTTTTGGGATGTTCTTGGGGACCTCTCAACACTGGCTCGTACGGCAGCGATATTCTCGGTCGATCGCCTTGGTCGACTTTTATTTGGCCTCTTCGGATTAGAAAGAGCCTCACCAGTCGAAAATTTTTCGTATAAACGCTTAATGGTGTTCTTAGAAGGCGCACTTTTCACATTTTTTTAATTTTTTAAAAGCACGTTGAGTTTTCACAATTGACTTGTTCTGTTGAATGTAAATTTCAACTATTTCAGAGCGCTCGCGTGGCGTGTATTGTTCCATGGTAAAAATCTGCTTGGACTGACGCTTCAAACGCGGTATGTCATTAAGCGATCTGACATCTCTGTCAAAAGTTATGGCGTTGCCAGATGGGTCCGTCGAATATGGGCAACCCTGTATTTCTATTGAGAATCGAAAGATAAATGCTTTCTAAGAAAACTATTTTTGAAATAAATACGTACGTTTTGGAATTCGGAAACGGGGTCAGGCGCTATAATATATTATCCTTGAACCTCTGAACCGAATCAAGCCATATTATGAACTGAACTGGTGCACAGTGGCGCCCGTAAAACAAAGTAGGTTACAAAAATCAAAAATTTTATGAGCGTCTACGATTTTGAATAAACCCATCTTATAGGAAATTCTTAAACGATTTCAAATATGCAACCCTTAATAAAATGCGAAGAAGATACAACCCGTAAAAAATGATCTACTTTTAGTTTAAAAAAAAAAACACAATTTTTAGGTTATTTGGTCCGCTTCCATTTTTTCAACTTTGATGAAAAATACAAAAAAATATATATTTTGTGTATTTGCCATATTTTCAAAATACGTTCTTTGATTATTCCTTGAAGTAATTATAAAAAGTTTCAGCTGCCTTCCGCTGCCAATTCCACTGCTTGAGGTAAAATAGGTAAAAAAGAAATGAGGCAAAATGAGGCCCTCTCCAACATGTTGGCCCCATCTTCCGATGCACTTTTTCATCTCTGCGGCATGTGAAATCACGAAAAGAGTTTGGATCCACTTGTTTTAGTTCAAAAATGATTAATTTATTAGAGATACCTTGTCTTATGAACTGTAAAAAATTTTGGAAAAAAAATAAAAAAAAATGTTTTTTTTAATTCGAATTTTTTTATACCCTTGCAGAGGGTATATTAAAATTGTCACGATGTTTGTAACGCATAGAAGGAAGCATCTCCGACCCCATAAACTATATATATTCTTGATCAGCATGACGAGCCGAGTCTATATAGCCATGTCCGTCTGTCCGTCCGTCTGTTTCTATGCTATCTCCTCCCTCAGTTTTAAAGCTATCTTGACCAAACTTTGCAAAAAGTCTTTAAATACACATAGGCTGCACATTTGTCGGAATCGGCCGGATCGGATGACTATATCATATAGCTGCCATAGGAACGATCGGTCTAAAAACTAGTTCTAGTGAGAAAAACTTTTTTGTTTCCCATCGTAGCGTTACCAATCGTGGGATATAATAGTTTCATAAGCTTTTACACAGTTCTGGAAAAATTTATCGAAATCGGATGACTATAGCTTATAGCTGCCATATAAACGGTCGGTCATAAAACTAGTTCTAGTGAGAAAAACTTTTTTGTTTTCCATCGTAGCGTCACCAATCGTGGAATATATTAGTTTTATATGCTTTCACATAATTCTGAAAAAAATTGATCAAAATCGGATGACTATACTATACTGCATAACGTCGGTCCTAACTAGTTCTAGTGAGAAAAACTTTTTGTTTTCCATCGCAGCATCACCAACGTGGTATATATTAGTTTATATCTTCCAAAAATTCTGGAAAAATTTACAAAATCGGTTGAATATAGCATATAGCTGCCATAGGAACAATCGGTCTAAAAACTAATTTTAGTGAGAAAAACTTTTTGTTATCAATGGTAGCGCCTTTCAAAAACTACAAGGGTATTCAAAACATCGGCGTAGCCGATGTTAGCCTTCTATTTTTTGTTAAATTTTAAAACATAGAAACATTAGAAAAGAAACAAATTACTCTGTTATCAAACTGTATGTAGGGCCGTGAAAATTCTTCTTGGAACAGCTGATCGGATGAGAAACAAAAATGTTGCATATATTCTATAATTGAAAAACCCCGTTGCTTATAATTAGTTTCCTATTTAGTGGCTTTTTAAGGTAGATTATACACTTTGGTAGAAGCTTTACTATTTACACAATTGCAAGCGAAGGCACAGGTATAAGCTAGTATTTAATATTAGACCACGAAATCATATTACAGAATTCGCGAATGAAATATATGTACTCAGCCTTAAATCTTATAAACTCACAGGGTCCTAGACTCTGCTTTATAAAATTATACGTACAAAGGAACCTTCATATCTATGCTCCTTGCTAAGCATTTTGTTCGTCAATGAGGACAAGCAATAGTATATGTATTAAATCTAAATTATTCTTTATTTATGTCGGTCGTTTTTCAGACAGCTGATTGTTGTTGAATTTCGATATTTTCCCATACTCAACATGATGCCAATCGCGTGAACAACAATCAGCTGTCAAAACAAAATTAAGTGCTGCACCATGCTGAAATTTGACATGTCTGTCTAAATATGAATGGACTAGAAAGCACCATAATCTTTTTTGCGATAGCAGCGCTCTCTGGCGGTCAATTTTGATTCCGATTCCACTCCTAAATTAATTCGCTTTATTTAATTTCCTCTTTCTCTCAATCTTTCTTTACCAGGTCGCAAATCTGTGGATGACACTTCAGCCAACTCCCAGCAGCAGCAGCAACAACAACAACAACAACATTCCAGCTCCATTACCAACTCACCACAGCGTGTGGCCAATAAACGTAGCAGCATAATCGTCAACATGCCAGCCGCTGGTCTAGGCCAGCGTCCGCCCAGCATCATTTCCACAACCAGTCAGGATGAGGGCGGTTTTAACGAATCCACACCCGAGTTGAAAGCCAAATTGCAGCCAGCTGTTTTCGATACGGCAGATCAAGAGCAACCGCACAGCCTCAACTATGTGGATGTGGGCTATCGTCTTAATCCCGATGGCAGTGAGTCACATGAGGTCTACGGTTCCGAGGCCGAGCTCTATGACACGGCCAAGGTCACTGATATGCAGCGTAAATTCCATGGTGCCAATGGCTTTAGCCAGGAGACGAGCACAGTGTATGCAATTATCAAGCCAGAAGTTCAGGACAGCCAGCCGGCTGCTCCAGTACGAAATTTGCTGCAGTCACCCACATCTTCAAGTGTGGAAAACTCACCCTTGCATCGTGGTTCATATAATTCACCACCAGTGGGTGTGGTCTCACCCATCAGACGGCGAAATAGTCACCAAAGTGACCAACAAAATGGAGGCGGTAGTGCCAAATCCACACCACCCATTTCACCAGCTCGCTCAGCGCTGGTCAAGGGAATTGCACCCATAGCCTCTATAGATGCTCATGAGGAAGAGGAACTTGAAGAGGAAGATGAACATTTGGCCGTGGAGTATGTAGAAGTTATAGAGTTGGAGGTGGAGGAAGAGAAGGCACCAGTGCTACCCGAACGTCGAGCGCCTGTACAGGGAGCCTTGGAGTTGCAGGATTTGGAATATGCAGACACCAGTGCTGGCGAGGATGAAGAGGATATACTCAATCATTTGAAATGTAGCAACGATGGCTTGGATGTGGAATTAATTGACGATGTTGTCGATGAGGTGATCAAAGTACATGTCAGTCATAGCGTTGTGGCTGCTGCTGCTGCTGCTTCGGCACGGGAGGAGAGTTTAGCGGATGATATGACGGCCGCCGAGGCAGAGCGATTGTTGAGCTCAAGGTGAGTTGGAATTTGTAATACTTTTCTTTTGAGCATGTGTATGTGTATGATTTCTTTGTGTCTTAGATTATTATTAAGCATGCGCAATTTATTTACGATTTTATCAATCGATTTTATTTTATCAAAAAGTCGTTTGAATTTATAAAAATTAGTTTTAATTCAAAATTATAAATATTTATTCAAGTTTCTTCTTGAAAATTACAGCCAATTTAGACTAAGATTGCATTTTATATAAATTGAAAACATTCAGCAGAACATCTTTCTTGTTCCTTCATCAATGAATTTGCTGTAGCTTCTTCAAATGTTATCGATTGACGAACAATTTTTTATCGATAGTAGCTTAGGCTTAAAGCTTTCTAACGATACTTAGCTGTTCGGTCTTTAGCCACCATCTAACGTTTAAATTTGAGACGAATGCCACATACCTATATAAAAGCTTTAATACCGAACTCCCCATTTTCCGACCTTCGGGGTAGATTTTCCCAAATTAAAAATTGTGTTTTCATTCAATTGTCCCATACCTTGGTAGTGGATTTTACGTGGTACGAAAATTATTTAAATATTGTAGGTTGGTCCTTCGAGTCGGATGACATTAAATTATTGCCATTTTGTTCCTTATGGGCGGATTTTCTGAAATCGTGTAAATAGGTGTTCAATAAGTTTGAAGACGATCGGATGACAAAAAAATGTTTCCCTTTCGAACTTTTTCGGGTATTTTTACCCCATCGGAGTAGATTTATCAGATTTAGGAATAGTTCAGCTTGACAGAGCCTGAGAGCGCAATATACGATCGGTGTGTCTCCGACGTGTTTTTCAGAAAAAACCCTTTTACCCATTTTTTATAGGTAAAGAATATAACACAATTTTATGCAATTCAATTGAAATATTAATTTGATATATGGAAAGATGTTGGTAAAAAAATCACTTAATTTCCATGTTATTTTATACAGCTTAAATTTTAAACTAATTGTTACAGGGTATAAAAACTGAATACTTCAATAGTAGAAACCAGGGAATAATACCGGAACCGTAAACCGAAATATACCGTTTCAAGCCAAGTACCGTTATCGAAACCGGAACCGATATTTTAATTTGTTTGAGAACCGAAAACCGTTAACCGTTATAATAGGAACCAAAAAACCCGGAACCATACCGAAACGATATGTACCGATTACTTCAAATATCCATTTCTTATTATTTAACGCTCACGATTTTTTTAGATTATTTCAAATATACATTAAATAAATCGCCCTTAAAGAATATCAGAATCAAACTTTTTTAAGATATAGAAAAAATTTCTAAAAGCGAAAATCTTTTCTTTGGTAAATATAAATCCTCTGATGCATTAAAGGATTTCTAAGTCCCAAAAATTCTCCCTTAAATATAGAAATGTTAGAAAAATGTACTTATAATTTTAAAAATAATGTTTCTCAAGTTTAATTAAATCTTGTAATCAAATTTCTGGCGAAATATTATAAAGCAAATATTTAAAAAACAAAATTTGTTTAAATATTTGGAAAAATGTAATGTAAGGGAAAGCTAAGGCAGATTTGATGTTTCCAACAGTTTTAGAGTGTTTTTAAAGCCCTTTGAGTATTTTACCAACATATTATGGACTCTACTGGACCGTAGTCTTATAAATAGTATGAATTCAAATTATGATTGGAGTCATAACGGGCCCTGTACTTCTTAGAAATCGCACCCAGTACCTGATAAAACCATTCTATGAAGATCTGCGTTGTCATTTGCCCCTAGGGGACCTGGCTCATTTTATTGACTCCTCAAAATGGTTTTCATAACCATTAATAGAGATGTTATTTAGGAAACCTCACTGAAATTTTTGAATATTACTTGTACCGGTACGTACCGGGTACCGTATCGTAACCGAAATAATCTGAAACCCGAATTAGAACCTTAAACCGAAGTTATTATTTCGGTACGTACCAGAACCGGTACCAGAACCGATATTCTTTTCGGGATTAATCCCAGGTATAAACTAGAGGTGCGCGCGTGAGCGATTTTTCCTACACAAAACGCACGATTCACGAAATTAATTTATTACGCACACAAAATTTTAAGGGTTTTGCGTCACGCACGATTCATGCACGATTACAAATGATCACGCACGGTCAACTACCGCTGAATTTTTGCGTAGAGAGACCTTAATTACATCATGGGTTTTAATGGTATGGAGCGATCAGCCAATACACGAAATCAAAAGCAAATCAGTTTTAGAAAAAAAAAGTTCGTGAATACTGCATGACTTCTATTCACGAGGTATATTTTAAACACGCACGAATCACGGATGCAAACGCACGAAAGGCTGTGTTTTGTCACAATCATGTCGTTAAACATCGTGACACGCCGTGACACGTTCAAATTCACGTCACGCGTGAACTCTAAAATATATAATTTGATCTAAAGAAAAATGGGGGCCCAAAAATATGAGCTAATTCGGTAAATGTTTATATTTTCCAAGCAATTTGATACAGCTTAAACTCAAAACAAATTGTCTCTTTCTTTCCGAAAAGTTTCATAATGGCTTGTCTCAATTATGTATAAAATTTTTGCATTTCTTAGACTTTTCTTTTGTCTTAGGATCGATTTTCATTACATCTTTAACAAATATTATTCATTAATTTAGTCTTTACCGAATTTTATTTCCTGTCAATATTTCCATATCTGTATACCTTTATTTAATTTTTTCTTGACCTGTTTTTGGGTCACAGCCTGGGAAGAAAAAATTGTCCAGCTTGTACCTTGATCTTTCCACTTTATGGCCCAGCCAGCCTTTTCATTCACTCACATATTATGCAAATATTTGCCCTTTGTCCGGGCCGGGCCGGGCCTCTTCTTTGTCTGCTCTTATGTTATTCATCATCGTTGCCTTTGCTTGCCACCTTCATCATCAAAGTTTGTTGTAATTGTAAGCTAATCTGTCGCTTGTCAAATGCTGACGCACTGCAGCGTCGCCATAGTTCCGCCCCGGAAGTGTGCTCCCTCCCCCCCTCCTCAAAAAAGTAGCAGAAAAAACAGAAGAGGATAAAAACTTGTTCCTTAACACATTGTAGTCAGTTTTTAAGCCGGCACTTTAAGTTGCCAAAACTTTGAACTGTTTTGAACTTTAACCCAACTCCTGCCGGGCCATGCATCAATTTGTTTAATGACGTTGTTCGACCAACACCAAAAGCACTTTTCTCGACTCCCTCCAGCCAGGTGTGTAGCAGCAGTTGTGCTTTCACTAACCATATCTGGGGCTATCTATCTGGACAATTGCAGGTTGCGGTCTGAGGTAAGGTATGGGTAAGGTAGGGGGCCCAAAGTCGATTTTCACAGCATTGACTTGCCATTGATTTATTGTGCCCTCCCAATTACGAGGGCGGAGCAATAAGTATCCGTGTTAGATAAGAAGATGCAAGTTTTTCTTATAATTGACTTAAGCTTGACTTAAGCTTGTAAACTTTGATTCAACTTGTTATACCCTTGCAGTGGGTATATTAAAATTGTCACGATGTTTGTAACGCAAAGAAGGAAACATCTTCGACCCCATAAACTATATATATTCTTGATCAGAATGACGAGCTGAGTTGTCCGCTTGTCCGTCTGTTTCTATGCTATCTCCTCCCTCAGTTTTAAAGCTATCTTGACCAATTTTTGCAAAAAGTCTTTAAATACAAATACGCTGCACATTTGTCGGAACCGGCCGGATCGGATGATTATATCATATAGCTGCCATAGGAAAGATCGGTCCAAAAACTAGTTCTTGTGAGAAAAACTTTTTTATTTTCCATCTTAGCTGCACCAATCTTGGAATATATTAGTTTTATATGCTTTCACACATTTCGGTAAAAATTTATCAAAATTGGATGACTAGAGCATATAGCTGCCATATAAACGGTCGGTGCAAAAACTAGTTTTAGTGAGAAAAACTTTTTTGTTTTCCATCGTAGCATCACCAATCGTGGTATATATTAGATTCATATACTTCCACACAATTCTGGAAAAATTGATCGAAATCGGATGACTATAGCATATAGCTGCCATATAATCGGTCGGTCTAAAAACTAGTTCTAGTGAGAAAAACTTTTTGGTTTTCTATCGTAGCGTCCCTAATCTTGGTATATATTAGTTTTATATGCTTTCATATAATTTTGAAACAATTTATCAAAATCGGATGACTATAGTAAATAGCTGCCGTAGGACCGATCGGTCGGAAAATGTGTTTTACTAAGAAAAGTTTTTTTTATGGTATCAAATTTTTATTATCAATGACTTAAAAATTTTAAATATCTGATATCTATATCCTATATGGGCATTTCCACCAAAAGGTCCACCGAGACCAAAAATTTTAAAGTTTTTCAAAACCCCTTGCTTTATGATATTTTCATAGGAAAACAGTCAAATTGTACTAATATAAACTAATTTTCATTTATTTATAACCCACTTCGAGATATTTAAAAGCAAAGTCACGCAAGCTCAACTATTCTATTTTTGTTTTGATAATTGTTCTTTAATGTCTTTCTTTATGCATTGACTTTTGCATTCTTAAATCTTTCCAAGGATACAAAGAGTGAAATAAAAATGCAAAAGAGACCATGCGATTGGTAAATAACGTAATTTTTTGATTTGCATCATCGCATTTTTCGATGTCCCGTGCGACATTGAAAAACAACACTTGTTATCTGAGCGTCAAAAGTACATGTGGAAGGCTTATCCAATATTGAGTACAAATAGTGATTTTTAATACAATTCAAATAAAAAGAATCATGCTGAAAAAGTAGAATATTTGTGATCTGGGTACTTATATAAAGTTGGGCCCCTGCGACATCGTCAGTGAGAAAGTCAAAATTTTTTCTTACATGAATGATTTTTTTTTTTGTAAATCATAGTTTTTTATTTTTTATATATAAATGAGCAAAAACGGCGGCGAAAAAAAATTTAGAGATCCTGCATACGGTTGAGAAAAAAGTTAAAGTACGATCCAATATTTAAAATTTTGTTTTTGTTTTTTGTTATTATGCGAAAATGAATACATTGAAATCTTTTGTTGACTTAAAAACATTTTAACTCCGCTTATTTATATTTAATTTCCTTAAAAGAGTTACTGAATTAACATTATTATTATGACGGAAGAAAATGTCCCATACGACATGTCCCGTGCGAAAGTGCTTAAAATTGAATTTTAAGAAATGTATAAGTTTATTTTGGATAAAATCAAAACCGTTTTTAAGTGTCATCAATGTGCAATGTTCTTAAATATAACAGATTGAAATATTGCCTCAGGATTCGCTAAAATCGGCTTGTCAATAGTTGGTCGCAAAAAATACTTCTGTTTTTGTCCCGTGCGAATGCCTTGCTTTTTTGTAATTATCTTGAAAAAAAATTAATTGCCCAAAATCAACCTTAGCACCAATTGTAGGGCCAATTAAGAGCAATAAGTTAAGCCTTTTGTCAAATCAAAAATACGTTTTATTTTTACTTTTTTTCCACTTCAAAGATGTACGAAGGTCCAGTTCGACATAATGGAAATGCCCATATATATTTTACCGGTTGGAGTAAAGTTTTTCAAGTGTATAAAAACTTCGGCACAGTCGAAGTTAGCTTTGCCTTCTCGTTTTATGATAGCGTGATCAAACTTTAATTCTCAATGATTTTGAACTTATAAGTATTTAATATCTATATCCTATATATATTCTACCGGTTAAATCAGTTGTTGGAGTAAACTTTTGCAAGTGTATTAAAACTTCGGCACAGTCGAAGTTAGTTTTGCCTTTTCAATGTAATTCATTTCGAAGCGACGCAAAAAAAAACTCTCGGAGCTTTAGACACATCATACAACTATTTTTGTAGAATAGAAATCAATAACGTTCTTCCATTTTAGTTATGTTAAAATCACGTGTACTCATTGATCCACTCTCGTACCAATTGCCTGAAAGTATTAAAATGCAATTTTCCATGATTTTGTTTTATGTACTTTATTTGACGCTTAGTTACGCGCAATTTTTACTTCTTTTTGTGTTGCTTTTTTTTTTTGGGGGGGAGTGCAATTTATCATGACGATTACTAGAAATTATTTAACTTCAGCGCCGCTTGGCACGCAAATAACCAATTTCAGTTTTCACCCCCTAAAAAAAAGGAAAACGTCTAAGCTGTAGTTTTCTTTGCCAATATGTGTTGCATACGTCAATTAGGCAAACAGTTTTTCCTTTTTCTTTTTTTTTGCCCAAATTTATGGCCATGTTTCGTGTGGCAAAAACTTCACTCGCAAACGCCAAACACAAAGAGCGAATGAGTGGAAATTTTGAACACAGAGAGAGAGAGAGAGTTCTCTTTTGCTTTCACTCTTTCTCTCTCTCTGCGAGTGTATTTGTTCTGCAGTTTCGTCCTGCCCCAACATGCATGCAACATTACCCAGAACCTGAATCACATGCCCGCTGTTCGTTCATCTTGTCGCATGGCATTTTACGCGCTTTCACCATAAATAAAGGAAATCAGTTTTTCGTTTTAATTAACATTTTCCTTGTGCGGAAAAACGGAGTTTCAGGAAATAAGTTTTAATTAAAACATTGAGGATAGCTTAAAGCAGAAAAGTGCAAGAAGACGAGTCAACAGAGTGGAACGAAGGTGACAGACCCAGGTAAACGGAACAGAAAGAAGGCGAAGAAGTATATTATTTTCAATATTTAATGATTGCCTTTTTTTTTGGTTGTCATTTTTATTTTCATTTTTTTTTTCGGTTAATGGTTCTGTGGTTCCTGATGACATTTCTCGTTTTCCCATTTGATGCTGATGATGATGAAGAGTGAATGTGTGCAGTTGTTGTCAGGTTGGTTTTCTGCTGATATTGTGCGCCTTGTTGGCTTTTAATTAGACAGACAACTCCTGTCGTCGTCATCGTCTCACAAAATTGCTCATACAAGCATCGTTAGTGGACAGTTTGGTGGCTCTCAATGAGCAATTAAATGGCCTTACAAGTATGTGTTAATGGGATTGAGGTGTGTGTGTGTGTGTGTGTGTGTGGAAGATATGCATTTCAAAGGAGCTGTTGCTAACGCTATTTGTGTGTGTGTGTGTGTGTGTGTGTGCTGGAATTAATCTCATTGAATGCAAATAATTCAATTTCTATTTAATTATCTTCGATTTCTCTCTGTCAACTATTGCAATGTTTATGCAAGCATTCATTTTCATCATACAGTCCAATGAGTAGAATATTAATAAATTATTGCATTTCTCTGCTTTTGATTAACTAAGACTAACTAAGTTACAAAGGTAACCCATAGCTGACCCACACAATGTGTTAGGAATATAAAGTTTTGCATAATTTTATGAACATAGTTTAAAGTTTCACATTAAATTAATAACTTAATAAAGTGGAGAGAGGATTACCTTCTGTCTTTGGCAAATATATATTCATTTGTTAAGAGCATAAATTTGTTCCTTTTCGTACTTAAATTAAGTATGTATCATTCTTAAATCCCAAAAACCAGCGATTTTATTTGTGAATTAAGAACCAAAGTTCTTCAATCTAGAATTGTTCTTATTTACAGTGAATGAAAATTATAGTATAGTATACAATTTCTTGAATTGAGCACGAAATAAACTTACAATGCCCAGCCACCAAAAGTATGCAACGGAAAATAAAAAATAATAATCCCGAATTTCTCTAAACTCAAGTAAACTCCGGTGCATAACTATAGCCGCAGCCAATTTTTTCAGTGTACGAGTACTCAAAGAGGAGAGAGCAACAATTGTTGAATGCAGATAAAAAGAGAATCAAAAATAAGATTAGCTAAAAACAAAACGACAATACTATCAATGCAAAATAGACCGTTTTAGCTAAATTTTTATACACTTGAAAAGTGTATATTAATTTTGCCCAGAATATATATAAACTATATATATTCTTGATCAGGACGACGAGCCGAGTTCATTTCCGTCCGTCCGTCTGTCTGTTTTTCTAAAATTCTGAAATTTTGCACAGAGTCTTAATTTTACTGCACGCAACTAATATGTCGGAACCGGTCGGATCGGATGACTATATCTTATAGCTGCCATAGGAACGATCGGTCGCAAAATAAGTCTTAGTGGGAAAAACTTTTTTATTTTCCATTGTAGCGTCACCAATCTTGGTATATATTTGTTTTAGATGATTTTACATATTTGTGGAAAAATTTATCAAAATCGGATGAATATAGCATATAGCTGCCATATAAACGGTCGGTCAAAAAACTAATTCTAGTGGGAAAAACTTTTTTTTTTTTATCGTAGCGTCACTAATCTTGGTATATGTTAGTTTTATATGCGTCAACACAATTCTGTTAGATTTTATCAAAATCGGATAACTATAGCATATAGCTGCCATAGGTCCGATCGGTAGAAAAATGTGTTTTACCACGAAAAGTTTTTTTTTATGGTATCAAATTTTTATTATCAATGATTTAAAAAATTTAAATGATCTGATATCTATATTCTATATATATTTTTCCGATTAAATCAGTTGGAGTAAAGTTTTTCAAGTGTATTAAAACTTCGGCACAGTCGAAGTTAGCTTTGCCTTCTCGTTGTTTTATGTTTGGTGCATATATATAGCCGCACTGTATAATTTCTCATTCTGTGTTTGGTTATCGATCATTTCGGTTGTGCCAATATTTTTATACCCTTGCAGAGGGTATATTAAAATTGTCACGATGTATGTTACGCATAGAAGGAAGCATCTTCAACCGTATAAACTATATATATTCTTGATCAGCATGACGAGCTGAGTCGATATAACCATTTCCGTCGGTCAACCCTCAGTTTTAAAGCTATCTTAACCAAACTTTGCAAAAAGTCTTTAAATACAATTATGTACAATACTATACTATATCATATAGCTGCCATAGGAACGATCGGTCTAAGAACTAGTTCTAGTTAAAAAAAACTTTTTTGTTTTCCATTGTAGCTTCACTAATATTGGTATATGTTAGTTTTATATGCTTCCACATAATTCTGGAAAAATGGACCAAAATCATATGACTATAGCATATAGCTTTCATAGGAACGATCGGTCTAAAAACTGGTTCTAGTGAGAAAAACTTTTTTGTTATCAATGGAAGCGTCTTTAACAAACTGCAAGGGTATTTAAAACATCGGCGTTAGCCCTCAATTTGTTATTTTTTTTTTTTTTTTTTCTATCTTCCTAAAATTTTAATTAGATATCGAAAAGGCGGTGTCAAACCCCAACCTTCCGCGCAATAGTCTTTACTCTAATTGTCCCTAAAAGATTCCCTCAAATCACCTCTTTTTTCCTACCTATTATACCACATTTCTTTCTCTAAATTTCACAAGAATTTCAATTAAATTGCACTTTTCTGATCTTACATTATCTCATTTCCCATGTTAGCTTTCATTCAAACCAAACCAAAAAAAATAAGGGGGAAAGAAAGCCGCTTGTACAATTTAACTAAATACACAAACCACTTCCACAATGCACTTAAACCACCCAGTGTATCCCTTTATTCACCTCTCCCCAGCCACACAGCTCCCCTTTAAGTTGCCACCGCAATTTAAATAAGCTTAAAAGCGCGCGCAACGACTAAAAGCAACTTGACTAAAATGTGCATTTCACTTTGCCATCCGGACAGACGTAGCAGGACGAAAAGAAGGAGGGGAAAGATGAGGAATCTTAGGGTGTCAGCATATTGAATGCCAAATGAGCGATTAGCACTTGTCGCCTCAACAGAAAAAAAAAAATAACGTGGAGCTTGTAGTTGCCTTTGGCTATGTCTGTGCAGATGTTAGTTTGTGGGGGTTTTGGTAATTGCGCTTAAATTACACTTAACAGCAATTTAATTTGAATATGCTAATCAAATTCATAATTTGTACTAGGAAATGAAAAAAACATTATATTCACTTTGTTTTCGTAACAAATTGTTCAGAAATATAAAAGGAAAGCATTAATATTAAATATTTAACCCATCTTAATCAGATTGTAAAGTTATTTGCCGAGAAAATACCGTGTTATACTCTATACTAAAGGAACAAAGGAAGAAAATCTGTAAATCAAGGAAAGACTACAGAACAAAAAAAAAACAATTCCTACACAATTTGGTAACTGTAAAGCGCTGGGTCGTTAGACCATTCTCTGATTATTATGATTTACTTCTCTGGAGTTCCCTCAAATCTAGAAATATCTTCGTAGAATGATGTCATATAAGATCAACTAACTTAAATGTAAAAAATAAAACAACAGACAGTCGAGTACTTGAAATGTACCAACATGGTATATCGTAGGCATGCCTACATGCGAAGTGCGCATGATTCACCCTTGATGTTTTGAAGTATTTTCATGAAATGTCCGAAAGGGTAGTCTATGTGTGCATCTTTGTCCACCGATTGCATCGCATGAATGTATGTAACAAATGACACGCTGTGACTCTCCGTTTACGCCATACAACAGAATTATTCCTAGCACCGATTACGGTCAAAACTAACGTCAACTGTCATTGGGGTACATTCGTACCCCAGTACATTTGTTTGAGAATCAATCAAATTCAAATGTATTTCTTATGTATTTATAATTTCGTTTAACAAATCATTGTTGTATTTGAAGTAATTTGACGGATTTTGGATTAATACACTCAGAAAAAAACGGCTGCCAGCGTTCTAAAGCGAAAGGGGTAGAATTTGTACCTTTTTGTACTTAAAATTTCAAGTGATTAAACTAAGTACGAATCCGTCTTAAGTTTCAAATTTCCCCAAAATGTTCGTGAAATAAGAACAAAATTCTTAAATTAAGTACCAAATACTGAAATCAAGAATTATTTGTACTCGAATGTTCTTGAACGAACGGGATAGAATTTAAACCGTTTTGTACTAAATATATAATATTAAGTATGATTCGTTCTTGGGTGCTTTAAAATTAAGTACGAATTAATCTGATAAGAACGAATTGGGATTGGTTCAAGACCATTTACTTCTAAGAATGAGGCTTAAAAAACTTTGGAATAGCCCAAAATGTTCATAATGTATACCGAAACGGTCTAAAATCAAGTATTTTGGGATTAAAAAATTCGTAATTGAATCAAGTATTTTGTACTTGTATCAAGTATTTTCGTAATGACACCGTTTGTACTTGATTTAAGTCCAAATTTATGGGTTTTTTTTCTGAGTGTAGTATTAAAAAAGCAGAAAACATTAATACTGACTCTTATTATAATTAAATATTCTTAAATCTTGCCTTAAAATATTCTTGGGGTACAAATTTACCCCAAGAACGGCTCTAAGATAAGCCAAAAATACGTACGCCTTTCGCTTTATTAATTTTGCTGCTGGACAAATACCGATTTTTTGTGTGCTCTTCAAAAAAGTGTCCTGTTAAGTGGTTGCTGTTAGACAAATGTTTTGCAGTTTTCTCTGTTTGCTTTGCTGTGTGCTATTCGCATTAAAATGTTTGCTGATAATAATTTACGAGCTCTGATCAACAAATAACTCGGATCCCGAATGTATCAAATCGTAAAACAAATTTTTTGTAATCAATTTGATTTATCGCGTTCCTATTGATTAATTAAAGATGGCCCTAAAGCAGTGTTTGTTAACAAGATTGAGGGCATAAAGTGAGAGTGTATTGGTGTGCTTTGCTCTGCGGCTTACTTGTTGCTGGGGTTCCAGTAGCGGGTGACAAAAAGATTGGTAAAAATTTTCAAAATGAGAGGTTTAATCGAAATTGTAGAGTCTGAGCGAAATAAATAACGAGTCGCTACAAAAAATTCCTAAAATGGAAATGGGACCCAATCCCATCGCGTCAACGGAACGCATTAGTTCATAATTTCATCAATCCTCAAGGTTACATGCCAAAAATGTAAAAAGACTGCAGCCCTGGTTATAAACAGCTGTTAAAGTTAACATTTGTGTAAAATGATAGTTTAGAATTTTAAAAAACCCTTTTTTCATTAATATCCAAAAAATGTTTCTAATTTTGTGGTAAAATAATGTTTTATATGATACACAACAAAATAAACAAAAATATTTTTAAAAATGTTTTACGGGGTGATATAGAAAAGAGGAAGTATTTTTTAAAAACCTTTTTATAAATAGGTGTACGTTTATAAAAATTGGAAGTATAGCAAAGCATAAAACCGACACAAAATCTCCTTTCTTTTAGTTATTATTAAGTCACAAAAATTGAAATATTTCCTATAGTGGAACGGTCGCCGCATTCACAAGATCAAGACTGCAGTGTTTGGTTACATTTAGAGGGCAGCTCAAATCAATTCTCAAATAATCACCACACAATAAACTTTAGCTTAGCAATATATTGGACAAAATTCTGTTGATTGAATTACAAAAAAATTAACAACATATTTTCGAATTATGATCAACTAAGTCCGCATTTACACGATAAGTTTCTTAAATTTTTATGAAGTTTTTGTTTGTGGGAAGAGTGAAGAGAAGGAAACTAAAGCTGATAGCGTGAATCATATTTCTTACTTTTGATTGAAAAGTTATTTGGTTATTTGTTATCACGTGTTCAGCAATGAAAGATCACAGAAGCAACTTAGAACGAAGTTTTGAAGATCTAAAAGAAATCGAGAGAGCTAAAAAACAAGAACTTAACTTTCTCTCTTGCGAGCTCTGTTGAGCATGCATAAAATGTAGCATACTTTTGAGGGGTTTCAAATAAAACTGAAACCTTTTTGCCTCCAAACATTAATATGCTTATTCTCCTACCATAGCGCTCTCTCTCTTTGCTCATAATTCGCATTAGGTAGGGCTCGGCTTTTCCTTTCTCTTTTGTTTTCCCCATATATGAAAATGAATAAATTTCACCCCTCAAACAATTTGCCTGGCAGCGACAAAAGTGCAAGTTTTCAACTAATTGAAAAACTTCACTTACTCAAAAGCCCCTGCGCTGCCCCGCTGCTGTCCTCCTGCCCCTCTACTTTGTTACAAAATTTAAATTCATTCGCAGCAGAACATAAAAATAATCACACACACACACACACACACACACACTGCTTAATGTCCAACTAGTAACTGCTCTCGGCTTTCAACTCTCAACTAGCCTGCAATTTACATAAATTGCAGTAGGAGCAGCAGTTACAGCCATGTGTTGATGATGTCCTTGTCGTCCTTGGCCAAAAGTCGCCCCAGAAATTGCCTTTGCCATGTGGCCACGACTCTGTGGAAAAGCAGCTGCGTATCCAACTCTCATTTATCTTTTAGGCAAATGTTTTTGGGGGGGGGGGGGGGAGCAACTCTTTTTATTTTGGCAGCCTGCCCAGCTGAGCTCGGTTTGTCCTTGACACGAGACTGTCGCCTGTTCCCCTGCTCTCTCTCCCTCTCTTTTTCTCTCTGGCATGCATGAAGCACATTTTGAGGCAATTTGCTGGTCAATTGTGGACAGTTTTCGGCCATGGGGTGTGTAATTGTTGAGTAGTTTCAGCTGGAACAAGTGAAGCCCAGCCTTAGGGCACTTGCCATTTTCTTTTGCAATTTGACGCTCTCAATAATTTTTCAGTGTTTTTTGGCGGTTTTTCAACTTTTCTATTTTCGGCTCACTTCAACTTCAAAAAAAAAAAAGTTTTCTTCTCGCGATTTTAGCGCGAATATTTCTTTCTTGCTCGGGCTTTGTTGTAATCTTATTTGTGTGCTTGGCTTATCGCACGCCCCGTGCACGCTCAATTGCAACTGAAATAGCAACAATAGCGAGGCCAAGCGGCGGGGAAGTGTGTGTGTGTGTGGTGGCAAGTGCACTGCAAAAGTTTTGAACGCAACTTGAAAATGGAGCACGAATGACGCGCGCTCCTCTGGCCCATTTGTTGGTATTTATTTCAATAGCTCTTGAGATCTATATACTCTATGTGTGTGTGTTTGGGTTGGAAATGAGGTTTGTTGATGCCAGTATTTGGCCGAGTACAAAAAACTTAACCATATGGAGAAATCGAACGAATTTTTTAGTGTTTTAGTTAAGCGCTCAATTCTGTTCAACATATTTTCTTTTTTCATTTTCCATTTACAAAAATATGGGTCATAGTGTGGGGTATATTAAAGCCTCAAGAAAATTCACTTACCTCATATACGGGTTACGCATAGAAATATTAATTTCACACCTCATTAACTATATATATTCTTGATCAGGAGTCGATTGAGCTTTGTCCGTCCGTCTGTCTGTTTCTACGCAAACTAGTCCCTCAGTTTTGAAGCTATCAAGCTGAAATTGGCACGGAGTCCTCTTTTCTAATATGTCGGAACCGCCCGGATCAGATGTCTATATCTTATTTATTTATTTATTTATTTAGTTATTAGCAACTTCATCATTATTGAAACAGTTACATTTGGGTATCGTATAAGCAGATTAGGTTATAAGGAAGAAGAAAGGCTGTAGAGCGTAAAAGGATTCCCTTCCGATTCGATGGGGGAAATTTAGTTAGTCTAATGACTTGCTATAGCTGTCATGGGACCGATCGGTCGGAAAATGGGACTTAGTAGGATTAACTGTTTTGTTTTCCATGGCAGCTTTAATAAACTCGGGAATTATGCATATTAAATGCGAAAACAAATAATTTCAAATTTCGACCGTAATTTTCGAGAAAATTTGTTTAAAAATATATATAAATAATTATCGGAAATCTTATTCCTTCTATCTATCCCTTAGGAATATATCTGAGAAGATTGTGTGAAAATTTCAGATTGATCGAGATCCAGTGATCACCGACTTTGAAAACACCGTTCTTGATCAAAACACGTTTTAAGTATCTGAAGAAGTTTTCATATACACTCGGAAAAAAAACCAAGAACTTTGTATTTAATTTTTTCCTTTAATTTTTTTTAAGGAATACACCGTTCTTTATCAAAACACGTTTTAAGTTTCTGAAGAAGTTTACATATACACTAGGAAAAAAATCCAAGAACTTTGTATTTGAATCAAGTATAGCCGGTATACGAAAATAATTGATTTTAGTATAAAGTTCTTATATCAAGTATAATTTTTTTAGGAATACATCTGAGAAGGTTGGGTGAAAATTTCAGATCGATCGAGTCGTTTTTGAGATCTACTGATCAACGACTTTGAAAACACCGTTTTTGATCAAAACACGTTTTAAGTTTCTAAAGAAGTAAACATATACACTCAGAAAAAAAAAACCAAGAACTTTGTACTTGAATTAAGTAGAGACGGTAACAATAGTACGGTTAGAACGAAAATACTTGATTCAAGTACAAAATTCTTATATCAAGTACGATTTTTTCAACCCCAAAATACTTGATTCTAGACCGTTCCGAGATATATTTAGTACATTTCGAACTATATTATGATCTTTTTGATCATACAGGCCTGTTTTCGCGGTTTTCACTTTCGACAAAATTTGTCGATTTCGAATGTGGTTCATGTGTTGTTATGTAAAATTGATTGAGTAAAACTTCTTGATTCCTTTTAAGTCGAGTTTTTGCATTAAAAAAAGAATGTTGCCTCACTGCTAAATTCGGCTACTGCAAATGGTTTTTAGGGGGGGGCCCTCCTTTCCTGGTGTTATATGGTTACACAATGGGCCTCAATTGGCCTAAGTGAAGAAATGGGATTTTATCCCAACTCAACCATAACATAACCTAACCCTTTTTAAAATTTAAAGTTTGATACCAATTACATTGATCGTTTATTAGAAAAGTGATCATGTACCACATTCGAATTCATTTTAGTGAAAACCGGAACATTCCTGATACTTTTAGGTCGTAAAAGTCTTAAGTCAATCCCGATTAACCCTAAAAACAACACTCATAGAAAAAATATAGAGAATTTCATACCCGGATTAACAAAATAGTACGGTAAGAGTAAAAATTCTTGTGCCAAGTGTGAATTCTTTTGATCCAAGAACACAGACAATAACGTAGACTTAAAATTTGAGCGTAATCTTGCCAGCAGGAGTCGAGGTCGTTAGAACGTCAGGAGGCCGGCAGAGCAAGTCTTAAGTCTATATTTCTCTCTCTGTGCCAAGATGAAATTTTTAAGTTCGAATTTCTTGGACCAAGAATTTTCATATTTGATTCTCTGCTCAGTTACTACTCCCAGTTCCTCGCTATAAAACCAATGTGAGAACCAAAAATTCTCAATTTCAAGAACGAACTTAAAATTTAAGTATAAATTTTTTTCAAGAGCATTCGTACTCAACTTATTCGATCTTCTTTTTCCTTAGTAAAGAATTTGCGAACTTAAAATAAAAACAAATATTTTTCCTTGAAGTTTAATAAATTCAAAATTATTTTCCCAAAACATTCTTGAAACTATATAAGATTAATTATGATTAATATAATTATGTACAATAATACAAAATGTTCTTGGGTGAGGCTCATTAAATTCTTAAACTGTTTCCAATTTGTGCTTAATACAAAGTCTCAATATCGAATCAAATATGACTGCAAAGTTCTTATTGCCTTGAGCTAATAAAAGTCGAAAAAGGAATAACTGTAGGCCTGAAATCTACCCTCCCTCCATAAGTAAAGTGATAGAACCAGTTGGGAATTTTAAGAACGGATTGGTTCAATTCATTTTCCCTTGCATACTTTTTTGGCTTGGCATTTTAAGATTATTTCAAAATCTAAGAAATTTTGTACTTGAATTAAGAATGCATTTTCCAAAATTTTTAGGCTAACTGTAAGTACGAAAAATTCTTGATTCGAGACTAAACATTCATTTTCCCAACTTCATGATAACCTTTTAACCTAATTTCATGGGCATACTCTAAAAAATAATGCTATAAAATTTGAAAACTGTATTTCTTTTAATTGGATAACAATTTTTATTTAAAGCGAATTTCTATTTTGTAGAGTATTTTATGGTTCTCTTATCAAGACTAAATATTTTTCCTTTCCATTTTCCTTTGGCTTGTCCACTAATGCTTTTCTCTCCCCCCCTTCATCTAATAGAAAAGCTTTCTATGACCACTAAATGTTTGTCTGTGTGACTTTATCGTGAGGCACACCTTTTGCACTCTGTTTTTCTTGTTGTTGTTGTTGTTTGTCGCGAGTTTTAAGCTTTGTGTGTTTTTCCCAAGTTTTGCGCGTAAGTTTTAGTTTCGAGTAAATACTTAAATTTATTTTATGCCAGACAAAAGAGCGTATGTGATGATCTTGATGCAGGGGACATTTTGTAGAGTTTTGATGCTAATTGCAGTTTTGTCTCCTACACTTACAATGTTTATGTGCAGTTGAATTTCTGTATTTGTTACAGCCTTCAGCTGTGTGTTGTTTCACACGTGGTGATTGCCTGCCAGTTAAGGTGGGAAGGTTGTTTTCTCTCTTCCTTCTACAGTTGCACTTGCTTTTATGTGCCAAAGCACTTTGAAAGTTTTGCATTTTAGTTGCAAGTTATGGCATTTTTATAAGTAAAAACCACTCTAACTTATGCCGAAATTATATTTAAACCGGTTTTTTTTGTGCATATCCAACTGTTTGGAAGTGAATACAAAAGAACAAAATTATTTAAAAAAAAATAAGGTAGCATACTTTTGTGAGTCGGTAAACTTTTTACTTTTATTTTTGTTGAGCTGATTAAACGAAGAGTTTTTGTGATGCTTTCTCTTTTGTTGTTGGCCAGTAAGCATTTAATTGCCACAATTTTCATTTCACTTTAAAAGAAGGAGTAAGAACAGTAGTAGTTTTCAATTGAAAGTTGCTGCTACCTTCTGTTGATCTGTATTGACATTGTGTTTTTTTTCATAAGCATGCATAACAGAGATACGAGGGCAGTTTTATAGGTCAGTGACTATTTCAATAACATAGGCCTTTTATTTCCACAACATATACTTTGTTTATACAGCTATAGCATATACTATAGTCTTCCGATTCCAACCAAATTTTACAAATCTGTTGAAAAGCAAGTTATTTTCGAAAAAGTTTAAAAACTCTACAGTTCATACTTTAAGACAATGTTCCAATATGACCCTAAAAAAGGCCGAAAATACTTTAAGAGGAAACAATCGCTGACCTAAATTTTGAAGTAGCATTTCCTTACATTTCATTTTTAAGCACCTATTTCTTATCTTCTAGAATCTAGATAGCTGATATGATGTGTCAAATACACTGAAAATTTACTCTGTTATTTGTAAGTTTTTGTGACAGATAGTGCCTAGAGGACATAAGAAATCAGCCCTAAATATTGGAACAAGTCTTTTTTAAAATTAGAAAAAATATTTCATAACTTTATCAGAATTAAGAAAATTCGTTTTTTTTTTGGCTTCTTAGAAAGGTTTTCTACTTTGAACAAAAATATTTTTTAAAAGAAGATGTTTTTGCGGTTTATTTCAAAGTTGTTTTTAGACCCCTTGAGATTCGCTCTATGGAAGTTCGACTGTTTATGTATTTCAAACAATCAGAAAAATAAAAAAAATGGTTCCGTTTCCAATGCCTGTATGGGCCTTAAAACGGTTTATTTTGATTAACGGTTCCGTTTCCGGTATTGTTCTCTGACAAGAAATATATGTTGCTGCAATTTAGAAATCCGTTTTTCAGCGATAGGAAGAAGTTACTTTTAGAGATAAGAAAAATTGCCTTCTAAGGAAAGGAATAGGATACGGTAAGGACACGTTTTATAGTCTTTTAGGGGATGCGAAAGCGTTTCTTTACAAATATAAGAAACACTGTAAGAACTTTTTCTGCCTTAGAAAAATCAATATATACTACGTTTATGCTATTAAAAAATTTGGCTTTTTGCCCCTCAAAGTATGCAAACTTTTTTTTAAAGAATTATTTACTTGTGCGAGATAATTTATAGTCAGTTATGGCAGCACCAGGCTATTGCAAAATAAATATATTTCATAATTATTTTTATTTAAAAACAAAGCATACTTTGGAGGGCAAAAATCATAATATATTTATTTGTGCATAAACGTAGTAATAAATAAAGTGTGTTACGAAATCTGTAATCAGTATAGAAAATCGTAGACACATGCATAGATATTTTAAAAGTGTCAAAAAAGTAGGCAACATATTTTTTTTCTTAAAAAGCAACTAATTTTCAAAAGCAAGAAGATGAGAAAACGGCTCTCAATCAGAAAATAATTGCAGGGGGACTTAATCTAGAGAATATGCTGGATGGGGGTTATGAAAGAACAAGACCACTTTTAATTGAGGTTGTTCTTACGTCTGGGTGTGTTGCTGTTGTGCAAAAACTCGTTTGGATTGCAATTGAACATCATTAAAAATTACTTCAAAGTGGTCACACTAGTGTTTGGGTTTCAGCAATCGCTAGAATAGCTTTTTATTGTAAAATGTGATGTACCCGGTCAGTTGAAATGACTACAGCCTTGGTCAACCCATTTTTGGTCAATGCATTTTTCGTTTCCGCTCGAACAATTTTATTATATGGTTTTTAACGATGATTTTATCAACTTTCAATGCAAAAAAAAAATAATGCCTAAATGAGCAGAAGACATTTTTTTTTTTGCTTTTTTGTCAAAAACTAAACTTGCAACTTGTTCAAAATTAAACAGATTATGCTATTAAAAAAATCATGATTTTCGCCCTTCAAAGTATGCAATCTTTATGTTCTTTAAGAATTATTTATTTGAACGGGATCAATTCTGGCATCACCATACTTAATCTAATAATTAATAGATTGTCAGAAAGAAAACATAAATATTTTCTTTAATTATAAAACATAGCATACTTGGAAGAGCAAAAATCATGATCTTTTATTTGTGCTTAAAAGTAGTAACAGTTGACAGTAGCAGTGTTGCATTACTTTTCAACCCACCCTCGTATATAATTGTTGCAAAGTTGTCATTTTTCACATTGTTCGGATGCTCTTTAAAGCTGCTGCTGCCTCCATCGTGTGTTTCTGATTTTCTTGTTGCATACTTTTGTGCGCACGCAGTAAATATTGTTGTTGCTTGCTTGCTGCTCGCTGTTGCTGTTGGGAATTGTGTTATTTTGCGTACGTGTTTACCATGATAAAATTGTATTTTCAATTTTCATTGTTGTTTGGCAATTTTCTGGCATTTTTGCATTGAAATTTATGCATATGATTAACTGCCTCCCAAAAAGGGTTTTGGCCTTTTAAAAATTGCCCCAAATTTAAGCTGATAAATCATAAAAGTATAAATAAACATGGAACTAAATAGAAATCTACACCTTCACTTTAAATGAACAGCCAGACAGTGCTGCCTAATTTATCCGAGCACAGCTATTAATAAACGAAAGCCAAAGCTGCTGCTGCTGCTGATGTTGTAAACTGTAAAACTCACGAATGACTAAACATAAATTGTGTAAAATTTATCACACACACACACACACACACACAATGGAAGGCTAAGCCAAGACCAGACACATGACGTCATTGTGGGCCATGGCCATGCGAAAACTCACTCACTCAACTCAATACAGAGAGGCGAGCGAGCTACTCTTGAGTGAGAACCCGCCTTTTCCCACTCAAGGCTTGTTGTTTAAATTAATTAAAAATGTATGACAAAACAATCAGCAGTCTGACCTTGTTTTAGTTTACGCACTCCTTATGACATATCCATATGTTCCAGTGGGCTTTTGCTCTCTAATCACGCGCCCCAATAAGTAGGCAACACAAAGTGTTGAAGCGCAGTTTCTGTGTGTGTTTGCCTTTCTTTGTTTGCCTGGTTGCCCTCTCCACTCTTGCACTTGTCTTTCATATTTCGTTTCTCTCTCTCCCTCTCTCTTCAGTCTTTTTCACAACGTATGTGTTTATTTAAATATCGTTAAAGTTGATGTCCGTTGTTGTTGTGGCTTGCGCTTATTTTTCATAATTATTTTTTCCGTTGCCGTCGCCAAGCGAAACTTTGTCATTGTCGTTACTCCTCGTCATACGCTGCGTATGCGTAATATTTTTGTTATGCATGCGAGTGGTGGCGCATATGTGTGTGTGTGTTGTGGCACACATTCCACAGCAATTAAAAACCCAGCGTGTTATTTTTTTTATTTTAATTATAAAACTATAGCTTTATGCTAATTTCATTAGCTTAGGGGGCCGTTTTTTTTCCCTCCCTCTCTCCTTACTCCTTTCGTCGCCCTCGCTTACTTCTCACATAAGCCGCTTAGTTAGTGCTCCCCTCGCATAGCTTATCCTAAAATGGCAAATTCCATGACTGTTTTGTGTGTTAGTTTAGAAAATCATGGAGTGAATTCTATTGAAAAAATTGCTGGGTAATTGTTTAATTGCATTTTATTGGTTGCTAAGCGGATTTTTTTCCTAAGGGTAATGCAAATGCGAGGAAAGTTAAAGAAGTACTAAAAACTACTCAGGACAGCTAAATAAATGAGTCTTAAGGGAGCAATGGTGTCAATCCGGGATTAATCCCGAAACGAATATCGGTTCCGGTACCGATTCCGTTATACAAAAAAAAAAAAAAAAAAAATGATGATTTTTTTTTTTTTTTCATTTTTTTTTTTTTTCCCAAAACGATACAATTTTTTTTTTTTCGTTTTGGGGTACGTACCGGTACAAATATAATATTTTATCATATTACAAAATTTAAAATATTTCGATTTATCAAAAAAAAAAAAATTGTGTTATAAGAATATGCCACATCAAAAACGTTTTTTTAAGTTTTGTATACCGATTTCTAGGCTTTTTTTTTTTGTTCAAACAATTTCACTAATACCTTATATTTGTATAAAAAAAAAAAAAATTATTAATTTTTAAAAAAACAAAAAAAAAAAACAACAAACAAAAACACATTAAAAAACACTGAAAAAAAAAAAAAGGGAAAAACCCCCCCCACAACCCCAAAAACAAAAAAGGATTGAAACATAAAATCTGCCTTAGCTTTTCCTTACATTATATTTTTCCAAATATAAAAACAGAATATTTTTTTTAATGTGTAATTTGAGCTGATAAATCATTAAATCATTAAAAAATCATTAAATCATTAAAATCTAGTAACTCCGTTTCTAAAATATATATTATCATTTTTCAAAAATTTCTATATTTAAGCGAGGATTTTTCTTAGTCTTAGAAATCCTTTACATTTAATTAAAGGGATTCTATTTACCAATGCAAAGTTTTTCCTCTTTTTAGAATTTTTTTCATATATCTTAAAAAAGAGAATTTGATTCTGGTTATTCTTTAAGGGCGAGTTGCTTAAATGTAAGTCTTTTTTCTAAGTGTATATATTGCAATGAATAATAAGTGTAATCTCTGTTCACAAGAAGGTAGGGGCCTGCTGGAATCCCAGTTTACAACACGATAGGCAAAGCTTATTATCTGCTTTTGAACTGATTCTGTTTGATCTTAGTTTAATTTATGCGAGATGTTGCAACTAGTTGGATTTTATGCAATTGGTTTTCTCATCTTTATTGATTTTAGATTGAGATTATTTTGTGCAATTGTGGTACGGTCACACTGGCAGGTTTGAAAACGCACTAGTTATAGGTTGGCAGCATGGGAAGGCACAGCTGTTATTTTGTTTTGATTAAAATCCAAAATGTCGAACGAGGAAAATTGAAAATGAAGCAAGCATTTTTCGGTGAAAGAGGCTAAGCTTGATTCTTAAGAATTATGTTGAGGAGAATAAGAATGTGTTGAAGAACAAATAGTTGGAAAACGTGACCTGGAAACAGGAGGAAATCTGATAAAAGAAAGTACTATATCCAAGTCAAAACTAGCAAAAAAGAGAACGCACAAATACAAGTGACGTATATAAAAAGTATAAAGAAGTAAGCATCTCCGACCCCATAAACTATATATATTCTTGATCTTTGTCCGTCCGTCTGTTTTTATGCTATCTTCTCCCTCAATTTTAAAGCTAGCATCACCAATCTTGGTAAAAATTAGTTTTATATGTTTCCACATAGTTCTGGACAAAATTTATCAAAATCGAATGACTATAGCATATAGCTGCCATATAAACGGTCGGTCTTAAAATAGTTCTATTGAGAAATACGTTTTTGTTATCAATGGTAGCATCACCAATCTTGGTACATGTTAGTTTTATATGATTCCACATAGTTCTGGAAAAATCTATCAAAATCGGATCATTATAGCATATAGCTGTCATAGAAACGATCGATCTAAAAACTAGTTCTAGTGAGAAAAACTTTTTGTTGTCAATGGAAGCGTTTTTCAAACACTGCAAGAATATTTAAAACATGTTAGCTTTCTATTTTTTTTTTATGTTAAATCCACCTAGATTAAAAAAACATGAAGTGGAGAAACGGCCCTAAATTAACTCGTTGGTCTTTCCAGCAGATTGCATTTTGTTCTACTCCTTTGATCTACTTTTAGTCTTTTTTATTGACAGCTCCTTTGTCTCAGATATGAAGTCCATCTTTTTGCCATTTCTGGTGCAAACTATTATATTGAGGTTCCAGGTATTAAACTATTTTTAAATTATTTTTTTTTGTCTATTTGTCTTATAAACAAAAGCAATCGAATAAAAATAAAAATAAATAAAAAAATTTACTTCAGCTGTCAGGGGTAATTCTATGCCATGACAATGCATTGATATGCAAAATATGGCAAGAATCGTTTTTGGCTATAAAAAGCTAATTATTGCGTGCAAAATAAAAATTGCAATGGCAATTACATAAATGCAGCTGGCTGAAAAACTCATTTAAATGCATGACAGGCAGGCACACACACACACACACAGAGACAGACAGACACGGTAGCCTGAAAAGAGGCAGGTACTTTGGGTAGCAGTCAACTGTTTGTTGTTGTCTGACTGACTGGCTGGCTGGTTGGGGCTCTCATTATCAACAACATAATCAACCACTTACAACAACTAAACAGCAACTAAGTTAGCACGTTTGTGTCTCCCTTTCTATGTGTGTGTGTGTGTTAATGATTAGCAACGTTGTCGTCGACAATTGTTGGCAGTAATTAACAAACAGAGGAGAGAAATCTACCTTACACGTGACGTCACGCACAAGTGAGAGTGACAAACACTTAAACGTTAAATGCACCCAGGCAACAACTGGCAAGCTCGCCTCCTCCTCTCATCTCAGTTCAGCAGGTGTCATTGCGTGTGCAACGCGGCGTATGCGACATAACTTTTGTGCCGTCTCCTCCCTCTCTCTCTCACTCTTTCTGTTTTACTCATTCCCCCTAGCTGCGACGTGCTCGTGTAAGCGTGCATGTTTAATTTGGCATTGCATACTTTGCGGCGTTGACTGCATTTTATATACTCGAAAGTTTATTTTATTACATTTGATGCGATTAAAGTGTGACCCCGCCTCGTATATTTAACTAGAAATGTGTATGTATAAAAGTTAACTATGTACTTGAAGGTTTTCAGAGATTGCTAGTGGAATTTATGTGTGCAGTTGTAGTGACCAACAAAGCAACTAATAATTCGTTTAAATTAAGGGATAATGTAGAAGAAAATTGCAAATGGGTTCAAAGGCATGTCTAGCCAATTCTAAAGCGTTCATTATATCCGTTACTCATAGAGTAAAAGGTCGTACTAAGTTCGAAGACAGGATAATGCACCCTTTGAACACCTAGATCTTAGAGCAGGGCCGACCACCTGTGGCTATGACAGGGAACAGGGACAGACGCGAGCCAAAGTCATGGCTGTATGAATTGGTGAGCACAGTAAAACCTGTTTACTGTGGCACTCACCAACACAATCTCATATTTCAGTCCCCTCTCCATTTGACCGACCCTGTCTTAGAGACAATATGACTAGACAATACCAAATTTGGTGAGTAGTTTTCGTTTGGCCACAGATCAAGCATCTGTAATGCGTTTAACAAAAGGAGAGTGGTTGAAGTAAAATATATATACCTTCAAGTTGGTTCATTGCTTGACTCCACCTAACGTTTTTTTCTCAAGATAAGGCTTAAAATCAGGGAATCACTCCGGAACACGAACCGAAAACATAAACCTAAAATAACCGATTAAAATTCAGAACCAGAACTAGAACACATGTTTTACTTTTTTTGGGAACTGGTATTTGAAAACAGAAATATGTATATATTTTTGTATTTTACCGTACATATTGACGCACACTATTTTTTTGCGCGTTTCGAGTCACGCACGATTTATGCACGATTTAAGGAGGGGTCACGAATGATATATATAAATATTATATATAAATAAGTGGCCGTATTTTCTACAGATTTCATGGTCACACTGCTCCTTTTGTATGGAGCAGCTATTCCACGAAAATCAAAGTAAATCGAAATCTATAAACAGAATCCTTAACCGAAAAATTATTTCGGTAAGTACCAAAACTGGAACCGGAACCGAAATACGATTCCGTTCTTAAAATGTAACTCACGAAAACCTTATTTTTTAAAATATAGTTCGATACTAAAATTGAGGGAATTTTGACGATTTATTAAAATTGTAGGGGTGGCAACTCTACTATCGTTCAACTGATCGGAAAACGATGTATGGGGGCTCGATCAGTAATGATGGGTAGAAGGTTCGAACAACAAAATTGTGGAAGATATGAATTTTTTTCATATTGTGGGGGCAGCTGGGGGCGTGGCAAAAATGAATGTACCTTCGGTACAGAGTATAAAAAGGTTTCTTCGGGAATTCTTAAAAGAGTGATTTCGGAGTCCCAGAATGCTCACTCGGATAATCCGCAAAGACTCCGAGCGGACTCCCCTATACGAATATGATTTTTTGAAAAGGACTCCATTATTCATCCTAAGATTATTTAGACGGATGTCCCAACCAAAGTAGCCATGCCGAACTTCTTCCTTCTACCACAGAATCCGAACATCCAAGTTTGAGATCTTGTTCATGGCTACACTTCTTCACAGCTGTCGCCAATAGCTGGTAAAGGTGTCCGGATGTGTAAAAGTTTAACAGGAAAAAACTTGTTTTATTAAATGATCTATGACGGGGTCGAACACAGGGTCTCCCGCATATTAGGCTCACTCACTAATAATATTAATCGAATAAACTTGGATAGCTGTAAAAATTATTGAAAATTCCTAGAAAAGCTAATGCTCGGAATACTTACGTTTTTAAAAACTCTATAAACGCTCCCAAGCGGTTCTCGAGTGGACCCCATTTTTACTCCTACCTAGAAGCGATCTATAAACACTACTAAGGAGTGTTTGCTAGGGACTACCATTTTAATCCTACTAGGAGCGCTCCATAAACACTTCTAAAAGAAGTAGCTGTGTGAGTCCCTTTTTAATATAGTTAGCGCTGGCTGGGTAGATTCTTGTCGATTTGAGTACAGTTTTCTCAGCTTTGACAATGCTGTAAAAAGAATATTAACCATAATCCCTAGAAATGCTCCTATGTTTGAGCAGCACATACGTATATGTGCTCATTTCATTCGTTTTGGCTGTGTAAATTAAAAGTGCATTACATTTTAATTGCCCACACTGTTGTCGTCATTTCGCTGCCTTTGTCGCCCTCTCTCTCTGTCTCTCTCTCCCTGCCTCTGTCTTCACTTAATTACTGTTATTATATGCACTTTAATTTTATTTACATGCGTATTTTTTTAATTTAAGTTTATTAATTTTTAAGCGTAGCACGTAACAACTTATTTATTTATGGTAATTTGTTTGTATTTAAAATGATTTGCATGTACAATTCAAATATTTCATATTTTTGCATTTCTCTTTTTCTTTTTTATTTATTTTTTCGTAATTTGCCTGTGTTGTTATATTGTATTGTGCTTGTCCTGTATTGTCCTGCCGTAGCATTTTGGAAAGCAAAATCAGGTTGGTCCTGTAACCATTTTTGCAAAAACTTTTCCCTAATATTTGACAATTGTTTGTGCATTTTGCAGACAACAGTCGCTGCTCTCGGACGAACAGGCCAAGGAAGTCGAACAAATACTCAACGCTGCCCCCAGCGTGGGTGCGGCTGTTGCTGCCGTTGTTGCCACAGCAACTTCACCGACCAGCATCAAGAATCTCATTGAGGATTTGCCCGTGCAATCGCAATCGCAATCAGTTGCCAACGGGGAACAGGATATACAAATTGCAGCTGTACCGGCGATTGTTGAAGAAGAGGAGGAGGAGGACTACGACGACGACTACGCCAGGGAGGAGCCGGATGACGGCGATTCTGATGACGTTGAGGCGTTGGACATTGTGGGCATAGGTCAAGCGACATCTACATTGAATGCCACCTTCATCAAGGCGGACAGCACTGAGACAGAGACTACCACAACAACACCTTCAACTACACGTCACGACGACGACGAACCGGAGTGGTTGAGGGATGTGCTTGAGGCACCCAAGCGTAGCTTAGAGAATCTACTGATTAGCTCCTTAACCGGAGCAAGTCATCAACGGGAACGAGAGGACCTGGATAATGGCTTTGAACTGCAGGCCAAACAACATTCCGATCTGAATCAGACTTATGTGACGGGAGGTGGAGAGTCATTGCATGAGTCTATTGTATCCGTGGAATCCACGCAATCGGATGCCACCTTTAATCAGACCACGACCATAGACGATAGCATTATCTCGAGTAAACACAATTCCACTTATTCACTGGCCGATGCCGAGCAGGCCACCAACTCAACGGTGTTGAGTACGGGAGTAACAGAGCTAGATGAAAATCAGTTCTATATACCGGAATATCCGCCGGTTAGAAGCAAGGAAGTTTTAGTCGAGTCTGGGGTACACTATTTCGAGGATGGCAACTTTTGGATGGAAGTGCCAGGTACGGTCTAAGTGAACAAAAAGGAGTTGAACATGTTCTTTTAAAATTGCACTTTTTGGTTCAGTTGTTCAGTTGATTACTCACTTGTTCTATTTATGTTCAGTTGCTCATATACCTGTTCTTTTTGGTTCAGTTGCTCTTTAAGCTGTTGGAAATGTTCTTTTAAAATTGCTCTTTTTGGTTCAGTTGTTCATTTAACTACTCACTTGTTCTATTTTGGTTCAGTTGCTCATGTACCTGTTTTTTTTTTGTTCAGTTGCACTTTAAGCTGTTGGAAAAACCCTTCAAAACAAAGCCAACAACTGTTTAAGTGAAAGTTCAACTGAACAAAAAAGAGCAATTAAGTAAACAACTGAACAAAAAAGAGCAACTGATTAACAATTCACTGAAATGAAAAGTTTTAACCAGTCTTTAACTGTTTTTTCAGGTCTCTTAGACTTTGACGACGACGATTGCTCCTATCCGCCCATTACCGTACGCAAGAATCCCAAAGTACGCTTCAGTTCGGGACCCATACACGTTTATTCTACTTTCTCGGTCAACGATTACGATCGTCGCAATGAAGATGTTGATCCAGTGGCCGCTTCGGCCGAATATGAGCTGGAGAAGCGTGTGGAGAAGATGCATGTCTTCCCAGTGGAATTAATGAAAGGTCCTGAAGGTTTGGGTCTCAGCATTATTGGCATGGGCGTTGGAGCCGATGCAGGATTAGAGAAATTGGGCATATTTGTAAAGACAATTACTGATAACGGTGCAGCGGCTAGAGACGGTCGCATTCAGGTGAGTTGACTTGAATAATAATGAAGATTACATTTAACTTTTTTCCTATCATTCTGTTTAGGTCAACGATCAAATTATTGAGGTAGACAGCAAAAGTTTGGTGGGTGTAACCCAAGCCTATGCAGCTTCAGTGCTGCGCAATACATCCGGTCTAGTCAAATTCCAAATTGGACGCGAACGTGATCCTGAAAACTCGGAAGTAGCACAGCTTATTCGCTTGAGTTTGCAGGCCGATCGTGAGAAGGAAGAGCGCCTAAAGCGGTAGGTCAAACATGGGTTTGGCCTTAAAGAATTATTTTTAAATATTCCAATCTTTTAGCCAACAAGAGGAGTATCTACGTCGCACCCTCGACTATTCCGAAGACTCCACCCAACCCGTTTCGGCCAATTCCAGTGTTTGCGAGGGACCCTCTAGTCCCGTACAAGTTGAACATCCCATGGAGGTGGAAGCTACACACTCACAGGAGGTAGAGTCGCTTAAGCGGCTGCTACAGGAGGTAAGTTAACAAGACAATTGAAATTTCCCTAGTCTCTAATCTATACAGCCGTATAAATATGTAATTGTATGTGTGTGTTCTCTTTTTTTTCTCTACTTTTTTGCTGAATTTCAACATGGATATTGAAATGCAGCATAAAGCGGTAATTGGTTATGAAAATATATGATTGAACATCAAATTTAGAACAAATTGTAGAGCACATTATCTCAAACACTTGTTTATTTTGATTAATTTAATTATTTGGTTTAAGCTTTTAAATTTAAAAACACAAAGAACTGATTTTGGAAGTTAAGAACTACAGCTGTCAAACTATCAAAGAATCTCATTTTAGAAATTTGGCAACATTTCTTGAGAATGTCAGAAATGTAAGAAATGACTCTTTCATAAATTTTTCCCCTAAGAAAACTAAAAAACATTTTATATTTAGAGCATGAAAATACCAAAGAAATTATTAGGGATATTCATTTAATCTTCATTTGATCGCGCAAGTTTTATAGAGTCGAGATGGGGCCATTGATCTAGGAGTAAAACTTAATTTTAAATTTATCTTTATTGAGCACTTGGAACCCACAATAAATATGGAGAAGTCTCAAGTATTAGTGTTCAAAAAAACACAGGAGAGGCCTGACATAGTGGGCTGAAGAAAATTGGAAATTAAACGGCATTGAGCTTAGTTAAAAGCTAAGTCAGTTCAATCTATATTTACAGAAGAAGTTGCGATCAATTGCACCTAGGGGACTTGGCTCGGCAAGAATGATGTTCCAACTAGTACCAAATACAAGCTCTTCAGTGCAGCGGTGAGGTCCATTATGACCCATGGCGCTTAAGTGTGGTGGCTTTATCACTTCGACGAAGTAGAAGGACTACTAAGATATTTTATAAAAAGGTTGTTCCTCCAGCCTCAGTATACGCCAAACCGAATGCTATGCCTGAAAACTGACCTCCTGCCTCTTCACGTGTATTCAGCTGACATACACTTCAAATACATGCAAAATATGATGCGTATGCCAGATCATAGGTTACCAAAAATTGGGCGCGTTCAGCAGAGACACTTGATCACAGATCATCTTATTAAAACTGTTCTTTTTAGCATACTTTTAGGGGGTCTTGTTAAATTGTCATTCGGAAAATCTTCATGTATATATAATATTTAACACAAAAGGAAAAGTAGGCTTTGTAAATAACCAAGCAAGTTCTTCTGCTGAACACGGCCACTGATCTCCCTGATCAATTATATATTTTATGGTAATTCGCATAGCCTACTTATCCTCTTGTATACAATATAATATTTACATGGAGCTAATCAAAATGTGAATTTAACAAGACACCCTAAGAGTATGCCAAATAAAAAACGCAGTTTTATTAAGCTGATCAGTGATCAAGTGTCTCTGCTGAAAGCGCCCATTATGTCTCCTTTCTTACTGAGCGAAAATTTGTTACACCTCAAAGAGTGGAAAAACCTTGCGAATGATCTAAGCGAACCAATTCTTCAGGTTAGGTAGGTTTTTGTACAAGAGGTTTGGATCAAGGTTCGGTTCACAGTAAAAGAAGAGTAGGCCTGATCTATACAGTATATTTTGTCTGGTTAACTTATTGATTTTGTATTTTTCAAGTCAAGTATAATCGGCGTGATTAATCGTATTTGTCGTGTCAAATTGTGTTAGACCGTGTTCGTATTTTAAGAGCTCAAAAATGACACGCACGAAATTTGAAGTTGCAACACGAACACGTCGTGTTCAGTCGTGCGTGTTAGTGTCACGAAGAAAACCACGACACGTGCTTGGAACTTCATTGCTTCTATGATTCGTCCAATTCTGCGAACTCTCCCAGTGTTCAAGCTAGATATTTTTTTTTTGAGCTTTTTTGGTATTTATTGAATCTTCTCTAAATGAGACTAACAATAATTTTGCAAATCTTAATCTAAAAACTATTTTTTTTTTTTTTTGGGATAAAATAAAATTTAAATTGAAATTGAAAATTGAAAAAAAAAAAAAAAAACTATTTATAAGCTAGATATGTTGCAATAGAATTTAACCCTTTCTAAATATGTATGCACTGATTTCTGTAGTTTCAGAATTTTTATTGCTCTCGTTTCTTATGCCCTAAAGTTGATTTTTGTCAGACGATTTAATGGATCGTATATATTGAATGACTTTATTGTTGTTAGTTTGACAGCTCTAGTTTTAACTCTAGTTTATACAGATAAACTCTTAATTTTTTCAGCTATTCAGTTCTTAATAAATATTCTGAACTTTAAAAAAAAAAACCAGCATTTACGAGTAGATAACATGTATATGAAACTATCTGCCATGCTTCCAATTTCACTTTCGCAAAAATCTTGCGAATTCAAAGCGGTTTTTGTATTTGGTTTTGCGAAAGTAAAAATGGGAGTTTAGAGACTTCTTCTTATTATTTTGTATTATTTATATTTATCATTAATTTTTTTCTTTATTTATTTGTGTTTATCCTCTCCAGAGCGAAATGGGTTGCCTGGTTAAGGACGAAATTATTCAGAATCTGAAACGGAAGGTTTGTTTTCTTTTTTTTTATTATTTTTATAATTTTTTTTCTCATCATCTCATTAACTCATTCATTGCACCAAATAGTTCTGATTTCCCACATATATCTAATCCATTTTTTTTACCTCCCACCCCCCTTAGCTGGTCAAGCTCGAGACCACAGGCAATGAAAATGAATTGCTGAGTGAACGTTTGCGCCAAAGTGAACGTGAACTGGGCAATATCAAGAAGGAGGCGGCCAATTTGCAGAATATGCTGCAACAGTCTCAAGCCCAATACATGGCACTGGATAAGAAATACAACAAGGCCAAGCGGCTGGTCAGGGAGTATCAACAGCGTGAGCTGGACATGTGCCATCGTGAGGAGTTCTATCAGCAGTTGCTGCAGGAAAAGGACACCGAATACAATGCTTTGGTGAAAAAGCTTAAGGATCGTGTAATCAATCTGGAGCATGAACTGCAGGAAACTCAGCGTAAGGCAGGCTTTCCGGTGGGCTTGCCCTATGACAGTGCCACACTCAAATTGACGCCACAAATGATGCGCAAGGCACCGCCCAAGCCGCTTTTCCATAAACTGGAGACCGAGCTGTCCGATACAGAGATTTCGGATTTATCGCCGGATGGCGATGGTGTCAAAACGGCCACCGTGGAGCGTAAGGTGCCGGTTAAGGATGAGCTGGATGCGGCAGTGCCGCAGCATGAGCTGTTGGATAATTCGATAAATAAGACCAAGATCGAGCTGGGTGAGTAATTGATTATTTTTCTCATGTGTTCTTTGTGCTTTAAGCAGAGCTTTTAGTTTTGTTTTCCTTTTTTGTTCGTTACAAGCTTTGTCATTGTGCTAAATGTTATACTCTCTTTTTTTCTTTGGTTTCGCTCTCACTCACTCTCTCTCTCTGTGTGTGTGTGTGTGCGTTCATGTTTGATCATGTTTGTGTTTTGTCGTTCGCTCGCTCGCTCGTTGTTTTATTTCGTGACTGCCACGCCTACACGCTGCGCCCTCATTACACCTATTCGCACTACGAAAACAACAACGCAATATCGTATCTAAACCAAAGCCTCCCGTGGTGGTCTAGCCAATCGCCAGCTACCCTCGGCCAACGGTTCCAATGGCAACGCCACAAATGGCCTCGGCGATTTCACACAACTCTCCAATGGCAATCTCATGAAGCGCAGCCGCAGCAATAGTCGCAGCTCGGACTGCACCTTGGATGACACCGACGACGAGGAGGTGGATGTCTCTGCCCTTAATCTGGCCCCAACTACACCATCCTATGATACCATCAGTCTCTCCAATGGCAACTCACATCTCTTGGCCAATGTCAATAATTTGCTGCAACATCATCCGCCAGCCATGACAACTGTGGTTGCCTCACCCAATGGTCATCTGGGCACCACCACAGCCATATTACTCAACTCCACATCATCAGCTTCGTCCAGCTCCTCGAATCAATCGACAGCACGCGAGGCACAGATCAATCAACTGTATGCCCAGGTTCACAAAGATCCCAGCAAGCAACAGCAACAACAACAGCTGCAGCAGCAACAGCAGCAACTACAGCAGCAGCAGGCAGTTCCCAGCATGTTTAAAAACTCACTGGGATCGCCAGCAGACAATGGAGGCGGTGTCGGTGGCCTGGTGGGACTCAATGATTTTCATCGTGGCAGCATGACTACATTTGGCACTGGACCAGCAACCAGTAGCAGCAATCGTGATCTCAATAGCTCATATGACTCCATATTGGGCTCAAATGATAAACTCTCGGAGAATGAACAAGCCGAGAATTGGATGTATCCCAGTCGTAGGCGAGTGGCACCCAATGGAAGTAAATTGCCCGGAGCGGCCACTTTCACCGACCAGCTGAATCAGGCTCTATCCGATCGCGAGAGGTGGGTGTAAGATTAAGATACACACACACAGACACAAGTACAAACCAAGACTGCAAACCTACAAAAAAAATATTTAGGATGGTTCCCAGCGCAAAACTAAGGGGGAAACCAAGGTTTTTGTTTAGAGTACTAGATGGGCTGTAAAATCTGGGTCATTGAGATTTTCTGCTTAAAATCAAATTATTACATTTTCGAATTTGCACATCATCCTCTATCAAAAGTAATCGAACATGTAATCCCACTTGTCCCAATCCCATGTCAATCACGAACCCAAATCATAAATTCAATCACGACCAAAAGTTTTTAAACTCAATTCCTTCCCGTACCGGTTTTAACCTTAAATTTAAAATTTACTTTTAAATTTTTCGCCATAACTTCCGTATTTTTACTCCGATATCAAAATATAAAAATATGATATTACTGCTAATAAATAGGCCTATAAATTGGCAAATACACTTAAAGGGAATTCTTTTTGAGTTATTTAGCTCAAAACTTAGCTCTGTTCACATAAAATTGACTTAAACAAACAATTTTTCGCCATAACTTCCGAATTCCAACACCGATTTAAAAATGTAAAATATGAAATCACTGCTAATAAATAGGCTTACAAAATAACAAAATACATTTTCTACTTAAAGGTAATTCTTTTCGAGTTATTTAGCCTAAAAGTTTGCTTCTTTTACATATATTTTACTTAATCAAGTAAAAAAGTCGATCAAGCACTACTGTATATATTCCGTACCTGCCAAAGTTTTTTATATAACTTATAAAATTGAATTGTGGGCCCAAACAAACTATAAAAGTGCTGCCCATCACAGTTAAGGCGGTTCAACACGTTCCATATGCCGCATGCTCAGATCGGTGTATATTGGCCATTTAACCACAGATTTCAACTCACGATAGCTTGTTTAACGCTTAATTGATGAATTACTACGATTTAAAAAGACATTTTATCACTTTAAGTTTTTTAAGTCTACAAAAAAAGTTAAATTCTTCTAAGATTTTAGCTAAAGAACACAATCGTTTTTGAGTAAGTAAAAAGTGTATTTGTCCTTTTGTAGGCCTATTAATAAGCAGTGATTTCGTATATTAAATTTTTCAAATCGGTGTAGGATTACTGAAGTTATGGCAAAATATATATAGGACGAGAAATATTAGAAAATTCTTTAAAAACAAGATTTTTACCACAGAAAAATCTGAAATTGATTGTTTCATCCATTGGAAGCTGATATCTATAACAACAAAAATCCGTTTCGCCCAGAAGACTTTTTGGTTGCTGCCCAGTTTTTTTTATTTTTGGCTCTGCCTCGAAAGTTAAGTTTTAAAACTGGTTTTAATGAAAATTTAATGTTTAATAATGATGAAAAGAAATATATTTGTTACCTCTTCTCTAAAAAACAAGTTAAATCTTGCCTTCATTATGCTGCTAACCAGATGACGGGTAATGCCAAACAAAAAGCTAGGTACTGCGACACCAATTACATTATCTAATTACACGGCTCTTAGAATGCGCTGATCGAATTTTCTTAAAGCAGACGCCGAAAATGCGCTAATAATGTGCATGGGGCTGCCAGATCGTTTTTCAAAAACAGTTATTAAATTCTCGTCTGCGAATTATGAAACATGTTTGATAATTCGAAAATATACCTTTGAGAATTGAGCACACATTTATAAAAATGGATTCAAAGAAGACCAAATGGCAAAAATATATAATTTGAAGAACTTTGGCCAACAATTTGCCGCACTGGCGTCACTTCATCCTCCTTCAGCGCTACACGCTGGTGCCTGGTGCCTGGTCACCCTGCACTTTAAGAGGCCGCTCTTCGAATTATAAAACAATTCTCGCTGCGAGTATGTTATTGGTGTCTGAGTACCTTGCTTGAAGATCAAACATTTTCAAAACTCTATTAAATTATCTATTAAATAAAACAAAAACTTTAGATTCATTATAGGAAAAATAATTTTTTTTAAACACAAAAAAATTACTATTTAACACCCTTTATTTTCATTTAAGTAAATCTTTAAATTTATGAACATAATTTTACACTTATGTAGGTAGCAAATTGAACATTTTTTATAAATTTATTAATGGGTTGAACGTCTTTTGTTAAGAATGTCCTCATAGATTCGATTGGGAATTGACTTTTACAAGTTTTGCATATAACAGGGATGCAAAAAGCTCGGTAATAAGAAGTGATTCGGCTCTGTGGTTCACAGAGAATTTTAACCATCGGTTCGGTTCATAAATTGGTTTTTGTAGCAATCCGAACCGCGGTTTTGGTTCGGTTCAGTTTTTCACAGTAAATATATAATTTAAAAACGGGATCAGGCATAAGATGCCGTTTTCGAATCTCCGAACTTTCAGAAAAAAAAAAACAAAAAAATATTTTAAAGCTGATGAAATGCAGATTGTGTTATTGGGCGAATAACTTCATATTTCCATTTACCTTTATTCGACTGTTCAGTCGTTTTTTTTTTCGACTGTCTTGATGGCGAAACTAACTCACCAAATTCTTTAATCGTTTTTTGACAATAAGAACCTTTACCAATTTCAATTGATCGAATTTAGAAACGAGAACAGGCCTGAATAATAAATTTGAAACGAGTCCCAGGTCCCTAAAGCCACTTTAGAACTTAAGTATAAATTTAAAATATCAATTTTTTAGTAAAAATTTGTGCAAAAATGTAGATAAAATTGTTTTCCTTTCTTATTAGAAAAAAGTGAACCGAATCATTTTCTAAAACGTCTCGGTCCTGCATGAGGTTTGGGAATAAATTAATTTCGGTTTTCGGATTCGGTTTAAACGATTCGGTTTTGCGTGGTTTGCAGCCTTGGTAGTACACAAACTGTTGTTCACACTCTGTTTTAACGATTGCTACTACCAATATCCTATTGCAGGCGTTTGGGCGATGGCTCCTCGCGGCATTCCAGCGATGACTACACGGAGATCAACAAGAGTCAAAGTGCAGCCGCCATCAATTGCAAGACATTGATCAATGAGATTCGCCAGGCGGTGAATGAAGCACAGCCAAAAGGTGAACTAAATATAACCCATAACGGTATTTTCTGCCCCACAAAAAAAAAGAAAGAAAGAAAGAAAGACTAACCTTACCCCCTAATCATTTCATTTCATACATAAAACTATGTACATATGTTAACTGTTATACGAAACCTTGCCAAATGTTATTAAACTGTTATATACATTGTTTTTGGAAAGTTCATTGAAAACTGTTATACGTAACCATTTATACTACTCACATTTCCATCCACTATCCTCTAAGCTCTTTTGAATGTCGTACTAAAATCATATAAATTAACCATCCATGCCGCAGCCATCCTATGAGAAGGAACTAATATGTCAAGTCCAATTCAACTAATCTCTACTTTTATCTATCTCTCTCTCTCTCTATCCCTTTGATTATAATGCTACTAACATTGCCTACCGTTCACAAAGTTAAACAAGTTGTTCCCCAATCACTTTCCCCACCCGGCACAGTGCCCTGGCAACAGCAGCATCATCAGCAACAACAGCAACAACAACAACAGCAGCAGCAGCAACAGCAGCCACTATCAGCCCATGCCACTGGCCCACCCTCGCCCACCAGCATGTCCTCGGGTTGCTCTTCACCCGGTTACTCACCTAGTCGCACTTTGGATTTGTCTGGCTCAAGTTCGAGTTTCTCCGATCGCAAAGCCGCTGCCGCTGGCTACAATTACAAGGGGGGACCCGTGCACGAATGGACCAAGGAGCAGGTATTTATCACTTATAAGAATAGGGTTATATGTTATATTGTTGCACTTTATATACGATCTTGCTTTTTTTAAACATTTGTATGAGGTGATCATAAACAAAGTTAAGCTGGATTAGGTTTTTTTGAAGAAGAAGAGAGTACAAATAAAAGGTGAATGTATTGTCTGCTGCAAAAATAAAGAGGGAAAGATTAAATTGTAAATTATAACTAAGTATTTGCTTCTTGCCAGTAAAATGTATAAGCCAGTTTAGCTTGGTAGTAAACCAATGTCGACCTTGTTTGCGACTCACGAAAATTTCTTTTTCTGACAAGCAGAGTGACTCACACAAATACTAATCCTACAATCAGTGTGTGTCTGATTAGGCTACAAAATATGCAATCTCTGTGGCTTAGCAACCGCTTTTAAAGCAAGTATTTACACTTTATTTGATGATGCATTTTAATGCATAGAATTCTCAAAAGTGCAGTCAGAAAATCAGTCTTGTTTGCATGATAATGGACAGCCGACTCACTGACTTTGGCTTACGTGAGTGTAAAAATGCAAGTGAACTTAGGCTTTCTGGTCTTGCTTTAGATCAGGTCCCAATAAATAAAGAGGATAGATAAATGTGCTTGTTTTGGTGAGGAGCCACAGAAAAGCTTCATGTCAATATGATATTAAACACCAGAGAAAAAATAGTCTACATAAATTTCCAGGAAATATATCATTGATCAGGGAGCAAGTTCTTCTGCTGAACACGGCCAATGATAAATTTATGATGACTGAATTCAGAAAATGCCACTGGTACAATATTTTTAAACCAGACGACGCCGACTAGTCAAAGTTTCTTACACATACTAATTACTTAAAATATTTAACTACGATTAATTTTATACAAAGGGTTTGAACAGGGAAACTTTCCAGCCTACATATGCAATCAAATGCTCAAATCTGGAATGCTTCCTTTTGCTAGCCACAGTTTTAAGGCTTTACAAGCTATTTTACATAAAATAATACACTTTGGTCAAATAATAATAAAGCACGAATTGTACTTTCAAATATTCTGCAAAAATTGATATGACAAAGCAGTCACTCTATCTAAGTTAGATTTAAGTAGCTCTGTTGGTTCTGCTAGGAGAGACAATTTAACTTTTCCTTGTTAACAATATAAGGAATAATATAAGGACTAGACACCTGCAACGAGCATACACTAGTTTTCTCACCCATTCCCAAAATACGATACAAGCAAGCTTATCGATAAAAATCTTCAAGCCTTTTCAAGCCCACACACATAGCTCAAATCAAAAAAACAATTCGTGAATAAGCGCATCATTGAAATTGGAAGTTTGTTTAATTAACGAGCTCGTTGTGAGTTAAGGCTTGCTGGGCTTATAGCTCGTTGTCCGCGAGTCACGGCGAGCTTATTGCTATTCACTGTGCTCCTCTACAATGTTTAGGTATGACTAAAATCACACCAAAACTGTGAATACAGTTAAAACCAAAATGGTAGCTGCTCGCTTTTCCGAGAAATCATTATTTCGATATTTTTTTTGAAAACATAAATTTAAAAAAAAAAAAAAAAAGTTACCCATTTATGCCATTATTTTTTTAATGTATTTTTGAATGCTGAACTCAAAAATAAAATTTTAAAAAAGGAGTCTGTTTCGTGGAACACACGGTACGAGCGAAGCTCTTTACGAAGAAAAATCAGAATTTACATAAGAATTTTTGCAAAGGAATATATAGTTATTTTATTATGATTTTAAATAAAATAGGGTTGGAAAATAGTGTTCCTATACCAGTCCCAGATCCCTGATCCCAGATACCTGATCCCAGATCCCAGATCCATCCCAGATCTCTGATCCCAAATCCTTGGTTCCTGATCCCAGACCTCAGATCAACGATCCCTGATCCTTCATCCCAGATCTCTGATCCCAGATCCGAGACTTATCCCAGATCCGAGATTTATCCCAGATCCATCCCAGATCTTAGATCCCAAATCCCTGATTCCTGATCCCAGACCTCATATCCCAGATCGCTGATCCCAAAACACAGATCCATGATCCCAGATCCCTGTATGTGTGCATGGTTGCGCTTGCTTATGCTTATTCAATGCAAACGAATATTAGCACAAATAAAAACAAAACACCGAAACAAAGAAAATCTCACGCACAAAAGCTGTCGCAAAGAAATCAAAGTCAAAATTTTTCTCGATTTAATCCCCCAGCCGAAAGTCCGTTAAAGAGCTTCGCTCTGAAAAATTTTGAATGAAAATGTTTTTGAGTTTTTTTTTAGTGTTTTGAGTAGGTACTCTTACGTTTTAAGCCATCTCTAGAGTTGGGAACTCTAGATAGATTTAAGCACGGTATATGTTTAAAGGGTATGGAATTTCTTTTAATCTGGTAGAAGATCATTTTCCAATCTACAAGCAAAAATATTTCGAATAAACGTGATTTTTTCTCAAAAACGTTGACAAATTTTTATACACTTGAAAAGTGTATATTAATTTTGCCCAGAAGTTTGTAACGCATAGAAATATTCATTTCCGACCCCATAAACTATATATATTCTTGATCAGGATGACGAGCCGAGTTCATTTCGCTTGTCCACCGTCGTCCGTCCGTCTGTCTGTTTGTTGGTTGTTGGTGTGGGTACGAACTAGTCTCTCAGTTTTAAAGCTATGAGCTGAAATTTTGCACAGAGTCTTCTTTTTACTGCACGCAACTAATATGTCGGAACCGGCTGGATCGGATGACTATATCTTATAGCTGCCATAGGAACGATCGGTCGAAAAATAAGTCTTAGTGAGAAAAACTTTTTTATTTTCCATCGTAGCGTCACCAATCTTCGTATATATTAGTTTTAGATGATTTAATATATTTGTGGAAAAATTTATCAAAATCGGATGACTATATCATATAGCTGCCATAGAAACGGTCGGTCAAAAAACTAGTTCTAGTGGGAAAAAAATTTTTATTTTCCATCGTAGAGTCACCAATCTTGGTATATATTAGTTTTATATGCGTTAACACAATTCTGGAAGATTTTATTAAAATCGGAGGACTATAGCATATAGCTGCCATAGGACCGATCGGTCGAAAAAATGTGTTTTAATAAGAAAAGTTTTTTTTATGGTATTAAATTTTTATTATCCAATGATTTAAAAATTTCAAATATCTGATATCTATATCCTATATATATTTTACCGGTTAAATCAGTTGGAGTAAACTTTTTCAAGTGTATTAAAACTTCGTCACGTCGAAGTTAGCTTTGCCTTCTCGTTTTTTTCAAAAATTAATTTTTTTAAAATTAATATCAAAACTTTTGTTGTCTTTAAAATACAAATGGGAAGTAGTATCTGGCAATGGAAGCTCAAGATCCTTAGCTGTTTCAGTTCCTCTGACGGTGTTAGGTCAAGTTCGAACTCCACTAAAAGTCGATTTTCCCGCTCCTCGGCTGCTTCAGTTGCTCTGACAGTGGAAACTCGTGTTCGAACTTTGCCAAACCGATCCTCCTGTTGTTCTGGCAGTGAAAGTCCTGGGTCCTCGGAGGTGTTCTTCTTGCTCAGTTGCTCAGACAGTGGAAACTCGAATTCGCACTATACTCTGACTTTTTCCTAATTGTCATGAACATTTAATGAAGATGGGTTCAACGGTTTGGACGCCTTATAAGGAACAAACATACATTCATATTTATGTATATGTATAGATAACATCCTCTGAAAACCAATTTAGACTTATCTGTGTTATGTGTAGGACTCAAAACAAAAATAGGATGCGTGACTCATCCAACAATTAAAGATACTGGTTATAAAGGGTGTTTTATTTTAAGCTTGATAGATCTTGAAATTGTCAAAAATAACACAAAACTACTAGAATACTTACTTACACTTACTTTTCTTATTCTTCTCTTTCAAGGTGGGCCACTGGCTGATGGGCATTGAGCTGGAGCGTTATATACCCGTCTTTAAGGAGCACAATGTTGAGGGTGGGGCCTTGCTTACGCTCGATTCGAAGGACTTTAAAACGCTGGGCGTGGGTGGCGATGATAAGCATCGCTTGAAGAAACGCCTAAAGGATCTAAAGGCTAGCATTGAGAAGGAGCGCAAGGATATGGAGCGAGAGCGTCGCGATCGCGAAAAGGCCATACGCAAGGCTGAAAAGAAGGCGGCCAAAAAGAAGTAGTAGTTGAATTCATATTAGCTGTTAAGCAAAAACCAACAAAGTAGCCAAAAACCAAAAGCATACGCAGTATATAAGTAGTACACACTCACACACACACACAACATATATATATAAATAAACATATATCTAAAGGTTATATAAAAATATAATATATATATAATATACATATATGATAATATAATTTATTTGTATAACACACACACACGCATGCATACGTACTACGTTTTAACCTATCGAACCTAAAGGAATTTAGACTTAGTTTATACTACAAGAATAAAAGAAGGCAATGAAAAGCAGCAAGTAGAAATAAAATGATGGTCGGAGGAATCCCTAGCAACCAACCAACCAACACACAACCAAACCAAGAAGCTAAACTAACAACAACAACAACAAAACAATGGCGTTGGACTGACTGATTTTTATGATTAACAACCAAAAAAAAAAAGAAAAAAAACAACATTTAAATTGAAATTGCAAACGAAAGTTGTACGCGTAGAAGACTTAAGGAATTCGCTGAACAGACTTGAACGGTTTTAACAGCTGCTTCAACATAAATTACGAATTACGATTTAACATAACATTTACATTTAAGTTTATCCAAAGCAACACACACATTTTTTTCTAATTAGTACTTTTATGTGTGACTAAACAGCATATTATATATATATAAATAATATTCAATTCTAGATATATATACATATATACATCAAATATGTAACAGCAGCAGCAAATTTACATTGTATTTTGTCCAGACATCTCTTTATATGAATTGTGTGTGTATGTGTATAATTATTATTAACCCCCCCTGCCCCATCACCCTAAAAATTATTGCTAAAGTATTGTATTTTTATTGTAATGCTATTGTCTGAAATGTCATTTAAGTACTTAAGAAGTAGAAAGCAACAATTGCAAAAGTCAAAATCAATGCAAATTCCGGAAAACTTCCTTTAAAGAAAAAAAAAAAAATAGAGCTACCCTGTGGTTCGAGTGATGCCAATTTCAAATGCAAAGTCGTCTTGGTACCTTTTTTTAAGGTCTAAAACAATTCCTAGTCGAAGCGAAATTTTTTACGAATGAACAGGGTCACACATTTATCAAAATTCCAAAACCAAACTTTTGTTTTTTTTTTTAAGTATGGAGTTTTCTTTTTAATTTATACCAATTTTATGAAATTTTGGACCTAATCCTTTTAAAAGAAGCTTGCACATGGGTTCACTGTAAATGTTCTTTCCACTTCTAATAAAAATCGTTGACAAAATTTGCGTTTTCGTTTCAATACAGATTTTTAGTTTAGTTTTAGTTTAATAAGTCTGCAAAGTTACAAAATTAAACTGACTCAAATTGCAGCACTTAAAAATATTTTTCGTAGTGACAGAAAGCTAAAACATGATGTGAGTTTTTTAACATACTCATTTTCATTTCATATAATGCCATGAAGATTTCGTATTATTTTTGATGAAATTCTTGCACTTTTTTAATGTCACTACCAGTAACCACTGATTTTTGAGCCACCCGTAGGTTAGTTGTCTTTTCTTGTACTTTTCTGACTCACAAAATGGTCAGAAAAAGAGTAGAGGGTATTATAATTTCGTCCAGCTCTGGTTCCCAACTATAAACGCACCCTCTTCTTTCAGTGTACAGTCCGTTACAAACGGACTACGGAAAAAGTGTAAATAAGTAGTGAAAGAGAATCAAAAAGCAAGCTTAACTATAACAAGCTTCCAGCCTTTTTAAGCGCAGACACAAAGCTCAAGTCAGGAAATCAATTGTGTATGAGCTTATCATTGAATTTCCGAGCATTTTCAATCGACGAGCTCGTTGTGCACGAGTCGTCACGAGCGCATACACAAGAGACCATAACTATACAATTTTAATTTATAGTTAATTTAAATAAAACTCGAAAATTTTAAAGCAAGCACCGTCAGCAGCGAAGGAAGTTAATGGGACAAAGGCCGCGACCGAGTTATCGTTCAGCTTATATTTCTCTCGTCTGATCGCGTTAAATTTTGCTTTCTCTTGATTTGTTGTGGAGGGTGCGAGAGCGCACAGCTGAGCTTAATCGCTCTAATTCAGGCCCGGCCAGCTCATAGCCACTGGGGGCCGAGCGCATTCGTGTTTTTCACACAGACGCGAGACGAAGTCATGTCTGTGTGAATCGGTGAGCACAGAAATACTTGATTTTGCAAGTGAGTTGGCTCTCTACTGTGGCAGTCACCAACACATGCTCATATTTCAGTCCTCTCCATTTGGCCGGCCCTGCTCTAATTGCACAAATGCTCAACTATTATTAGTCGTGCTTGCTCGTTTTGAGTTAATGTCCAAATGAGCATTGCAAGCGATTCGAGCGAGCAGCGCAAAACAAGCCTGGTAAATAAGCGAGTCTGCTCTCAAATTAGGTGCTCGCTCCAGGCCTGATACACATTGATTATTTGCTAAATAAATTTGTTGTTGTGTTTAATAACTGTTTTTGTGGTTTCTGATGAGTAAGTTTAAAGTAATGCACTAGCCCAAATAAATTATTTTAAAGATAGCCATTTCTTATGTTGTATTTTTAATTCTCTTCCACTCCTCATTTACACTTTTACGCTAGTCTGCTTGACTGTGAGTTGGATCTTGTACGGGTGCAGGCCCCAGTCCCGACTCAAAATTCTTTAAGTTGAATTCGGCGAAAGGCTGAGTTCTTACGCACGGAGAGGAAAGACTGCCTCGGGTTTTCCTGCACACTTATACTTAAAGCGGCGATGATCTCGGGCGATTTAAAATGAATGTGCTGCTCAATCGTGTAGCTTGTCAAGGTGATTTGGCATCAGTGACAGGTTAACCAGACGCCGCCAAAACAACATCAAATTGATCAACCCTCTAGTTAAGCACTAAAGATTAGACATTTCATGCTTGTTATTTATGTGAGTTTATGTAAGTTTATGTGACAGATAGTGTTTTGAGAGAAATCGGCATTAAATGAAATGGAATAATCAGGGACCGTAACTGTTATAACTTTTTGGATAAAAATTTGAAATAACATTTTTTCTATTTTTACTAAAAATTTTAAAATATCGTTATTCTATGATTTTAAAATACAAATTTTGTTTTACGTTAAATGGTAATTTTTATATAAAAATTTTTGATAACAGTTAAAACTAATTTTATTAAAAAATTTAAATTAATTTTTATTTTGTAATTTTTATAATAAAAATTACTTTTTAATGTTAGAAAAATTTTTATATAAAAATTTTTATAAAAATTATTTATTAGTAACGTTTTAAATTATGAATATCTTTGATAGAAGGATACAAGATTTACTTAAACCTACTAGATTAGTAATTTTATAAAAATTTGTATAATAAAAAAATTTTCATAAAAATTAAAAATTAATTTTTATTATAAAAATTACAAAATAAAAATAAATTAAATTAAATTTTTATAATAAAAATTAGTTTTAACTGTTATTCAAAAATTTTTTTATAAAAATTACCATTTAACGGTTAAAACAAAATTTTTATTTAAAAATTATAATATAACAATTTCAAAATTTTTTTGTGATAAAAATTGCAAATAAAAATTTATTACATTTAAGGACTCGTCATTCAAAATTATGAAGATTCATGTACTCCATTTTATCAGGGGATCCATTTTTCGTAGTAATTTTTTTCACTTCCATAACTGTTATTTTCGGTCCCTGGGAATAATATAAATAAACCTATAAAAGTGTGTAGACTTCTGTAGACCGAAGATAAAAGCTTACGTGTATGTTTAGCTTGCATGTAGACATTTTAACTCTAAGACTGAATTTTCACGATGAAGCAATGTTCATGAAGTCTTACGAAAAGTTCTTGCTTGTAGAAAAGAGGTGTAGAGAGGCAAGCTACACCATTAACCCTCTTTCCTACAAACAAAAGCTTTTGCAGAAACTGCATGAAGTTTGCTTAATAGTGTAAATCCCGACTTACTCACACAGAAAGAAGCTGTGGCACTGTACCAATGCATTCAAAGCATTGTACAGCTTTGTTTGAATTTTATGCCTTGCGTTGCATGAAGAGTTTACTAAATTCTGTAGGAAAAAGACTTCTCTCTCTGTCGGACTTTAAAGAAACATTTTCTTTTCCCTGTCAATTACCTTAGTTGAGGTTACCTCAACAAATTTTTAAAGTGTTAATTTTGTTATTTTTGATTAATTAGAAATTTAAATCAAAACTTAGAATCTGTTGAGAAAGTTAATGTATGACCATTTGTTTTTTGTGAATACTTCTTGGGGTTTAAAAAAATGCAGAGTATTGGTGGGTAAGCGAGGTACTACGAAATAGTCCAGTAGTTGGTCACTCGAACTGCAGGGTATATCTTATGCGTTAGCTTGATCTGTGTCTGCGTTTGAGTGTGACAATGGGGTGTGTCTGTACCTTAACTTTTATTGAAATATGTTTATGTAGAAATCTGTTTATTCTTACTTTGTATAAATACTTTTGTTGTCTAAGTAGATTTGTATGGTTTTGTATATTTATATTTCGTATTCTTAGTTCTGTAATCTTGTATTTGTGTTTGTTGTGTATGTAGTTTTATTTATGTTATAATTTCAATATACTTATGTTGCAATAAATCGATATGATATGAGAATGTGCCTCAGCCTATTGACTAAGATTCTTGCCCCAACAGCCTCTGTCTGCCGCAATGCCATTTCAACTTTGATTTATTAAGGAAAACCAAAATTTAGCCACTAGCCCTTTTGTTTGATTAACAATTAGCATAAAATAACTTATCCACATACGTATATACAAATACTCTCTTTCTCTCTCTCTCTCTCTTCTAACTCTCTAAATCTCTCAATCTGTCTCTTTTTATTGACTTTTAAGACCCCGGTCGTGGCCAAAAAGTGGGCACTTCGTTTGCCCCCATCCGAGCCCGTGACCGGCAGCGCATATTCACCGCATGTGCATTAGTCACTCGTCTCGTCGCAAGTCCTTAAAATAGCTTTTGAAAAGCTCGCCTCTAAACAGTGCCACAAAATAAAGCAAAACCGTTATAACTTACAAAAAAATGAAAAAAAAAAAAAAAAAAAGAAATACAAATCATTAACTCAAATCAAATAAATGCAAATTTGGCAAAGGGGCGTCACTTCCGACATGTGCCGAGAGCACGCGTAACGCCTCAGCGCCTTAATTTTATATATAAATCGTTATTTTTGACAAATGTTTTTCAGTTGACTGTTTATTTTTGGGTAATTGTTTGTAAGCGTTTTTTACAACCACAATTAACATTTAAAAATACAAAACAAAACCAAAAAAAACAAAAAAACAAAAAAAACTAAAGTAAAAACAAAAATTTAACGCATTAAATGTATTTTAGCTGCCGCCTTGAAATTCTCAAAGAGTAGAGGCCCCAGTCTATATAATCGAATCAAACGAAATGTTTACCCACAAAAAACACATTCGTGCCTTTTCCATTGCGAAAAACCGTCCCAACCAGTCAACTCTGACAACAAAGGGTTTTCCATCAGAAACAAAACCATGTGCGTGTGTGTTTTGTTTCCTATTTCCCCCCTTTGTCACGAATACATTCAACAACAACAACAAAAATATTTTAAATCCCGCAATTGCCTTAAACAAGAAAATTATATTACCCATATTAGATATTCAACATTCATTTTGTGTTTTTGCTTGTAGTTTTTGAAAGGTTTTTTCAAATAATTATTGTATGATTTGGAGAATTTTTGCCAAAAAAGTTGAATTGATGTTGCGGCGGCAGGGCTTATGAGCTGGGGGTGGGATTAAGGGTTAAGAAAAGAAGGGGCTGTTTTTCTGGATAACTATCATAGAGTTTATACATATATAATAAAACTGGTTTACAGCATTTTTGATCCCAAACATTTGGCAGTTATTTCCTAAAAAAATTTTAAGTGGTTCCGTTTTCAAAAAATAGCGAAATAACTAGATCTTTGATTGGGAAGAAAAGTATAGGGTGGCTGTTGAATGTTGCTACCAAAAAATATCGTTATAGTTTTTCTCCTGTGTGGTTAAGCGATGACTTATTTTGTTTTGATTTCACCGACTGATTTATGAATTAAATAAATGTGGCCTAAAGATAATTCATGCAACGATATTGCATACAGCTCTTCAAATAATTTATATGAATTTAAAAACAGGTAATGTAGCATCATTCATTTGCCAACCTATAGTTTTCGAAAAGTGTGTATATCTTTAGTAATGGTTTGTGGATTTTAAAAGGGACACATTTTCTTGACAATTAATTGAATGTGCTATTAATTATTCATACTCTACTTTTTAATCCGTTGATTGATTTCAAAGTTAGTCTTTCTTCAAGAACTTTGCTTTGTATTAATTAGTTTTTTTTATATTATTTTTTTTTTAAGACAGATCGATTTCAAATATAATGTGTCACACGTGATTAAAATCTTTTGAATGTTACAATAACTGAAGTTATTTTCATATTCAATAAGTCAAAGGGCCCTATTCGGAATTTCGATTCGATTTTCATGTAAACGTTTGTTCTTCGAATTCAATTTGCATAAAACTATTTGCAAGTAACAATCAAATCTGTGATTACTAGATAACGTCGCCCTGTTCTCTCGAATTGAATTCACTTGGAAATAAACAATTCCGAGTTTTCTAATACCTAATCTAGTTACCGTTGGTTTATTTGTCATCTTCTTTACAACGCTATTAAAATCGATTGCAAAATACTAAAGTTTACACGAAAATCGCCTCGAAATTCGGAACAGGGCAGTAAATTTAAAGGTTTTATGTTCTGACAAGTCAACATATCAAGGCATATTTGGAAAGTTGTATTTTGTTTTGGGGATGCAAATCGCTCGAGAATTAAGACTGGTTCGGTTCAGTGGTTCATGGAGGTTTTAAGCCATTGGTTCGGTTTATAACATGTTTTTGGATACAAAACAAACAGCGGTTTCGGTTCGTTTCAGTGGTTCACTCTTCATTTTCGTGCACTATAATTTCTCATTTAGAAAAAACAGTTGAAGAACTCTAAAATATTAATATCTGTGTACAAAACTACACTCAGAAAAAATAAAGAATTCCGTTTTTAAGCAGGGGAAATTCAAGTATAAACGATCTCAAAAGCTGACTAAGTTCGGAATTTCCAAAGCTGAGATCAAAATTCTCATTTAAAATCCGTTTCGGAATTATAAATTCACTTGAGCTCGAAATAACATTTTTCCGAATGCTTCAATTTGATTGCTAATTACTCTTAATTTTTTGTTATTTGATTTATAATTGATTAAATTTCAAATTTTAGGAACAAATCGTTCTTAATTTAATCACTGTCATATCTAAATATAGGATGGCATTTTTTTCTGAGTGTATATAAAGCAGCGATGGGCGTATAGCGGCTCGTTGGGACCCCGCAGGCCACCCCGTTATTCAGTAATATTTTTCTGACCACCGCTGATATAAAGTATGACATGCAGATGACTTCTATAAGTTTCAGGATTAACATGGAGAGCAGGAATATAGCAGATATAGGGAACAACACGTTCTAATATTTTTACAAACGCAAAATAGGGCAGCAAAAAAGACATCCCCCGTTTATATTTGATTAACCCTCCCTTTGGCACACCTTCCGATTGTCACATTCGTACCTTAGGAGTCTGGCCAAACCCTCCATATTTTTCATAATTTTCTATATTTGAATAATTATTATCCAGTATTTTTTAGGTCAATAGAATTTTCGTATAAACGTTTGCATTTGAATAAAGGGTACCTTTAAAATGTAGACGCACAGTAGTGACAAGGTATCTTTTTAATAAAACAGGTGAAATATTTTGCCTGTTTATGATTATTTGTATATGTTTATTATGAATGGAAGTTTATACCATATTCAGGTAGAAATACCAAGTCTTTTTTTTATTTATTTTTTTAAGTAATAATTATTTTATTTTATCTTATTTTTTCCATTATCTTATAATTATAAATATGCGTTTTTATGGGTATTTTTTTTTTTGGTATTTATTCGTTGTCTGCTCCTCTGTTGCAACTGAAGGAAATGTAATCGACCTTAGAATACTGTTGGCATTTTACGCAGTAAAGTCGAGTTTTGGGTTTCGTCTTATCCGTGCGATAACAAAATTTGCAGTACTTTTTTTTTTGTCTAGCATTGAGGGACCGGCTTGCATATTTAATGCGGGTATTCCAATCTTAAAGATACGAAATTAAATTGAATGCAGTAATTAATTGAAATCAAAACAAAGGAAAGCAATAGAAAAAGGTATATGATTACTCACGTTTATTGGTTTTCCTAAGAAGGCCTCAATTGCCGAACTACTTGAAAATTGTCCCATGACAAATGAGTTGTTCATTCTAATATCAATGTTGGAATTAACCAAGGTTTTGGAAAGTGTGACCAGTAAATTTAACCGTGCATCAGGTGTCAATATCTTTACAAATGTAAGACGTAGCTAATGCCATCACATTTAACATATGTTACAGAAGATAGCATCGCTTTGTTGTACGTTTACATGAGAAATGTGTTACCATTTGGTCCATGCAACCAACGTCCTGGTATTATTGCTAGGCCAATAGAGCTTGGTAAGGCCGTCCATTTGCATGATTTTCACACCGTAAGCCGTGCTAGTTTCCTAAAGACTCGGAATTCTGCAGAAAGATCGTTCATTCCTGAGGTTCAAAACCGACTTTTAGCTTGTGTTTTGGTTTGCGTAGCAGTTTAACCTTCCAGGTTTAACTTTCCAATTGTTTTGAAGAACTTTGGGAATATTGGCAAATTGATGAAATTAGAGGTAATTTACTTTATCAAAGATCCAAATGATCTAGCCTTTATAGTTGATCCCAAGTGTCAATGACATATAGGTTGTGACGATTAGCATGCTAAATTGATTGGCCTTTAAGACTTAGGGCAAATTTCTCATCTTCTAAAGCTATGTGTCAGATAAACTTACAATTTACTGTGTGACTTGTGAGATTATGTAACAGATAGCGCTATGTATAAGATAGGACACCGGGCCTTAGGGAAACACACCGACCACTAATAACATTATCTTAGTTCTTAATAAAAGTTTACTGACCACCTGCTTTATAAATGGATTTTTGCCTTACCTATTCGCGTTATAAGATTGCGTAGGAAATGCTAATACAAGTACTAGAAACAATGCAATAACTGATCCTCAATAAGTGTTTCGGTAACTAAACGCACATTTTTCGATCTAGTATGGGAGCTAGGTAGGGTGAAAAGCAAGTGCTCGAAAAAATTTTCTTAGCTGATTTACTCGACTGGAGTTTTTTTTAAGGGGGATTCACATAGTGTATACTGGGAACCCTTGGGATCAATGCTTTTAAAAATCTTTCCAGAAACCAAACCCTAAGCTTGAGCAGGGGTTTATTTCCCCGGATCGAATCTTTTACAAAATTTCGGAGGCTTTTCTTGCCTTTGTTAAAATAAGTTGAATTTTGCAGTCATAAACCATAGATTTTCTTAAGAATTATACAGACTTATTGAGCCGCTTAGAAAAAACGGTTTTTAATTCTTTAAATTAAACTTATTAAGGACTTTATTCAGTTAGTCTTCCCTATAAGTTTTCCATTAATTTTTAACAAATTTGCTTTTGAGTTATCATAAATTGTTTATTCTTTTTTAATTGTGTGCATGTGTGCTGCTCTCTAAAGTAAATATTCCCAATTTCCGCTACATCTAAGGCTTTCTTTCGACTTCTTCAATTTTCACGCAAATCTAATTCTAGTACATTAAGTAAACCACATAAAATAGCAATGCAATTCAAAACAAACACACAAATAAAATCAAGCAAAAATTGAAAAATTTCCAATTCATGGAAAATAACAAGCCACAGAAATATAATCCAAAATAAACGTAAAAATTTAAATGCAATAAATTGTTGTTTACTTTTTTGTTATCAGTAAGGGGCCCTTTTGTTGCACGTTGCGTTTTCCACATTTACAAAACAAGAAAAGGAAACTCTAACTGTGGCATCTTCATGGGAAGCCTGACATATTTATTGTTGTTGTTTTCTTATCATCATATGGAATTTTCCATGCGTGTTTCGTCTTTGCGGAGGTCAATTTTAAAAAGGGGACTTAATTAAAATTGTTTGGTTTCATTTGTAATCTGTGTATGTTGACGTCTGCCGAGCAAATATGGAATTTGCCGTGTCATTTTAAAGGGTTTTTAATAACTAACTATAATATTTTAATCTATTGAAGAATCGCATCTGAATCGATTTGCAGCCATTATGTTGTTTACTTGACAGCTTGAGTGTGACGAAGAAGACTGGGGTCAGCGACTCTTACAGCTGCCTAGTTAAATCCCCCCCAGGAACTGGGCGATTGATAAGAAGATGCCTCTACCTCATCAATATGCAAGCCAATATCAATGGGAAATCAGACTTGCATTTGTATAAAATTAAGTATAAAGCAAAGCTTTTGTTTTGATTAAAAAAAAACACTGTGAGTTCCCTGTCTTGATAAAATGTTAATACACGTGCCCTTATCTGTTGCCGGGTGACTCAAATTGCACGCTGGATTACAACATGCGCTTTCTCTCTGGGCTAATCTGAGATCTGTATCTTCGCCAATGACTTGGAAACTGATTTAGCTGATTTAATAAAAAATTTTCCGCCTTATTAATCGCAGCTCTTCCCCTGATAAGCCCAGCTAAAGGTTAGGTTAGCAAAACAAAAATATTTTAGTTGTGACTTGATTCAAACAAAATTTTTGATTAAAAATAGCTAAGCGATAATTCTAATAAAAAATTGTTTTGGTTTGAAGAGATCTGCTCGGATGTGTCAAGCCTGACAAGAAGAATCGAACTAAAGGTGACATTTCACTGCAAACATATTGTTTTTATTCTTATTTCTATCTGCAGGAATAGAGTTTGTCTATAACCTAGCTGGATTTTACGAAACCCGTTCCTTAGGTTAACCTCCCGGCTTTTCTATTTCGAAGGTACGGCAGTTTAAGTTTCGTGGATTTCTTAAATTACAACGAGGCATTTAAAAAATCCTAAAATCTAAAAGAATTTTTCGGGCTCCAAAAAATAACAAAAGACTTTATATAAGACTTTTTTATTTTCACAGCATTTTTAAATTCCAAAGATAGCATGCTCTTTGAAAACATCTTACGATATTGTATTTTAATTTCAGAAAGATCGATGGAAATAAAGATAAGAAAACGTAAGAATACTCATGAAAGATCGAAGAAAATCCCACCACTAAAGTAGCCAGAAATACGTTGCGCTATACTCAACTATATATACTAAAAACACAATTATTTTTGGTTTACTTCTTCAGCATCAAAAATCGAGAAGGCAAAGCTAACTTTAACTGTGCAATAGTTTTAAAACACTTACAAAAGCTCGTTCCAACTGACTTAACCAATAGAATAAATATATCATAAGATATAGATGTCAGATATTATGAAATTAAAAATTATTAAGAATCTGATTGTTTACTTAAAAATTTGAGCATGTTAACGTCAAAAACAAATAAGTTGTCTCAGTAGGATACATTTTCAGCCCAACCGGTTCTATGGCAGCTATAGGATATAGTCTCCCAATTCCGGCCACATGTTGTACGGCTTGTTTTCATTATGAATAGGTTGTCATTTGACATTCAAAACAATACAACATATTACTAGATTATAAAATTTTAACACAATACTAGATTATCAAGTCTCAGCGTAAAAGCAAATAGTTTTCGTTATTTCTGAGTTTAAGAATGCTATTATAGAAAACTAAATTATTTTTTTTCCAAAGACCCATTTTCTTTACGATCGGTTCTATTAAAAATAGTCATCCGACTTTAGCTACATTAGGTAGAACTGTTTTAAAGCATCTAATATTCATAATTCCTAAGTTTAATAACGCTATCATTAAAACCAAAAAAGTATTTCTCACTAAGACCCGTTTCCACCCGATCATTCCTATGGCAGTTACTGGATAATAGTCATACGATCGTAACCAAATTTAGTAGAACTGTTTGAAAGAATATAATATTTATAGTTCATGAGTTTAAGAACTCTATCATTAAAAACAAAAAAGCTTTTTTAAGATATAGTCATTCGATCCAGCGTGGGGTATAAAGAAGACTCTCAGCAAATTTCTCGATAACTTTTGAACTGAGAAACAGACGGACATTTTGACTGACGGACAGACAGAAAGACAGACGGACGGACCAAGATCAATCGACTCAGCTCGACGTCCTGATCAAGAACACTTAGAAAAAAATCAAGGACTCCGTACTTTAACAGGGGAAGTTCAAGTACAAACGCTAACTAAGTTCTGAATTTCCAAATCTAAGAACAAAATTCTCTTTCAAGTTCGTTTCGGGATTAGTAGTAGTAGTAGTAGTTTATTTATTCTATTTTACAAAAAACATCTTAAATTATGCTGGTAACAATTACAATTAACAAATTTATACAAATATAATTTTCTTTCTTAGTATTTTTCAACATGGTTTTATAAAAACCGTCCGTTGAATTGAACCTGATTTGAAAAGCCCGCATACTAGGTAATGCCTAAAAAGAGTTCGCTAAGGATTTTATTGCGGTATTGCATAGCCTCTTTGATGAAAGCGGCAAGAGCTATCCAGTTTTCTCCGTTGAGCAGGCTATAAAATTCAATTTCCGATAGAAAAGGACGCTGAAAGTGTCCATACGGATCTCCCTTTAGAATGGGGCAGATTCCTACAAAGTGAACCACATCTTCCTTGGTGCACATATTGCAGAGGGTACAGTTCTTCTGCGTGTTACTCCTGTGTGGTTGGCAGTTAAGGCTAAGTGTTTCACATCTCGTCCTGAAGATAGCGCTGATTCTGTCAACCCCACACTGTCAGAAAGTAGTTTTTCACTCCGAGGTTAAGTATGAGGGATTTATACTGGTTTCTTTCGGTGCTCCTTTTTGCTTGTGCAATAAATCCGTTCCTTTCTACTTCACATATTTTGGAGATGATTTGGGCTTGGGTTTGTTGCCAAAGAATATGGTTACCAAAATTGATGTTAACTCCGCAGTCATTTGAGATGCTATCCCATCTTTCAAAGAACTGGGACCTTTCGCTCAGAAATTGATTGGTTATGATCTTGGGCAGTCTTGAACTTTCCATATTCATTATCTCGTTTCGGGATTATAAATTCACTTGAACTCGAAATAACACCTTTCCGGATACATACTTCAATTGGATTGTTATTTACTCTTAGTTTTTTGTTATTTAATTTATAATTGATTTATACATGATGCAATAAAGAAAGACCAAAAAACGTTACAATTTTAAGAACAAAACGATCTTAATTTAAACACGGTCATACCTAAATATAGGTTTTTTTTCTAAGTGAATATAAATGCATACTTTATATATATACAAACTTCTGGACAAAATGAAAGTACACTTTGGAAATGTATGTGAAAACTTTAACGGGCCACGAAGTGAATACACCATCTCTTCACAGTGTTACTAAGTGGTTACGAAAATTTTCGGCTGAAAAACGATTCTCAAAAATCTTTAATTGATGAAAAAAGAGTAGTTCAGATAGACCTGGTAAGGGTAAAAATTGACAAAGATTCCAGCTTGACACAAGAAATTATTGCTTATTGTCTGGCTGTGCATCGAATTTTTCACAATTTTTTGTCGTACACGAAGAATCTATGAAATTACAAGGCAGAATGTCTGCCAACTCTGGTATAGAGTATAAAAAAAATATTTTAAAATTCCCTCATATGTCGTGAAGAAACACTTTCTTATCTCTTTTCGAAAGAAAGTAGAAATGCGATATAAATATATTATATAATATAAATTATATAAAATATATAATCCTTATGCCTTGTGATTTGTTTTTCAAGCAGAGTTAATTTTTATTTTCTTTTTAAATGAAATTGTTCCAGAGACGTATTGTTATCGTTTGTGTTCCCTGTGGATTGGTTTATAGTGACAAATATTATTTTCTGTTGAATTCTAAAAGGGATTATAATTTTTTTATATTTTATTTACTAAAAAACAATGACATGTAAGCTCTGTTTTATTGCCTAGTGTTATGGACGACCAAGTGTCAATTTCTCATCTACTTTATAGCAGCTTAGTGTCACATAAACTTACAAATTGCTTTGTTTTTTGTAAGTTAGTGTGACAGATACGCGCTATCTATTGTGGAAAAGATGAGAAGTTGACCCTTAATGACAAAAATATTGTAAAATTGAATCAAAGGATAAGTTTGTAAATAGTTATCAATGCCACACAGTGCGCCTCAACAATGTTTAGGTTGGACTAAAATGACCAAAAATACTGTTAACGCTGTTTGATAAGTATTTGATTATAGGTCATAAAACTGTTTCAACTAAAATCGTAGCTGCTCGTTGTACCGAGAAATCATAAAATTCGTTATTATATTGTAAATGGAAGTCGTTCTAGAGGTCTATAAAGACGTGAGACTATAAATTTGTTGTGTGACTTTCTGTAAATCGTACGCAGAGCAAGTTCAGTGGGTTAGCGTTGGGTAAACATTCTCCAAATTCGGTTTTAAGACCAGATAATACACTAGTATATTTCAAAAATAGATCATTTGCATTTCACAAGTTTCGTTTTTAGATTACTAATCTACTACAGGGGTGTGACGAATATATCAAACACAGGTATGTACTATTTTTATTCAAGTTTTAACTTTTTTTAGTTTTTTAAATAGTCGACAAATAATTGCATTAAATAAAACTATAAACACGCTATAAAAGCGCTTATGGTCTTAGAAAGAAAAATAAAACAAAATTAAACATTAAACATACTACTTATTTGTATGATAAACCTTCTTGGAACACCAACACAATGCGCAAAATATAATTTAACACCTAATCTTGCCCCATATATGTACACACCCACATTACGTGTATATAAAGGGGAGTGCAATTCATAAAACAGCTGTTTAAAAAAGTTATCAAATCGTAATCCCAAGTTGTTCTATTGGGGGGTAATTAAGATTTCTTATCAAAAGAGTAACACTTTTTTTTTGTTTTTGTTGTTGTTTTCTTGTTTTTTTCTTGTGGTCTTGGGCTAGACCCAATAGAATCGGTTAAATTTGCTCAATTAAATAAGTTGGGAGCAACGATTCCGGCTGAATAATATACACGCAAATAATTTTAAATTGAATGGTGAACAACAAATAAACAAGCAGTGGCAGAGGCTACATAACGAGGCAAGCTGCTCAGCAGCAGCGACGCGGCATAAGCTGAGCCTGGCGTACAAGCCATACTATTCCCTCCGTGAGCAAGAGAGAGTCTGCTGCACTATGGGCAAATAGGTGATTCGTTTGGGCATAAAATCAATGTTTATACTCTGAACCAAAATGTATGTAACAGCCAGAAGGATCATATATCAGCATCAACAGCCGAGTCGATATCAGCTATGCTTTAATAGGAATCGAACTAAGCACCTTGCGCAAAACATGATTGAAAATACAACTCAGCGCACGGCATCATCGCACACGCTTGTTGCCGTACGTCAAAGATGCTACTGATATTTTTCGTACGGTAGTTGAGTTAAGTTTATGTTTTATGAACGGAAAAAATTAACAAAATCATAATCATAATATTTTTCTCTGATCAACTAATCAGTTTTAAAAACCTTTCTTTCATTATCTTAATGGTTTCTTTATCTTCTTTTTTAGTTTTTAAGCTTAAAGCATAGCTTTTCCGAACGCCCATGTTTGAATATATATAATAGAGGGATTCCTGAAACTGATTTGCTTTTGATTTTTATTTGCTTTTGATTTCGTGAAACAGCTGTTCGCAGCTGCTCCATACAAAACGCGCAGTGTGACCATGAAAACATTTTCCCATGAAACATGCAGACAATACGGCCACTTTTATGTTAGTTGGATGGCCACACTGCTCCCTTTGTATGGAGCAGCTGCGAACAGATGTTTTACGAAATCAAAAGCAAATCAGTTTCAGTAATCCCTCTAATATAGACAGCCGATATGTATAAAATTTGGTCAGGATTTGTTACACATAGTAAAAGTGAAATTGAGTAAGTTTCATGATATATCGGCCCTGTTCCAAATTTAGTGTAAACGTTTCTATTTCGAATTTTAGTTTTATAAATTTAAATGTATGTGACAAGGAAATATGTGGGTACAAGATATCGTCGTCTTTTTTTCTGAATTGAACTTTGAGCAATCGGCTTAAACTGCTAGAACAATTCTGCATTTTCTCCCTTGATTTACTTGTCTTCTTCTAATACAAAATTTCCACTGAAAATAGAAACGTTTTCACGAACATCGACTCGGATCTCGGAACATGGCCCAATATAGTAATCCCATTTCGAAACAATTTGGTACGGATGTGTTGAGCATATTAAAACTTGGATCTTGATTCTATACAAAAAATTACTTTAAAATATCGATTTGCAGACCTTAGCACAACGGCTCAGCCAGCCGAACCCGTTATTTTTCTAAGCCTGAGATTATTTTGACGCCACTCAGTCGCTCAGGCAATTGCAACGCTTGAAAAAGAATTATAAAAACAAATTGGTGGCGCTAGCAGACGGCAGCAAAAACAAAATTCGGGCAGTGTGCGTGACCGCGACTTGGGCAGACAGACGGCTGCTCGACTCGAGGGAAGCTTACACACTCAGAAAAAAGACTGACAGAATTCCAGTACGATCGAGATAGAATTTATACTGATTTTTACTTCCATTTTTAAGTATATTTTGTTCTTGGGTATACTTAAATTAGGTATAAAACATTCTTTAGTACAAATACGACCGTTAATTTTCTTTAAATAAGATCAAACATTCTTGAATCAAGAATTTTTCGTACTTACTTCAAGAAAACGCATTCTTAATTCAAATTCAAAATTTCTTAGATTAAGTTCGAAATAATCTTAAAATTGCGAGCCAAAAAAAGTATGCAAGGAAAAATGTGAAATATTTTAAAATTCTCAACTGGTTTTATCAATTTACAAATGGAGCGATGGTAGATTTTTGGCCTAAAGTTATACCTTCTTGGACTTTGATTAGCTCAGAGCAATAAGATCTTTGCAGCCATATTTGATTCGAAACAGAGACATCATTTCAAGCGGAAATTGGAAACAGTTTATAAATTTAATCTAAGAACATTGTGTTCTAATTTTATGTGCTTTTAGTGGGTTTTGGGGGAATTATTTAGAATTTATTAAACTTCAATTAGAAATCATTTGTTATAAGTTAAGTGCCAAATTCTTCACTAAGGGAAAAGAAAAACGAATAAGTTGAGTACGAATGCTCTTGAAAACAATTTATTTGTTCTAAAATTTTTGAGAATATCGTTCTTGAAATTGAGAATTTTTCGTTTTCAAAATGGTATTTACAGGCTAGGGAAGTGGGGAGAAGTAGGTGAGCAGAGAGAGCTACTTGAATCATATATGAACATTCTTGCTTCAAGAAATTCGAACTCAAAAATACATTCTTGGATCAAGAAATTTTACTCTTACCGTACTATTGTGCTCGAATGCTCTTGATTCAAATACGAAATTCTCTCTTTTTTCTATGAGTGTTGTTTTAAGAGTTAATCGGAATTGACTTAATACTTCAACGACCTTAAAGTATGATCAAAAAGATCTTAATATAGTTTGAAATGTACTTAATATAACTGGGAACGGTTTGGAATCAAGAAATTCGGGATTGAATAAATTGTACTTGATATAAGAACTTTGTACTTGAATCAAGTATTTTTGTACTAAATGTACTATTGACACCGTTTTTACTTAATTCAAGTAGAAAATTCTTGAATTTTCTTCTGAGTGCAGGGGTTGTCTTGCCTACCTTTACTCCGCTCAAGGAGTTGTTGTTGCTCCGCCTTTTAGTAATAATTTGTTGCCCACCGCAGCTTTAAACCTATTGTTTCTATGGCAGCTATTTGATCAAGAGTTCCGATCTGGACCATTCTGACATACATATACAGAAATGAGAAGTATGTTTACCCAAATTCATCAAGATTTTTTAGCATAATAAAACTCGATTTTTGCCCATAGTGCAGTGCAGCGCCGTTTACGATGACGACGCAGCCGACTGCTACTGCTGCTGCTACGTTTATAAGCCGACTTCCAGCCATTTGATACCGTTCACTTATCAGCGAGCATTCGAGCAGGCAACAAGTGCTTAAAACCAGCAGCAGGAAAACTACAAAATACAAAAAAAAATCAGAATCTAATAGAATTACAAAAGATCATACCAGTTTCAGGCATACAAATTGAATTTGATTTGTTTATTGAGACTGCGCCAACCGATTTTAAAAATCCAGATTTTCTAAACGCGAAAGTTGATTAGAAAAAAATTAACATAACCAGAAGAAGCTGCCGCCAAAAACTAAAAACAACTCACGTTTTTATATAACACCAGAGTACAAATCCTTCCCTCGACAATGACGGGCTACAGTTCCAATGGCGATGTGGCCACCAGCAATGGCAATGCCGCTGGTCATCAAAATGGAAACAAATCAACGGAATATACGGCGCATGAGAATCACACGTAAGTAGCTCCAAAACTCACGCCACCAACTCGTTAACCGCAATCAAGTATCAATTTAGAACGAATAGTGTGTGTAGTAGCGCCTCGCCACCTGACAATATTCCACCAATCGATATGGCCTTGGAATTGCCTTTTTTTTCCTTTGCGTTTACTTGCGCCTTAACCTTAGTAGCTTTTGCTTTTAGATTCGTTGACAAAACGATGTCATTATCCAAAATTAATTGTTTAATCCACACGCTACTCCGCCTCACAAAAACTACAAAAGAAATTCAAATATTTTGTCTTCGAAATTTGCTGCCCGCCACCCACAAAATGTGTTCGCGCGATTGTTGCTCGGGTCAGGTTGGCGCCGGTAAGGCCGGCAATAGCTGTGCGGACAAGAAAAAGAATTCAAAGACCGATACCGAAATGGTGGTACCAACGCCGCAGAGTTTGCTGTAAGTGTGTGTGTGTTTGAATTCCTTTGCCTTAGTTATCAGTTATTTTTGGCTTTTCCTTAAAAAAATTAAATACAAAATGTGTTCAACCGATTGTTGTTCCAATCCTCAAGGCAAGGCCGGCGATAGGAGCCTGCGTAATGCCAAGGATACTAGAACCACGGTACCCACACCGCAGAGTAACCTGTAAGTTGCAAAACCCTAATTTCAAAATGCGCCACTTATTCCGGGGCCCTGCCCTTGATCTTGCCGCTGATATAGAGATTTTGGTTTTTTTTTTTTTGGAATTTAAATGACGCTTCAGTAGCCTGACCAGTCTTATCAATTTGCCTAGCTCATTAAAAACACATTCGAAAGCGAACATCTTCAATCTGCATACGATTAAAATTTGTGTCGTTTTTAAACTCCATCCCCCAGCCCGCCTAATGGCTTAACATTGATTGGTCAAGTCCAGCGGGCGTGTGCTCCGATCTTGACATAGACCCCCTCTTTATCTTGAAATGAATGTATGTATGTATGTACGTACAATTGGCAATTATCTGATAAAGAATCTGACGCAAGACGCCGACACCGCGCGCCGCCTTGTTGATTAGTTTTCAAACTTGTTTGCTCTTAAAACATATTCAAACTTTTGCATATTGATTAGTCGGCGAAAACTATGCAAAACTTTTACGTCGCGTGTTCCAATCAAATTGTTTATTAATATCTGCCCGTTGATAGGTCAATTTATAGCAAAAAAAAAAAAAAAAGTTGAATAGTGGAAAGCTTACCATATTTTAGATACCCTAGAATAGTAATGGACACTTTAGGGACTCGCGAGGGACGCTATTATAGGTCATACGTACGAAAAGCTGTTCGCTTTGTTGTTGTCACTTTTGTATGTTTCGTATGAATCGGACCCACATGCTTCTGTTTTTTACTAAATAAGAAAACCGCTCGCGTATGACAAGATACGAGACTTTCCCCACCCACACATTCGCACACTATCAAAAGGGTGTATAAAGCTCTTACCTCAAATTCGGAAGAAGGTGCAGTCCCAAGTTTAGTACATGTCGTTAATCTAGAGGTTCGGTTCGCGGACCGGTTCATAAAAACATCTAATCTTGATAAGCATCAATATCCGAGTCGATTGACGAACTTGATTTCAGAACTTATAAGAGCTAGAGCAACCCACTTTTCAGTATAGACTCGAATTCCTTTCGGCCCTCGCAATAGAAAATGTTGAAAATGTTGAAAAACTCCTACAATTTAACAGATATAAAATTTTAACTTTATATACCTACTAGCTGTCCCAGCAGACCTTGTCCTGCCCGCACGCTGGCTAGCTTGCTATTTCCTGCTCATATATTAATGCAAATTTTTTCGAATTTAGCATCTCAATGGAATGGGCGGTTCTGAAGGTATCTTGGGGATCAACAACCTACACCAATTGCCCAAATAACAACTTTCCTAAATCAATCTAGCTTAACCAAATTTCAAATATATATTATAATCTTAAATCATATCTGAGAAATGATAGTATAGCCTTTTGAACCTGTTCATTTTGGTTCAAAAAAAGTCTTAACCGGGTTTGTCTCTGGGAAAATAAATAACTCCATATTACCTAGAAAAACCAAATTTCAAGTTCATGGATAAATAATTTAACAAATTTAGAGATAAATAATTGGCTCCAAATCAGTTTTGAACCACTTTATATGACTGGTTCAGAACCGGTTTTGATACCGAAAAATAACTTACTTCATGTTACCAGCCCAATCACCAAGTTGTAGAGAAATGGCCCAGAAGCACTTTTGAACCGGTTCAATCTAGTTAAATGATTAACTCCACATTAATCAACCACACACCAAATTTCAAGTTTATAGCTTCAATAGTTTCAGAGATATGCTCTGAACCTCTCTTTAAACCGGTTTTAAACCGATTGCATATATAATATATAAATATAAAATAATAAAATATATTTATAGAAAATTTTATCCAAATCGGATTAGCCGTTTAAGAGGAGTTTAGTGACAAACTCTGGGACAGAAGAAATTTATATATGTATCGCTCACTTAAAAAAAATCGATTTTGAGAAAATGGCGTTTAAAGTTTTTAAGTGTTCACCCAACAAAGAAACGAGAAAAAACGTATAACTTCGAATCAATCTAGTTAAATAATATATATATAATAATATATCTATAAAAGAAAATTGAGTCCAAATAGTCCTTAAAGGTTATTTTTTTAAATAAAATTTTTCTACTTTGAATTGTGACGATATTGACGAAGATGCTCTTACGCGAAGAGCATAAAACATAACTATATAAAAATTTGACTCAAAATATAATATGAAAAGGCAACGATTTCTGCATCATTAATTCAAAAAATCGTGTTCGACAAGTAAGTAATTAAATTGAGAAAACAGTCATTGAGCAAGAGTCACTGAACAAAAAGAGCAATTGAAAAGGAACATGTTCACGTCCGATTTGTGAACACTCACTTCACTACTGAAACAACCAACTCTATAAAGCTGGGGTCTTCTACCTTTTATATGGTTTTTAAAATATTTTTTTTTTTATTCTGGAGAAAACCAAAAATGCTTTTTTCAATTTGGTTTTTTGTTTTGTGTTATTTTTTTTATTAAATAAAAACATAAAAATAAAAATTTTGGAATTCGGGGGCTGCTCAACAAGTTATCGACCTGCTATTTAAGGTCTCAAACAAAATGGTGAAGTAGCCAGGATTCCGGGACTACAGGTTATCGGAAATGAAAACGGTAAATGAGGTTTTAATCAGAATTGATGTAATTCTGGCTCGTACCTCAATCTTTATTTTCAATATTTTTTTTTAAAAGTTGGCAGCAATTTAATAAAAAAATTAGATTTTTCAAGTTTTTTTTGTAGTTAGTGTAACAAAAAAGTAAGAAACCTGTTTTTCGTCTTGATTGAGGTACGGGCCAGAATTAATTTCTGCGTCGATTGCAACATGGCTGATCAAAATCGGTTCAGTAGAACTGGCGCAAATCAAAAAAAACGCGCTTAAAGTTTTGAGCAACGTTGAAATATACTCACGTTAAGCACGAACATTGCTCCACTAAAAAGACTATATTTGCTAAACTATTTCGAATTTTTGAAAATGGTTTGAAGGGGATGAAAGGGGAATGTCGAGGCTATAATAATAATGCAAAACAAAAAAATTAGAAAAAATATTTTTTTAAGTAAAAAGTAGTTGTGGGATTCCCCTATTTTTGCATTTACAAAGAAAATGAGCCAATAATTGATAAGTATTCTCCGAGTCACTGCTTGCAGCTCTATAGTAAAGAAAGAATATGTATTGCAATACGTGCTTAATCGTGAGATTTTGTGTCACGAATAAACACAACATTCGCCCAACTCTACTTGACACTTTTGGGACGGTTCCAATTTTCACGAGTTCATTTGACTTTCAAGCGATTTCGTGTTCCAATCAATCAAATCAATATACCCTCTTCTGTGCAAGGGAACCAAATATAAAAAAAGAGAAAAGAATTTGGAATATCACTTAACTATAACTGCTCAATTAGTTAAATTTATGCCAACTTCTGTGGACAAATAATTTACATATAGAATGTTTTTTATGACGCACTAAATGTTTACATTTTGATGACTTGTTTTTGTTTTCATCCATTTGAAATATTGATATTGATTTGAACACATCTCATAACCATTCAACCATTTTCAGCTTATCAGTGCCTTGAGATTGCAACGAAAACAAGTGTGATGTGTGTGCGTGTGTGTGTGTGTGTTGGATGAAAATCATGCGTTTTGGTAAAAGTGTTTTGATCAAAGTTGTGTTTGATTATGGGTTGCAGCTAGATAAACTGCTTGAACAACATTCCCTGGTTAGCCTTGGGCGGTTGAAGGAAAGGAAGTTCCTTCATTTACTTACATTTGCTTAACTCTCTGTGTTACCTATATATTTTCATAATTCCAGCAACCCTGACACAGACAACAAAATCCAATGTTCCCTTACCCCCGAAGAGTTTAGGGCTTTGCGCGTGATGAACGAAGACACGTTTGTAGACCAATTACAAGTTCCCGATTATTTTTTTGGGACTTTTTGTTTCTATTTGTTGCGTTCTTCACATTGTTGTCGTTTTTTTGCCATCAAACTAATTGAAATTCAATGTTTTTTCTAAATTCACACGTTTTGTCTCAATGCTAAAGAAGTAAAGACCACCCACCCACCCATCAGTCTTTTTTCAGTTCATTGTTTATTGTTGAAACGGTCGGAAGATAGTTTCTTCCTGTCTCTGTACTCCATATGTAAGCGTTTATACCGTTAAATGGGTTTTCCCCTAATGCTTTTCCCTTACTTACGACAATTTTCTTTGTTTCACTTTCACACAGGTATCCCTATGAGGTCATTCAGGAAATTGCCGACTTCATTGTGAAGGGCTCGGGTATGCGTCCCAAAATCGGCATCATTTGCGGCTCCGGACTGGGCTCGCTGGCCGAAATAGTGCAGGACGCCAAGGTCTTTGAGTATGAGAAAATTCCCAATTTCCCGGTATCAACGGTCGAGGGTCATGCTGGCAAACTGATTGTGGGAAATCTGGAGGGTGCCACCGTTATGGCCATGCAGGGACGCTTCCATTTCTATGAGGGCTATCCGCTGGCCAAATGCTCGATGCCGGTGCGCGTCATGAAACTGTGCGGTGTGGAGTATTTGTTTGCCACCAATGCGGCGGGTGGCATCAATCCGAAGTATTCGGTGGGGGACATCATGCTGATGCACGATCATGTCAATATGCTGGGATTTGCCGGCAACTCACCGCTGCAGGGACCCAATGATCCACGCTTTGGGCCACGTTTCCCCGCCCTGGTCAACTCGTACAACAAGGATCTGATCAACAAGGCTTTGGAAATTGGTAAGGCCATGGGCATCGAGTCGAATATGCATGTGGGCGTTTACTCCTGCCTGGGTGGACCCACCTACGAGACCATAGCCGAACTGAAGGCTTTGCGCATGATGGGTGTGGATGCGGTTGGCATGTCCACGGTTCATGAGGTGATCACCGCCCGCCACTGTGACATGAAGGTATTTGCCTTCAGTTTGATCACCAACAAGTGTTCCACTGAATACAGCGATAAGAAGGACGACGAGGCCAATCACGAGGAAGTCATGGCTGTGGCCAAGAACCGACAGAAGGCGTGCTGTGAGCTGGTGGCACGACTGATTCGCGATATCCAGGCCTCATCTTAACTGGGAGAGAGCGAGTGTGGAGAAATAGCGTTGAATTCTAAATTTTACAAAATGTAGTTGAACTCTTTAGTCACATATATTTCGCATTTAAGACCCGGCAGACCCACTTTCCCCTAAAATTTACAGTATAAGCTGAAAATCATAGATATAGTTATTAAATTATATAATAAGCTTAAACATAATAAAAAATAATAATTAAACAAACAAAATTAAACAAATTTAAAGCACGAATATTTTCTTAAAAATCAATATCGATTTAGCACCATTAGATGGAGTCGTCAAGGTAGAACCTTAAGAGGGGTCTTCTACCTTTGAAAAATATATTTTTTCGATTTTTTTAAATTTTTTGTTTTACATTATTATTATAGCTTGGGCATTCCCCTTTCATCCGCTTCAAACCATTTTCAAAAATTCGAAATAGTTTAGGAGATATTGCCATTTTAGTGGAGCAAAGTTCATGCTTGAGGAAGCAGTCAATACAACCTTAAGAGGTGGTCTTCTACCTTTGAAATTTTTTTTTTTTAATTTTTTTTTGCATTATTATTAAAGCTGGGCATTCTTTCATCCGCTTCAAAACATTTTCAAAAATTCGAAACAGTGTAGAGAATGCCATTTTAGTGGAGCAAAGTTCAGTGAGGAAATAATTATTTAGATTTTGGCATTTATTAAGTTTTATTTTATCTTAAACATTTTCAAAAATCGAATAGTTCAGGAGATATTGCCATTTAGTGGAGCAACGGTCAGCTTGGGAAGCAGTCAATACAACCTTAAGGCTGGTCTCTACCTTTGAAAAATATTTTTTTTTCGATTTTTTGTTTTGCTTTATTATTATAGCTTGGGAATGTCCCTATCCGCTTCAAACCATTTTCAAAAATTCGAAATAGTTTAGGAGATATTGCCATTTTAGTGGAGCAAAGTTCATGCTTGAGGAAGCAGTCAATACAACCTTAAGAGCTGCACGAAAAATATTTTTTTTTATTTTTGTTGCATTTTATATAGCTCGGGCATTCCCCTTTCATCCGCTTCAGACCATTTTCAAAAATTCGAAATAGTTTAGGAGATATTGCCATTTTAGTGGAGAAAAGTGCATGCTTGAGGAAGCAGTCAATACAACCTTAGAGTGGATGAAAAATATTTTTTTTCGATTTGTATTTATTTTTTTTGCATTATTATTATAGCTCGGGCATTCCCCTTTCATCCGCTTCAGACCATTTTCAAAAATTCGAAATAGTTTAGGAGATATTGCCATTTTAGTGGAGCAACGTTCAAGCTTGAGGAAGCAGTCAATACAACCTGAGCACAAGTCGCTGGGTCTGCTTGCCTTTTCCCTTTCGAGCACCCACAAAACTCAAAACTTGTAATTTTATCAAATTATTTAATAAAAATTAAATATAAGCAACTGGTTTTTAGCATAATAAAAACACAAATAGTACATAATACGAAGCAAATAAAATTAAATTAGAAAAATAAAACTAAAATTAAATTGATTTCGAAATGAAATAACGAGAAATCGTTGCTAAATTTTTTTTTTTTTGGTGTTTTGCAGAAATTAAACAAATGCAATTTTGTTAAAATTAAAAGTAAAGTAACAAATCCAACTTGATTTTTTTTTTGTTATATGTACAGAAGACTCTTTTTGAACGAATTTCGAGTGAAGCGCGTTGAAAATTTATTGCTTGTGAAGTGTATATCAAAAAATGGATATCTAATATTTAAATATATAAGTGTAAAGAGTAGAGAGAGTACATAAGGATATGCGCACGTGTGTGTGTGTGTGTGTGTTTGGATATATATATTAAAGTATATATCCCTAGTTTATATATGTAGAATACATTATATGTTTTATAGGTGCTCGCTGCAAAAGCAATCGTCGCATATAAAAAATTGTGTGTGTGTGTGGCTTAGTAAAGTGCTTTGTGATTGTGTTCAAGTCTATATGGTTGCATTAGAAGAGGCCTCGCTCTTTCTTCAGTTTGGTCTGCTTCCAGATGGGCAATTGCTCGAAATCAGCTCGACTGCAGCCCAAAGCCAATTGAAAGTCCTCGGCATTTAGATAGACCTCCAGACGTGTGGGTTCCACTCCCTCGGGCAAAGGACGGGCCTTGAGCACCTCCAGCGGATACTCGGTTTGTGTCATTTGTGCTAGCATGGTGCTAATAAGCATAGTTTCAGCCGTACGACCATCCTGGGGGTTTAAGAAAAAAACACGAGTTAATAAAGTGGCTTTAAATCATAGCTGTTAAATTTGGATTACGATTGGTAATCAAAAATAATTTAATGACTATATAATCCGTTGGAAAAAAAATGTCTGATTACTAATTGATAACGATAGAAATAATCAAAAAAAAATCGGAATTATTTGAAATTACGACATTAAAATCAAAACTATTCAAAAATAATCCAAAAATTATGGGGAAACTATAAAATAATATATAGTGGTGAAAAAAGTTTTCTAAAGATTATTTTGTGATTATTCTTCAAAAAAAAATGGAAATGACATATCAAACAAAACAAAATTAATCAAATTAAAAAATAAATAAATTTTTTGATTATTTAAAAAAAAAAATAAATAAAAAAAAGCTAGGTAGTTCCGGCTGTGTGAGTCACATATAGACTTTAGTATCAGGATCCAATGCTAATAATGTTTTTGTGGGACCAGTTGGCTGTCTCTTCCAATGAGGCGTTACAAGGACTGCTGTTGATGTGGTTTAATCTTTCCTGCATGTGTCCGTTGTCGTTATGCTTGGCTTTTTAGGTGGATCGGCTGCTTGGCAGTGACCAGTAAGTATGCTTATAAGCAGTATATTCTCCCGAGCTATTGCATTGGATTTATATATTTTGTCTTAAACAAAACTTTAGAGATTCTACACTTTACCTCTGTAACTTTATTTGCTATCTTGCTGATTAGCGTATGTTAGGAAGGTATGACTCTTTCGTTTGCGAGACTGTCAATACTCCCGCTAGGCTAGGAATCCAGTCAATTTGTATACCTGGACATATTTTAAGATAATAGCATGTTAGAGCGTTCTCTTTAATGCAAAAATGGAAAGTCACACATGAAGGATTCTTTTTGTTATATAGTTAATAAAATGGCAAACAGATAAATTTAATTATCAGTTGTAAGGGGCGCGACTTACTCATACTCATACGCCTCGTGAGCAACAGAAATAATTTCAAAAATCAAGACATTACATTACATTGTTCTGTTTGTCAATTTTTGAAATCTGTCAAAATATTTCCATTGTATTTAGAGAATTTGTTCAAATATGAATTTAAGCTGCATCTCAATTACTGAACCTATAGCCCACCGGGTAGAGTGGCAGGTCAGACCCTGACGTTCGCATTTTTTTTTTTTTTTTTGTGTAAATGTCATTTCCATTTATATTTTTTTTTAAATAATCAAAAATAATCTTAGAAAGTTGTCAAATTATTTTTTGATTATTTTTTAATAATTTGGATTATTTAATCTAAATTTCAAATAATACCGATTTTTTTCTTATTATTTATAATCGTAATCAATAACACTAAGCAAGTTGAAAAAAAGACATGGTCAACTTTAACGGTTTTCCCCTATTTTGGGCCCTGGGAATCGAACTGCATGTTTAGTTTTATGAGTAATAACGATGGCTTCATACAAATTTTTTTTTTAAGTTTTTAATCAAGTTACATTTTTTTTCTAAATTGTAAAAAAATTATATCTGATTCTTGTGAAATCTGAATAAATAGATTTAAATGTGCTCTAATTTACTATATTTACAGATTTTCGATATCATCCCAAATTTATGGTCCAAAAACTAAAATAATTGCAACCTTTTTTACAATAAAATATTGTACAACTAATTATTTAAAATTTTCAAATATTAAGTAAAATCGCAATAAAATCATTTTTAATGTCTTCCCTTTTGTTTTCTAACAATAACTTGATTTCTAATTAAATATTTCCTAATTTAATGTAATTTTGGTAATAAAAATTATGTAAAATTTTTTTTGTTTTTTTTTAGATTTTATTCTATAACTATGCACAATGATATCGATGATTCTATAATGAATGCAATGATATCGAAAAAATGTAAATGAAGTAAATTAGAGGACATTTAAAACTATTTATTTAGATTTTTCAAGAATAATCTATCATATTGGAATTTATAAAAAAAATGGCAACTTCGTAAAAAACTTAAAAAAAAATTTTCGTATGAAACCATCATTACAACTCAAAAAAGTAATGATGCAGTTCGATTCCTAGGACCCGAAATTGGGGGAAACCGTCGAGTTCGGTCTTGACTTTTTTATTTTTTGAAAAAACTATGAATCTAAATTAAATTGATTAAAATAATCAAAATTATTTAAGGTAAAATACCTTAAATAAATATATAATCTAATTAGTAATTGATAATCATTGAAAATCATTATTGAACAGCTATGCTTTAAATATTGAGTATAATTTTACCTCTACATTAATGTCCTTGACATCCAGCACGCTCAGTCCAATGGGGAAAAGAGTGCCTTGAAGGCCAAAGGTTCCAGTCCAGCCCATACCACCTGACCCTTAACGCCATGAAAGGCTTCCTTTTCATTTTCACCCTGCTTGGCACGCCAATAGTCCACGGCCGTCTCTAGGGCAGCACGTCTTTCTGAGATCCAACGATTGACACCAGCTCGATTGTCATTAGAGGGACTGCTACGCTCATCTGTGCTGACTGTACCATAGAAATTAGTAAAAAATTTCCCATTTAAATCAAATTCAGCCAAACTTACTTTTCACATCCTCCAGCGGCCACCAGCCCATCCAGAGCCAAAGCTCATCACCATTGTCCACTAAAAATATGGTGGGCTGGCGTGCATTATACAATTGTGCCTGGGCAAAGGGATATGGACTAAAGAGCTCCTGACAACGCAAGGGATCGCTTAACTCTTGAGCCTTAAACACACCCTGAGTACTTGAGAAATTGAAGATTCTCAATTGGTAGTCATAGCTCTTCGGGGACTGCATTAGACTGCCATAGTCTTCTCTAACCAGACCCAAAGCTGTTTTAAACAAATCCGTTTCACTGCCCTCCTCCAGCTCCTCCAGCTGGGCAGTGTCACAGCTAAACAAATCCTGGGGCATATCCTTCACTAGTTGCTGAGCCGCTGCTAAAGCCACGGAACGTGTATGTTCTGCACTCTTTGGAGCCATGCCAAACCAAAACCTTTCCCTCTGAGCCTTGAATCAATAGCATAGAGCCACGTGAGCGTAGCTGTGGCGACTGACAATCCACTTCCTGGAGTATGGTCTCCTCGGTAACATTTCCCTTCAACTGATACAAACGCCACTGGCTGCGTCGCTCCAAACACTGTTCCTGGCGTCCCTTGTGTTGCCACATTTGCCGGAATAGACGCACAAAGGCCGTGCTTTCATCTCCCTGGGCCACCAGCAATTGTGCCCCCTTCTCCTTATCCAGTTCCACAGTTAAGAGGGCAGCGGCTCCCTTTTCATTAGCACTCGAATCCTGACCCTGCCAGGTAAAGTAGACACAACGATCGCGTCCCACGGTACTTCTATTCGATACCTTGCCACTTAGTTCACGCACCGTAACCGAGATTTGATATATCCATCTGACTATGTAGGCCTCCGCCGAGTAGAAATGACCAAATTTCTGCTGCTCATTGGCTGCATCAAAGTTGAACTCATGGATTTGCCACTTGTCTGTGGATTTGGTAATAATATCAAAGTGTCGCATGGTATCGTTGTCATAGTAAAAGTTGCCACGTCCCAGATTGGCCTGTTCGAGTATTAAATTGGGTTCCTGATAGGGTTCACCCTTGTGTAAGGCGGCTCCATTGAGCGCACGTACCACCTGCACGCCATTGGCCAGATAATCCTTTTCCAAATCCTCGCGCTCCAACTCGGGCCAATCACTGAATTTCTCCTTGAACAAAACCGTTTCCATATTCTGTGTTATTTTGCCCAAAATACACCAATCCGGACGTTGTGAGCATCTCTTGGCATATTTAGTATTCTCTCTTCGGCCCACTATGGAGGCATAATTCAGGGGATTCAAATAGCACTGGCCATAATCAGCCGAATCCTCAGCCACAAAGTGTTCCTGGGCCAAACGCATGGCCGCTCTTTTGGCATCCGAGGAGGCATTCTTGCCATTCCACACATACAACTCGCTGCCAAAGTCAAATACCAAAACCTTGCGTGTATCCAGCATATCCACCTTGGGTATACAGCCCCAGTATTTATCCAGTGGGATCAATGCATCATCTTGAAACTCATAGATCTTGTTGGTCTCTATGAGGCTACTCTCAAACACATCATCCTCATCGGCATGACCGCTCTCCACAATTTCCTCACTCTCCGCTGGGGATTTGCCCAGCAGCGACCAAAACTGCTGCCACTGGCGTTCATTCATATACCGGCCATCGGTGAAGTATCACCTCCTGACTGGCCGTGCAGCCCAAATCCTTGTTCTCCACAATGGCGGCGCATATCTTCTTGCTGCGCGAGATCTCTATGACATTGGCAAAGGAGCCAACATAGCGGAAAAGTTGTGAACCGGCCACCAGGATAAAGCAATCGCCACGATTGAGTGAACTATGCGTGGGCGTGACCAGACGAGTCTGTACATGAGTGCGTCCCTTGACATGAAGCAGCATGACCGGCTTATGTGGCAGCCACATTTGTTGCAGCGGCAGCGATGACGAGCGCAAGGCCACCGATTTGAAGTCCTCAATGGAGGCCAGGCCAGCAATGGCCTCAGCAGCCAGATTGCCATGACCATGACCAACTGGAAAAGGGATATCAATCATGAGTAAGGGATAGTGAGGGGGTAAGGGTAAGTGTGTTATACTCACATGATTCGAGCTTAAGGCGTCGCAATTCACGCTCCGCAATGCCCGTTCTAAGTTCTGTATACTCCGAGCTAATGTCACTGCGAGCAGCCAGACTCTTGAGAGGATTGCGTGCAGCCCGACGACCCTTGGGTCCCTGAACGTGACGTTTGCTTACCAGGCTGAAAAAAGGAAATTAGGAAATTTAAGAGAAGATTCATTGAAGGTAATCCCAATTAATTTAAGCAGTAAAACGCTCTACCAATATCAAATAAATATATCAACTGATCTTAACGATAGGATATGTATATCATGGTGCAAAATCAAGTATATCAAAATAAATGTTTAATGGTTAAAACGTCGTGTATATTTTGAAGATAAAGTCGGGTTTATGAACCAATTTCTCGTTTAAGACTTTAAATATTACAAAATGTTCACATATCAAAGTTATTTTGAAGTTTGGTAGGGGCTGAGCCCCCAGAACCCCAGAAAATAAACAAAACATCAGGCTACGAAACCGACTGCTCAAAGCTAAGTAGATTAAGAGCCGATTTCTCATCTTGTAGATAGCTGATATGTGTTAGATAAACATACAATTTATTCTATTATTTGTTTTTGTTAGCCCAAATAGCTAAAAAATGTTTGAAGCGTGGGGCGCCCAAGCTATAATAATAATGCAAAACAAAAAAAAATCGAAAAAAATAATTCTTAAAGGTAGAAGACCAGCTCTTAAGGTTGTATTTACTGCTTCCTCAAGCATGAACTTTGCTCCACTAAAATGGCAATATCTCCTAAACTATTTCGAATTTTTGAAAATGGTTTGAAGGGGATGAAAGGGAAATGCCTAAGCTAAAATAATAATCAAAACAAAAAATCGAAAAAAAAATGAAGGTAGAGTACATCAGATGGTAAAGTCAAAGAGACAGACTGAAAAATTCAAAAGAAAAAAGGGTAAGGGGAAATAAAACAAATTGAAGAAAACCAGCTCTTCAGGTTGTGTTTACTGCTTCCTCAAGCATGAACTTTGCTCCACTAAAATGACAATATCTCCTAAACTATTTTGAGATTTTTGAAAATGGTTTGAAGGGGATGAAAGGGGACAAAACTAAACTATTTCTTTCTTTCTCAAAATTGACTCTAAGTACTTTCACTTATTTGCTCATAACTTCGTTATTACTCCATATATTTTTGTCATCAACACCTTTTTTTCTTCGTAGAAGAGCATTTTTCAAGTGTAAAGAAAAAAAAAATTTTGATTTAAAGTTTTAGAATTTAGGAAAAAAATTTGGTCGTTTTATAGAAAAAATCTTCTTTTCGAAATATTTTTGCTTGTAGCATTCAAACTACTCAACCGATTGGGAAATGTTCTTTAAATAGAATATTAGAAATGGCATACCCATTAAATTTATACCTTGCTTGACTCTATCCATAGTTTTTAACTCGAGATATGGCATAAAACGTAAGGGTACCTACGAAATTTTTTTAAAAATTTTCTAACTCAAAAACGTATTCATGAAAAAATATTTGTGAAATTCATTTTTGAGTTTAGCATTCCAGAATACATAATCAAAAAATTCAATTCAATGGGTCTATTTGGATGTAAACTAGTGTAAAACATGTATGCAGTCGCGCGTTGTCCTGAAGGAAAGCATTCCCTTGCGATTGGCTAATCCACGATGCTTTTCTTTGATTTTTGGTCCACATAGGATAGCTGACGACTTTACACATCCAAATAAATTGTTTCATTTCGTGACAATAGCTCATCAAAGTGGACGACACCTCTGCAATTCCACCAAACAGATAGCATTATCTTTATCTGCTGATTATCGGGAATTGATGTGGTTTGAGCCAACCCATCTCACTTTGTCCATGATGATCGTTTTCTCTTGACGTTAATTTGTAAATAAGCTATTTTTCATCCCCTGTTATAAATCGTTTCAAAATCGGATAGTTTTCGTTATTATTGAATCATGAATCGCACATTTTGATACGCTTAGAAAGATGAAATTCCTTTACCTAAATATCTATCTTGTGTACGAATACATGTTTTTTTGGGTGGGTTTCCACTGATGTATATATATCTCATATTAAGCTTATCGGCAATCTCTCGTAATGAATAACGGCAGATTTTTATTAATTATTGCCTTGATTTGTTTGCCATCAGTTTTCAAAGGGCCCCTAGTCCGTGGTGAGTTCTTCACCTCAAAATTTCCGGAAAGAAATTTGACAAACCAGCGCTGACATTGTTGTTCTCTAAATGCATCGGTTGAATACTTTGATTCAAGCTTAGGTCGCGTTCCTTCCTTTTCGGAAGCAAAATAACAAAATATGCCGAATATTCTCACTTTTGATGCATATGCTTAATTTGCTGTTACTGCCACAAATGTTATCGAATGATGATCAGCTGTTTATGGAAATATAGATTAAACATTAAGCTTTCAAATGGTACCCAGGTGTCCGCTCTTAAGGCACCATCACCCGTTTAGAATTTAGACTAAAGTCATGTATTCAAAAAATCTGATAATACTTTCCAGCGAACCGAATAGTTTTTATGCATCTAAGTGAATAGTTAATACTTGCTGTCAGCTGGGAGCCTCATTTGTTTACACTTAAAATTCTGCAAAAGGTGCGGTCCCATTGATAAGCTGAAGGTTCGATTTGAAGAACGATTTTTTAGAATCATTAAACCCAAGTTTATGGTCGGAGTGTTGATTCATAGCTTAAACCGAGCGAAAGAAAGTCTTCTTTTTTTTTTTTGCAAAGAAAACAATTCTGATTTTGTTACTTTTAGAGAAATATCGTTAAAGACAAATTAAAATACCGTTAAAGACAAATTATCTCCTAATGCTGTGTTAATTCATAGTCAGGTCCTTCTTTGTGATTTTGTTTAAAATTTCCCTTAGTTTCATATTAAAATCCATCTTATTTTCAAATGTATCTTCGCCGAATATACTTTACTTTCACTCACCGTTCTGTGGGTTTGATATCATCAAAAGCGCTAATCTCTAGCTGCACACTAGATTCCTCCACGGGTTTTGGCTGTGTGGCAAAAAAGTTCTCAAAGGTTTCCTCATCATCCAAGCGCGGCACTTGAATACGAGAACCCACATTTGTGGGTGCCGCAGCACTCTTATTGTTGGCCAGCTCTTTATTCTGCTTGGCATTCTGTGGTGAGTTGCGTTCCCCATCCGAATCTGAACTGGTGCTGTTGGAGCGACTTAAAATGCTGGAATCCTCCTCGGGATTTACACTTAGACTGCGCAATGTGGTCTTAGTGGCTGTGCTGCCTACGCTCGAGGTGACCATCATGGAGGGGCTTTTGGCCAGACCCAATTGGGGCTGATTGGCACTGCGCACCTCCAGCATGGGACACTTTTTGGCAGCATCATTGGGTGAACGTTCGAACTGCAGTTCCACTGGAGATTGGGCCTTCTTTTGCAGTCGTCCAGCGACTGTAAACTTCTTGGCATCGGTTTGTTCTGAAAGATGGGGAGTTATTACAAAAGAGTTCTTGTGGATTTTAATGAGCAATCAAGTGTTACCTATGCGTTGCTTCCAATTCTCCGAGTTGGACTTGAGTTTGCCCAAGCGATCAGAGACCTTGCCACCCTCAAGGCTGGTGGGTATTAAGGGTGAGGGGGGCAACGGCTTATCCGACAGCGAATGTGCCAAAGAGAGCGATTCCTGCAAAAAAAACAAAACACAAAACACAAATGACATTCACTTTCCAAATCTGGGCCAAGCCCACGCTCTAAACCAATTATGAAATTTAAAATTTTGGCATTTAAAAAGAAATTAACAAAACACAAATATGGTCATCTAATGAAGGCCTTATCGAGCAGCCTAATGAAGTGGGTTGTTCCCCAGTTCGAGTGAGTCATCACTCGGCACCTGTTTTTTTTTTGTTTATTAAAAGGTTTGCTGGGAAAATGTCAAGAAAAAAGCTTTTACCAGTTTAACTTTTTTCATTGTTGTTTTTTTTTCTATTTTTGCACTTTTCAATTTGTATTTTGTTGTGCTACAGCAACGCGGCGGCACACCTTCAAGTACGCTCCATTAATGAGACACGAGGGTAAAATAAACTCTCGTTGGGTTCAATAGATGAAGCGCAAATGAATCTCTGCTTTGGGGACTTGTTTCTAGCTAAAAGCGAAATTGGCAACTGACAAAATGACGCTTTGAGCTAATTGCGCGCACCTATCGGGTTGCAGTGTGAGAGAGAGCGAGGGTATATGAGAGATAAGATAAGGGGAACCCTCTTCTAACTAGGAAAATGTTTTGGGCTACTGTCCAGAGTGTAAGAGAAGCGAACAGTGAGTGGTTGATATTTGTTTATTTTCAAAAAAAAATATTAATGAAATGTCAATATGTGTACATATCAAACGAGGGCTTAAGTTGGCGTAGGAATGGAGATATGATAGAGGAATACTGAATAGAGCGAAAATTGTATCGATTCTAAAAAAATATATTTATGTAGAAATATGCGAAGGCAGAACAATTTAGTACCATTTTCATACCATGAATTTACAAATTCCCTGCACACTTTGTTTTCATTTTCCAATATTTTGTTTTAAAGGCAGTTTAAATCGCAATATCGTTCCTAAAACATTAAAGTTGCCCTAAAACTTTTTTTAAGACATCTTAAATTTACTTTTTGATATACCACTGTTCTGATATATCTCCGTGGTTCTCGAAGGAATCAATAAACTTTAAGAACATGATGTCGAAGCATTTAAAAAAGTATACAAAATCAGGGAAATCTTCGAATTCCGTTGCTGTCTTTAATTTTTGCAAGATCCTACGCAATTTGATAAACACGTCATATCTTCCACAATTTTAAAAATAGATGGATCGTACCTTTTAGACATTAATATTAATCATCATTATTTATCGGTCCACCATACATAGTTTTTCGATCAGATAAACGATAGTTGAGTTATAAGCAAAATAAAATAATTATGATGGGCAGCACTTACTGTTTATGGTCCCACATTTAAATTTGATCAGTTATATACAAACTTTCAGACGCTGAGTACAATAAGCATTTACTCTCAATACTCAATATCCACCAACTCGGTATCGGTTAGCGATTGTCGCAAATCTCTCCAGGAGATGGCAAAACAGTCCGATATAAGCCTTATCTGGGTCCCAGGTCACAGGGATATAGAGGGCAATTGCAAAGCAGACGAACTCGCGAGACAAGGGACTACCACCAACCTCCTTACTGATAAGGAAAATGTAGGTATGCCCATGGCTACGTGTAGGCTCATCATTAAAGAACTATTCGAGCAGAAAACTACTCAAAAATGGCAGTCAGTCAGTGCAGGACAGCGCGACTGACGTGGCCAGATCGCAGCGAAAAACGCTCATTGGACCTATGCATGCTCGGCAGAGCAAACTGCGCAGCAGTGGTCAGGTCCATCACAGGACACTGGCTGGTCGGAACACATGCCGCCAGACTAGGTGCCCCCTACAACGACTTCTGCAAAAGCTGTAGGGACGAGGAAGAAGTGGAATCTACCTCACACTTTTTCTGCTCGTGCCCTGCTTTAAGTCGTCGAAGAAAGAAATTCCTGGGCTCATACTTCCTAACCGATATTTCCGAACTCTCGGTCATATCCCCAAGACAAATCTCAGGATTCATAAAGGCATCAGGATGGACCTAGCCCCATAATATGTTCCTACAGCAATGGAACTAAATAAATGAGTTGTACAAATTTTTGGGCCCCACAAATAGGAGGAATGGATGCGGAGAGAGTCCGCAAGCGGCATCACAACGGGCCAACTCAATGGCCTAAGTGTGTTTAAGGGTCTCCCCCCCTTCAGCAACCGCCCTAACCTAACCTAACCTAAACTAGTGTAATTGGTCCCAATGCAAGGAATCTTTCATGTCCGTGATCTCCTAGCTTGCGTTTGTTAAAGATTCGAAAGAGTTTAGCTTAAACAACGATGCATTTAGGTCTATCTAGAGACCTTAATAAAACCTAAGAGATGTTTAAGTGAAGTCTGTGTAAGGTCAGAGACGTCAGTTAGAAAGAAGGAACTTTGAATTTTGTGTGTGGAAGTGGGAGATGGATTCTAGAAAGTCTTCGGGTATCTAAAGCGCATTTTTTCTTATTTAGAAAAAGAAGTACAATACATGGGCGATTATCAAAAAGAATCGAACACATTATTGTTTGCGGCAAAAAGATGTTAGTGAACAATATTTCGATTGTATTGATGTACTTTTACAATTACCTCCGCCTCTGATTCAAACGGCCTTCGACCAATACTTGATATTATCAATTCATTATTAACTATAACACATATCAGCGGTTTTACATATATATATATATATATTTATAAACAAAACACACTTTGCCAATATCAACAATAACAACTGCCTTGACAACGCTCTTAGCTCTTTCCTCAATGAAATTCTCTTGAAACTTGGCGTGTGTCATACTTTTATCATAATGAAGGTTCGCCCCTCACTCATTCACTCACTCACTCTCCAACCCAGCCGCAGCGACTAGCCGTGAATCATTCAATACATAAAAATTGATAAAATACATAAAAAAAAACCAATACAACACAACGCTTCGATTACCAAATATTTATTATGGAGATGGTATCTAAAAAGGTAAATTTCTGATCCCTTGTTTTTGTGGTTCTGGTTGTTATGGCAACTCAAAAGCTGCCGCACTATACATCACACCCAAAACGAAGGTATGACGCCAGAGAATATCAACAAATAAATGCCAATTTATTATACTATTTTCACAATCTTCGTTGCGGTTTGCTGGCTCGCTTATTTGCGTAGTTTTATTGGCATTTGATTTTGGTGCAAAAAAATAAAACAAAAATATGCATCGAAAAATAGCAAAAATGCCAAAATTAACATATGCCCAAACCAATTAGATTTTTGGCTCTGTCAAGTTCAAGTGTAGTTTAGGCTATATGAAAAGAGAACTATAATGCCAAATGGAAATTTTTTTCTTCCTTGTTTATGAAAATAGTTCATTCAATTGTGACTGAGACTGGGCCCCCATTCAACTCGAGAGCGAATGGGATTGATAAGCTGGAACCCGGCAGCTGTGATTTGCTTTGTGTGCTGTGGCGTTGTCTGTGTTACACTTGTGATTGCAACAAGTTGCAATGGTCAAAGTTCATTGGCATTTTGCACTCGGAATATACACTATGCAAATATGTAGAAATGGATTTACATATAAATGCAGAAACAACGATCAGGAACCTATTTATTTTTTGCAATTGAAATCACGTGTTTACATTTTAGGACTCAGACCGAATCGAGAAAATTGTCGTTGCAATGGATTTTAATATAAAAGATCGCACCACACTGTACTATTGACTTTCTTGTGTATCTACTAACATTTATCACTTGACAGCTTCTTGTACTTTTGCTTTATTTCCTGTCTAAGGGCCGATTTCTCATCTTCTACATAGCTGCTATGTTTCAGATAAACATATATTTTACTCTGTTATTTTAATGATGTAAACAAACAAATAAGAGTAAAATAATATAATACATTCGTGCTTTTTCGTGCTGGGTAAGCTACAAGATCGGGTCAGGGAACAAACACGGCCCACGCCTAACTGAATTATGTATTAATAATTAAATTTTCAAATAAAATCAATGCAGTAATCTATTTCTTTGATCCAATTTAGATGTTATCAAATTTGTTGTGAGTATAAAATAGACTACTTTCAGGACATTAAGCAAGCTTTTGATTGAGTGTGCGGCGCAGAACATATTTTAAAGCTCATAAATTTGGTAACTCCCAAACTATTGATGTTGCTTAATATTAAGACTAAGAACCAGGGCTGCAAACCATTCCGGAACCGAACCCTTCAGAACCGGTGCGGTCCAGGTTCTTGTGATGCCTGAACCTAACCCTATAAAAATAATAATAACGAGAACCTGAACCCATAGCTTAGCCAGTTTTCTAATTAATGGGGTTCGGTTCTAAAACTAAAATTGCAAGCACAGAATTTTTTAACATTCGTAAAACATATTTCATAATTATGAAAAAAACGAGAAGTCAAAGCTAAATTCGACTGTGCCGAAGTTTTAATACACTTGAAAAACTTTACTCCAACTGAGTTAACTGGAAAAATATATATAGGATTTAGATATCAAATATTTAAAATTTTTAAATCATTAATAATAAAAATTTGATACCATAAAAAATAACCTTTTCTTAGTAAAACACATTTTCCGACCGATCGGTCCTATGGCAGCTATATGCTATAGTCATCCGATTTTGATAATTTTTTTAAAAAATTATGTGAATGCATATAAAACTAATATATACCAAGATTGGTGACTATACGATAGAAAAAAAAAAGTTTTTCTCACTAGAAGTAGTTGTTTGACCGACCGTTTATATGGCAGCTATATGCTATAGTCATCCGATTTTGATAAAAAAAATTTTAGAATTGTGAGAAAAATTTAAAACAAATATATACTACGATTGGAGACGCTACGATGGAAATCAATAAAGTTTTTCTCACAACGACTTATTTTTCGACCGATCGTTCCTATGGCAGCTATATGCTACAGTGATCCGATTTTGATACATTTTTACAGAATTAAGTGGAAGCATATAAAACTAACATATACCAAGATTAGTGACGCTACGATAGAAAACAAAAAAGTTTTTCTAACTAGAACTAGTTCTTAGACCGATCGTTCCTATGGCAGCTATATGATATAGTCATCCGATCCGGCCGGTTCCGACATATTAGTAAATAATACTCTGTCTATATATTTGCTCGTCCTGATTGCAGAATGCTCAGTTTGGTAGTGTTGAAAATTTTCTATTCTTTTGAGGTGTTTTGAGCGGTAGGCGGCTACTTGACTCGAGGCTCGCTTAAAAGGGTTGTTTTTTGCTTTCTGACTCAACAATTGCTGAAAGGATATATATGACAATATATTTGATACATTTACAAATAAAGAATCCTCAGAAGTTTTCATTTGGTATAATATAATTTTTATGTTGTCACTTCATTGCTGCACGAATCGATCCGACCATTAATCATTTGTACAGCTGATTTAATTAATACTAGTTAACAGCCAAATTGGCCTTTTGATGCCATTATTTATGTTTTTTACGTATTTTGGAATGCTGAACTCTAAAATCAACTTCAAACATTTTTTGGAAACGTTTGGTTCAATACGTTTTTAGAGAGATTATGTTTTTTTAATGAAAACTAAATTTTTAGAAACGAGTTAAACGGATGGAGTCAACCAAGGCACACATTTTAAGGGTATTAAATTTTCAATAATTTGGTAAAGATCGTTTTTCAATCGGTTTAGTAGTTTGAATGTGCAGTCAAAATTTTTTAAAATATTTTTTTCTTTTCAAAAATGAGATAATTTTTTCTTCTAAAATCCTTAAAAGTTTCAAAATGGTAAAAATAAATTATTCTTTTCCTTTATTCATACGAATATAGAATACAATACTAAAAACAAAGAATACGGAAAAATAAAGGAGTTGTGGTACTTGAGAAAAGAATTATCAGACAATTTTCACTGAAACTTCTTCAGTTTATTCAAAAAGTTTTGGATTTTTTCTTCCTCTTTGGCTTTGCTCATTTTTTTTTCTCTAATCTGAATTTTATCTGTACATTGATCAATGATCATAACATTGAGCAAAAAGAAGCAAAGAACAAAATGCTTTCGTGCACTAAATCCTTCACATGATTTACAACAATAAAAACTTGTAAAAACTAAAGTCTACCGTAACATAAATTTGTGCTCGAGGCAGCACAATTCTCAATATTACAGTTAAACTTTGGGTAATACAAAACAGGATTTAGTGTTAATTACATTAAAAAAATTTGCTTCTTTCTAAATGTCTGATGGCAAAAGATTTAATGTACCAACTGAATATCTATAGTTTTCCTATGCTATCGAATCAATCAAAAACCACAGCAACAAAATTGCCTCACATCACGATAATTTCGTGGTAAATATATTTTTGTTTAAGCATTTCTCTTTTTTTTTTTTCAAATAATTAATGAACATTCAAACATTTTGATTTGCGTCAATTTATATGACAAATTGTTTGTGGGTTTTTGAAGACACGCTTCGCTGGGCTTCAGAGCTTCACCCATACGGCAGCTGCAAATGCAAATAGAAAATATAAAATACCAATTCAAGAAACAGACGCAAAGCAAATTTAAGTCAATGCAATTTTCTAGCAGCTGTGTGTACAAAAATAAGTGTGTTGTTTTTATTAATGAAACATTTTATATAAATATATATTGGTAAATAATACTACAAATTCAAAGTTTTAATATTAAAATTTTTCAATTTGATTGAGATGCATTTTGCGGTTTTAAAACGCTTAGTTTTTGCGAAAATAATTTTGGTTAATATTAAGTACAGTAAGAGGGTCTAAAATTAAATGATTTAAATTTGTTTAAGGTTTTCACAAATTAAACAAATAAAATCTAGTGGACAGGGAAGTGGACTGACTACAAGGTGAGGCAGACTAACATATCTCATTTCTTTCTTACATTTTTACAAATTTTGCCTCAACCCATTACATACACACACATACATACATATCATCATATTAAATATATTTTATATAGATAGGAAATTGGGGCAAGTCAAGAAACCCCAATGCGCATACGCTTTGTGAGTCATTCACTTCACTTTGTGAGCTGCTCGCTTGAAGGATCCCATTGGTTGATGGCACAACTACTACAACAACTACAACTAACTGACCATTTCACGCTCTTGTGGTATCATTCACATAGGTGGCCTCTTCCACACAGGAGGCCTGCTCCTCGTTCAACAAATCTGTTATGGAATAGGCCGACAAGGGCCTAGAGAATCTTCGCTCGGACAGTATATCATCGATGCAGGTCACGGGCGACAGGCTATAGCTGCTGTCATTCACATCCTCTGCACTTCGGGCTATGGCCTGGAATAAATTCTCCATGCTGGAGGCCAGGCACAGAGCAGGCGGTTGACGTAGCAGCACAGGTGAGGCTGGTTCCGGGGAACTGGACAGGGGGGAGGCGGTGGACGGTGTGGCCGAAGTGCCACGAGTTCGTCGCATTACAGGCACCGCCATGGGCTCCCAATCGCTAATCTTGGGCTGCTGCTCCTCCTCCAACTCCTGCCACAGCTTCATGTGGTGTTCAATATGCTGCAGCTGGGCGGATAGCTGGGTGGCTATACTCGACTTGCGGGAGGCGCAGGGCGTGGATTCATTGGACTCCTCACTGGCGCCAAACATGCGTATTTCGGGCAGATTGATGGAGGGCGATACACGGGTTACGGGTCTGCCCACCTCAAACATGCGTGCAATTTTGGTGACATTGCTTCTTTTTATAGGAGCAGCTGGTACAACAGGCGGCTCCTCCTTGGTTGTCGTGGCCAAATGACGTTTGGGATAGACGCGAGTCACGGGTTTGCGTGCCTTTTGTTTCACCTGCTTGTTAGCTGTTTCTTGAGCCAGGACATGGCAGCACAGCTCGGGTCCATAGCAACGATGAAATTTGTGACGATTCGCCTCGTAATCCGCATCCGCAAAATGTTTCATACGCTTCAAGGATTTGGGCAGCAGCGTAAGCAAAACGTAGGTGATGAGTAAATAGGGCACCCATTCTGCCCACTCCCAGGCCTTTTCCACATAGATCATATAATCCTCCATATTATCGTTATCACAATTTTGGCAATTAAATTTCGCTTTCGCTGATATTGGTTAATCAATGTTTTTTTTTTTTTTTGTTTTCTATGACTTCACATCACTCATTCTATACAGGAAACAGTTTGAGATAAAAAAATTATTAAATATTCTTTAAGGAAAGAGGAAAACAAGGCAACACTTAGATGATAAGCTTGCCATGTTCTCCACCCACACACCAGACACTCATCTCGCACCTTTCGTCAAGTGTTGTCCGTTGAGAATTTGCTTAAATATTTATATTTTCATTTTTGCGTATTTTTATCTGCGACGGTTATCCGATATTCAGTTGCATTTATTTGTGTTTTTTTTTTTTTTTTTTGAACGCGTTTTATATTCCGTTGCGTCTCGCGGTCGGTCGGTCGTGTTCTCTTTGGCTTCTCGTCTTAAACTTAACTGGGGGACGTCTCCAACCGCCGACTACAACTGGGCAGGCGGCAGACCAGTCGCTGCTCTCCATCGCACTTAACGAAAGCTCTTCCGCTCTCTCACTCTCTCTCTCTCTCTCTCTGGTTGTGCTTTATGACGCTTCTTCGTTAAGTTTTGCAGTTGACTTTGCCAATAAGTGTTGCACTTGCGCAGCATTCTTTTTCGACTGTAGCTCTTGGGTCAAGTTGTGTTGTTTGTGTCTTTTGATAAGAAGGATGCGGGTGGGGAAGAGCCAACGAAGGCAGATCTTCCGCAAAACTCTTGAAAGAGGCCTCTTTGTTTTGAAGCTTGAGAACTAAAGAGATTGACTGATGGGTTTGGGTATTTAATGAAATGGTTTCTTTTTTGCAAAGTGAGAAACACATTTTGGATTTCAAATTATATACGATAATGAATATTATACGATTTTGAAACCGGTAAAATATATCCTGTAGTTCCCCTTAAATTCGGTCGTTGGGAAAATAGTTCTTCGAGAAAAAACCTTTAGTTATTGATTAATTTAGTTAAGTAAACAATCAGATTTTTTAAAGATTTTGAATTAATCAAAATCTAACATCTATATCTTGTATATCCCATTTATTTTAAAGCTAAGAAATAGAACTAATCGATGATTTCATGAAAAGTTTGATCAATCATGCCCAAAATTAGTCAAAATGGGCATTTTTTTTTGATACTGTAAGCTTTTATTACCAAAAATCCTGACGTGACGGATCATTGATAAAATCAGATCATCAATTTAGGCCTCGGATTTACCGCAAACTTATCACAAATTCGTTTTCAAATTTGATCGATCGAAATTGTACAGAGTTGTGATTTTCAAGAACCGATTTTAGAATTCGGATAAAACTGTTTGCCATCAAGAGACTCAGATAAATAAAAATGCGAATAACATATTAAGGTTTATAAATGAAGACTGATTTTAAGAAGCGAAAACATTTAACAATTCCGATTCGGTATGATTTGATCGAATTTGGAAATGGGAATTTGGTATTGAGAAATTTATGAGTTTTCATGACAGTTTCGAACTCCTTAGCTGACAAACTAGACGCTGTTGCTCTCCCTGATGACAAATGCGACGGCAATTTCGAAATATATTGGAGATTTAAAACCATTTTCATATAAAAATCGGAAGCACCTAAAACACTCACGACCTTGAGTCGGCTATCCCCAATTTCTTAACTGACTTTTTTTTATTAATTTGAAATCTAAGATTTCCCTGTAAGATAGTGTTGGGTATAGGTTGTTCATTTCACTGAACATATTCACTTGTTTTTTTTTTTTCAAATGGAATTCAGTTGTTCTGTTATTCAATTGCTCTGTTGCTCAATATTGGTTCAGTTGGTCAGTAGTTCTGTTGCTCGATTATTCAGTTGTTCTGTTATTTAGTTGCTAAGAATTTTTGTTGCTCAGTTGTTTCATTGTTCAGTTCTTTAATTGTTCTGTTGTTCAGTTGTTCTTTTGTTCAGTTGCTCACTAGTTTTGTTGCTCAATTGTTCAGTTATTCTATTGTTCAGTTGTTCAATTAATCATTAGCTCTGTTGTTTAGTTGAATTGTTCAATTGTCTAGTTGTTCACTTAATCGTCAACTATTATCAAGTCATGGTGACCTTTAGTGATCAAATCATTCAAACCAACTGTTATACTTTTGTTAGGTCTATCGGACAGCTGGTTCTACTGCAGCCTTAAGCCTACTTAAGGTGGTGGTTAAGATATCTTTGTGATTGGCAAGTTAAAATTACTACTCAATATTTACATTTTGTTAGTCACCTAAAATGCTTCCCAAAATAGCTAATCAAACGCAGTTTTAATGAAGGATCGGTTGGGACTGCCACAGCACTAAGTTGCTTAAGAGTTGCCATACATAGAAAACAAACAGCTGGACAAAGAGTCACTAAACAAACGAGAACAATGAAGTGAACAGTTACTGAGTATAGAATTGAGTGAACAATCATTGAACAAGAGTTACTGAACAAGAGTCACCGAAAATGAGTCACTGAACAAGAGTTACTGAACAGGGTGACTCTTTATCTAATGCTTCTAATTGTCCATTTCGAGTTCTCTGCAGGGATTACAACAAGTACTCCTACCTTCTCAATGGCTACAGTTTCGACGAGGCGGTAAAGACTTAAATTCTTCGGTATCTCAGTAAATCGTACCTTCTAATAACCTTTGCTGCGAGCAGGGGCGTAGCAAGTCATTAGACTAACAAACCGAGCTTTAAAAGTCATAATTAAAAAAAAAAAAAATTCTATATAAATTTTGATTTTTTGATTTGATACATCTTTAATTTCGATACGGACGATTTTTTTGTAGGGGTAAAATTCAATTTCAAAATAACGCGGACACAAAATACATCTCAAGCAATAGCCTGGCCGTGGCATTTCAAATAAACTTAGTAGTAGTATGTTTTAGACCACTTGACCTTTGGGGAGTTTTTCAACACTGTATTCCAACACTATTTTGCAAAAATGCTTACAACAGTTTTTCTCAACATTGTATGCCAACACTATTTTCTAAAACTGTTTTCCAACATTGTTTTTCAATATGGTTTTCCAACATTGTATGCTAATACTGTTTTCCAAAATTGTTTTCCAACACTGTTTATCAACATTGTTTGTCATAATTGTTTTTAAACAATGTTTATCAACATTGTATGCCAACACTATTTAACAACACTGTTTAAAACAGTGTTTTCCAACACTTTTTTTTGAAAATTGTTTTCCAACACTATTTTCCAACACTGTTTCCCAACACTGTTTCACAACACAGTTTTTCAACAATGTTTTTCAACACTGTTTTCCAAATCTGTTTACCAAGCAATCGCCTGGCCAATCGTGGCATTTCTTATGGTATTTAAACACTTTTCAATTAACATGTTTTACATCAAAGCCCCGTGCGTGTTAACTAAACTCACACTTGTTTTTTTTTCTTTAACCCTGAGCTGCCCTACCCTGCCCATACCTGGCTACGTCAATGAATCAAGTGGCCTTTATTGGCCAAATCAAAATGTGCCCTTTATTTTGGATTTTCACTTTTTCGAGCAGCGTGGGCGGAATAGATCTAATTTTAGCTCGTCTAAGGCTTTTCAAGTAAACCCAAAAAAAAAATTAGAAGGGAGAACTGGGTGACAAGTCAATGTCTTTGGTCATGCAATGGTGTTTGATGGACCTCATGTGGATTCTCCGTTTCGCAAATGGGGCAATTTTGCTTGTGTGAAATGGGCCTTGGGCCAAAAGCTGTCTCCAAAAATCAGAACACATTTTATTTTGGTCCACAAAGGCGGTCACTTGATTGACTTAGTATTTAAAAACTAGTGCAAATCAATTGCAAAGGACCAAATTAAATACAAATTCCTCATTTATCTGATAATTTCATCTATTTCAAAATGATAAGCTTTAAAAGATTCTTATAGTTTGCAATCTCATTTCGTATTAGTTTCCCATCCTTTTCATTTAAGTGTGTCGCTTCTTTTACAGTTTCCCCATTTCATGTCATAATATTTGCTTATTTTACGACATTTTATTTGCCAACTTTATCAGCATATGTATTTGACTCCACAGACTGTACGACATGAGCAAACATCTCACGTAAATAAACCAAAAATATATATATATATGAATAGAACGCGACACGAGTAGGTGAAACAAAAACAACAACAACAGCAACAACCAGAGCACGGCGAATGCCTCTTTTGTGATTTATGTGAAATTGCGGCCAACTAATTGTTGATTTGGCTCCCGCGCCGAAATGTGTGTCATCTTTTCTGTAAGTTTTCCATCTAATATATATATACAAATTTGTATATTTTTGGTACAACATTTTTCTATTGAGGAAAGGTGCGAGAGTGTGGTGCCAGCCTTGAAACACTTGGTAAACTTTTTTTGGTGCACTTTTCTTTTCGCATAAATTTCATAATTTGCTTCCTGCTGCATGTGACAGTTTATGCAACCGATTTTCAGGAAACCCACTTCACATTACTTTTTATGCAATCGAAGCGAAGCGGCAGACACGAGTCTCTAGTTTGAGAGTTTGCCGCTTATCAATTTTAATGTCAATTGAAACCGGCAGCAAATAATAATAATAACAATAACAATAATGCATAGTTCGTAATAACAATAACAAAAAATTAAAAGCGAATTGCGAAGCGCTCGCCTTGAAGTCGCGACTCGCACTGCAGCAAACTCAGCGTACAATATCATAAATTTCAATTGGAGAGGACGCGGAGAGACTTGCTCAAAGCCGGCTTTGAGAGAGGCAAGGGAAATGCCTTCGTCATCAAGAGTATTTTAAATTAAACTAAGCGTAATAAACAAGATCACAAAAGGGGCGAGAGAGGGAGATAAAGAGAGGGCACTGGAATGCCTACAAAAAAAAGGGACACATATTTGGGCAGAGATGATTCAGGTTACAAATATTTGATTCCTATACTAAAAATAAATCAAGGCAAGATCATCATGATTCAATTGTTAGGCTATACATGCCACCTTATCTTAAGCGAAACAGGCAACAAACTGTAAAAGTAAAACAACAACAAAATAATAATGAATCACACAGTAGCAATAAAAATAATCTGCAATAAGCAGGCAGGCAGCAGTTCGCGCATACCTTACAGCTTGTAGATACAAGCAAACAGATACAGATACATGAGAAGGAGGAGACAGCTAGATATACGTACATACGTGGGTTGTCTATGATATTTCGGGAATAAGCATTTCTAGAGTTACCAGAAACAATTTGATATTATGAACAAAAGAATTTGGAGTTGAAATGACATTTGGTTTCGGTACTTTCCCAAATGAATGTTTAGGTTAAAGGTATCGGAAACGATACCCGGAGTTTTACTTAGTTAGTATATATTTTTAAAGATATCTATAAAAAAAATGATCGAATGTAACGGAAAGTATAAATAGCATCTAAGACGTGTGGCAACAAGCGTGTGCGATGGTGTTGTGCGATGAGTCGCCTTTCCATTCGTGTTCAGTGCAAGGTCCCTAGTTCTATATCCAGACTAAGCAAAGTTGACAATAAAATTCTTTATATGATTCGTTGATTTTTCAGAAAGACCAAAATGAACCAACCTAAAGGTGGGACTTTGATGTGTACAGCGTTGTCTGATCCATCTGAAATATGGGTAATTGCAGCTTATCAGCGCTTGTAAATATCATTCCAAATAATAAGAGATGTGTCTATTCGAACCCTGATGATTGTAATTCCTAAAGCATTCAATTTTTTTTTTAAAGATGAGTACACTCAGAAAACAATCCGTTCTAAATGTACCGGAAACCGTGTTTTTCGTGCTCAATAGTAGGGTAAGTCCGTTTTTTTCCTTATACTGAGAACTGCGGGCTTAAGGTAAGAACGCTTTTATTAAGAATGGACGTTTCGCACATAAGAACCATCCGGTCTTATTATTGGAACGAAAAAAATTTTGAAATATTGTTAACCTTCTCCTCCCCCGCACTCTCCGACCCACCCTTTCTTCACGTATAGCCCCTTATCTAAATCAAATGCCGCAGTAAGCAAGTTTTCTAATGTTGAAAAGGTTTTTTTGTTTCTCTCTGGTACTCGAACCTGGGCCTCTTTTACGATTTTGTTTAAGATCAGCGTTAAAGAGAGTCGGTAATTTGTCAAGTCCCATTTTAAGAAAGTATTTTCTCAGTTCCTTCGTCGGTTTGGCACGGATGGTATACTTTTAAGAACGTGTGCTTATTTCAAGAACGAAAAAAATAAGAACGGATTGGGTATAAAAGTAAGAAAATTGTGCTGCCTTTTAGAACGCTATTTTAGAGTGGAACGTTTTTTCTAGGCTCAAGCATGATTTATTCTTAAATTGGGAATAAAATTTAAACAACATTAAGTCGATTTATGTTTTTGAGTGCTTGAAGTGAGAAAATTCAACTTTGACTAGAAAAACTTACGGTAATTTGCTCATGAACTAATGCTGAATCCATTGAAACAGCACTTCACTCCTTAGTCTTAAAAGTAAAACAATCACTAGAGATTAAGGAATAAACACAGGTGGCATTTCTTGACATCGAAGGAGCGTTTAATAACGTTCTTTCTAGCGCAATTCTTTTATAAGATTATAACAGGCGACGAATCTTGAATTCATCGTCAATTCATTTGGTTGACAACGGATTTCAGAGAATTCACGAAAACCAACCGACAGATCATCCTACATCATGATAATCTGAGCTCTCATACAAATAGTTTATCCTATCCGACAAGGGACTTTTTGACTCAGGCACTAAAATCAACATATTTTTGGATCATTTGGAGTTTAGTCCTAATTAATTTCCAAGTAATTTCTCATTTTGTTCCTACACTTCAGCAACAAATTGTAAGAACAAAGTTTTTCGACAACTGAAAAAGCAGTTTCATACCTTTTCGAAGTGACAAAAGTGTTTCAAAAATGGATTCTACATAACACATTTCATAAAAATATAAAAGGCAGCCCACTTGCACATTTACCCCCCCAGGCGGGGTAAGAAGAAGTTTATGAACAACTCGAGCTACTGTGTCCAAGTCGTTGCCGCTGTTGTCATTGCTAGCCGAGAGGGCATGGACTAATGAACAAGTACAGCAAAACCATAATAATAATAACAATAATGAAGTACACACACACACAGAGGAGAAGGAGAGAGGCAAAAGCCAGCACAGCAAAAAAACTGCAAGTATATCAAATTTACAAAACAATTTACTACAGCACGAGGCGAAGCAGCAGCAAGCACCAGCATCCGAATAAGAAGAAGATGAGCACGTTCAAGATCAAGCCAGAGATCAAATGCAAGTTTAGAAGCCCCCTTTCATTTTGCTCCTGCTGCAGTGAGTACTCTCGGCTGCAGCGGCTGCTGTCTGCTGCCCACAAGGCAAGTTTAGAAAATTATGGCAAAAAAAAAAAAAAAAATGCGAAGGCAGGCAGCATAAAGGAGACCCCTGTCTATATTTAACCACAAACAAATCTTTCTCTCTCTCCGTCTCTGTCTACTCTTCTGGCAGTTCATTATTATGTGCATTTTCATTTACCTCTCTCCGCTTTTGGCCCTGTGCTACACAAATCGTGGCTTCATATAAATTGTGCTAAATTACAAAAAGACATTTTTCATATTTTTGGATTATTTTCTTTTGCAAATATATGTTGGCACACAGACTAATTGGTCATACACCAATCCCACTTTGGATGCCATCTAGCGCATGAAATTGAGCAGAGCATATATAGAATGCAAAACAAAATTTCATTTTAATTATTTATAAATTGTCTGATAATGGCCCTCAAGTGTCATAAGGCGGAAAAATGAGGGTAAAACTACTAAGGAACTGTGGAAAGAATGGGCGGTATTAATGAGAAAAAGAATTGGTGACTTAGGATTGCAAGAAAATTCTGTTTCTTTGTTGATTTCTAAGCTTTATATAATAAAAGCACCGTTGAATTTTATAAAAAAAAAAACAAGTAAGAAAGTCGGTCAAGTAATATACTCTGTACCTGTAATATATAACTAATAACCGTAAAGTGTGGGGTCACACAAACTGTGCAAGTGCTGCCCATCACGATTACGGGCAGTGCTGCCCAGCGTAATTATTTGATTTGCTTATTACTCGAATATCGTTGATCTGACCTGGAAACAATGTATGGGGGTTCGATTAGCAATGATGAGTAAAATATATGTCTAGAAGGTTCAAACAACCTAACTCCAAAATTGTGGAAGATATGAGGTTTTTTTTATTTTGCGGGGGAGGCAGGGGGCGTGGCAAAAAACAAAACTAAACTTGATCTGCCTGTAAGTAAAAGAAATATATGTTCCATACACCTCAAACCTCTATCTCTTACCATCTCTGAGATCTCTTCGTTCATACGGACAGATAGACGGACAGACAGACGGACATGGCTATATCGACTCGGCTGTTGATGCTGATCAAGAATATATATACTTTATAGGGTCGGAGATGCTTCCTTCTGGCTGTTACATACATTTGCACAAACCCAATATACTTTGTGTACCTTCGGTACAGAGTATAAAAATCCGACATTGCTTTCTTGCTAACCCAATATTATAATAAAATCTAGAGCAGATTTAATATTGAAATAAAAGCAGAAAGTACACAGCAGCAACTACCTACATAATCCCTGGTAGGAAATTGGGTTGTAGAATTTATTTCAGTGTCGAATACTCTACGCTTAGGTCCGTTTTCTCATGTTGCTGTTTTCCATATCTAGGTGCTTTTTGTGAAAAATTTGCTTTGCCTACTTTTAGGCCGCCTTATAAATTTCTAGAACGACCTGCGTTTGATTTTAAACGCGGCTTAAAAGTAGGCAACATATATTTTCTCAAAAAACATCTAGATTAAAAAACCATGAAGATGAGAAAACGGCCCTTAATCTAACAAGCTCGATTCGGAAATCCAATTAGAAATGGAAGGGGGAAGGAAAACTCTTGAGTTCCGAATCGACGTCTAACTAGTTCAGTGCCAATCCCGACACTTAACTTAAATGTTAAAAATTCCGATCCCCACCTCAAAGTTTAAATTGAATCCCTTCTTAATACCGAGATTTTTTTATGGGAGTTTTTTTTTAATAAAAATGCTTTAACTTATTTTTAAAGAAACGCTTTTGCAAAATATCTTATATCATAATATTTTTTTATATTGTGCTGGATTAAATTAGAAATTTGTAGCATAGTAATAGAGATAAAAAATTTATAAAAAAAAATATTTTGTCAACTTGCTATTTATTACGAACTAATCTGTACAATTTATAAGGATGTTCTTTTATATAACACTGCAATTTTGTTCTATTCTAAAACCATTCTGTGTTACGAATTTTCTGTCAACCGAAGGTTTTTTTTTGGTTTCTTGAGGTTCGCTAAATGAAAGTTCGTCTGTATCATCTAAAGAAATTTGTGGTAGATTTTTTTGAAAAATTAAAAAAAAAAAAAGAAAATTGTAGTAGATGTTTGAAAAATTTAGAAAAATTCAAAAAATTTCAAAATTTTTTAAAATAATTTCAAAGTTTTGTTTAAAATTTAATGATATTTTTGATGTACGTTAATACCCCGAAAGTTTAACATTTTGTTAAGAATACAATATTTTTATATATTTTTTCCACTTTAACCCACTGTACTTTACTCTCGAGGCGCAGGCGCGACGCGCACTTGTAGCAACTGAACTCCAAGTAGCGTGTAATTCGTTGCCTACAACAACAACAGCAACAACAACAGCAGCGACAACACTTCAAAACTCATTTGTGGAATATTTCATGTTGTTTGCTCTATGTGTGGGTCAGAAGATCGCTTTGTGATGATTTCCATCAAATTTCTCCCCAACACCAAAACACCATTTGCCTATGCTCAGCTGATGCTGTTGATGTGTTGACTCATCAGTTGGAGGCGGAGTTTGTGTAATTAAATGTCATTACTTACTGTGCAGAGCGACGACTACCCGCATAATTATGGACCACAAGTAAAACGATTATTAAGAGAAAAAGAGACCCAGGAGAAAGGGGTAAATGGGAGAGCGGAGAAAAGTTCACTAAACTTCATTTATGGTTTGGCGTTGCATTTCTGTTTGGTAAGACTAATTGACAGTCCAAACGGAATTTGAGGTTTTGATTTATGTCAGACATTTTTGCAAGTGTTGCTACGAAATGTGGCCATGCCCATAAGAGGCGGGACAGCAAATGAAGACATTTATGGGCATGTCGGGGGAAATTGAATGACAAACCCACTTGCACTTTCGGCCGATCACATTTCTCACATACCAAATTGAAAAAAAAAAAATTACAAAGTGGGAAAAATGTTTTGGTATAACATTTTTGTTTAATATCAAAATATTTGGTCAAAATATTTTTTGGTAGGCCTAGGATAATATTTTTGTTGGTAAGCTTCTTCGGCCTAATTATTTGAATAACAAATTTGTTTCTTAGTTTGTTTTAACTTTTAAAACAATTTTAGCGGTCTTGTTGCTATTAATGCACTTGGTTGTTCAATAGAGGGCGCCACATTAACTAACGCTGCCTGAAAGTAGGCAATACTTTGTTGGGCAGGTCTCGTGCTGTAGCAATTAGCTTTTCTTTGAGTGGAGGAATATTTTGTTTTGTGTGTGAAACTTAAAATACTTGTAATTTTTATCAATCAATCAAATAGACTCAAGGACTTTAAAATATTCCACTTCAACCGCTCGAGGAGCGGTATGTATTGCTGTATTATCTTGCTGCAATTTGAATAATGCTAATATTTTAAGTAACTCGGTGTACTTAAGCATAAGGAAGAAGTTAAATAAATAATAACAATGTCCAAGCTAATGGCCCAAAAATATTGAAATGACTTTTAGAGTAGCTTTCTATAGCAAGTGGCTGTCACCTTATAGCCTATTTCCAAAAAAAATAGCGGTTCGCTAAAAAAAAGTTCGTCTGTATCATCTAAAGAAATTGTAGTAGATGTTTTAAAAAAAAATTAGAAAAATTCTTTAAATAATTTCAGAGTTTTGTATACAATTTAATGATATTTATTGATCACTATTATTACTACTATTACTACAGCTCCAACGAAGAGACTGTAGACTTCTATAGGCATACTAACGGGATCACTGCCAAGAAGCCGCTTATGCGAAAAAGCTAGTCATAACGACAGTCGTCACCTGCCAAAAATGCAGGCAGCCGGGAGTCATAGAAAATCTGGAACACCTCATCTTTACATTCTTTGGATGGCTTCACTAAAAAAGGGGGCCAAGAAATCCCTCACAAACATACTGGCATTCGCCAAAACGTCAAGGATCCTTGTGGACTTCTAAGTCGAAATGATCTCCATAAAAAGAAAGAAAAGAAAACCCGGTCTCACTAAGGACCATAACGGTCTATGTGTCTGGAGACCCCTCTTATCTCCTAATTTTGTCTAAGAAAGTACAAATATTGCGCTGAAGTTGTACTGCATACCGGACAGAATCAAATTGTAAAACAACAAATATATTGAGTCTATTTCATTGATCGAGAGTATAGCAAATTTATTCAAATAAAATATCGTTAAAGCTTACAAATTTTGTAGCTTAATTTCTCTACAGTAACCAAGCTGTCATACATTAGGTAGATCTGGCAACGCTATTGTCAATTGTGTTTAGTGCAGGGTTCGTAAAATCCACAAAAATTATTTTCAAGCTCTGATAAATAACATCAATGTGAAAAATAATTATTTTCAGACATGAAAAAAAATTGTACATATGGAAAAAACGAGAGCGTAAGTTGAAGTCGGCCCTGCTCGACTTCGATATACGTGTTACTCAGGGTAAAGTTTATTTAAGACTATTTTATTAGATCACAACATGCCCAAATTGGGGAGATATGAGGTTTTTATTTGTACGTATCAATAACTCATCTGATCGGGAAATGATTATGGATCGATAACATGATGATAAAAAATGTCTAAAAATAAACAAACTTGATTGCGTGCATACAGAAAAAATTGCTCTAGCTCTACGAATAGTGTCATCAGAGACAGACATTCTATAGACTCTATTGATTAAAGAATATTATTTTGGGGTAAATCGTTTATACTTTCAGAACTTAGTTACCCTTTTCGACGGGTATAATTATTTTTTTTCATGTAACTAACTCGAGCATTTTTGACACGATTGTTATTTACAGGCATGTCAATAATTTGTGCTGCCTTCTTAACACCTGTAAAGAACAGTCGTGTCAAAAATGCTCGTGTTAGTAACATAAAAAAAATAATTTTTTACTTATGTAAAATTTTGTATTTTCATGTTTGAATTATTTTTTACAGCTTGTATATTTAACTTTGTGTTAATATCTTGCGTGTAAAGAAAAATGTGGTTTAGTGTGGTTTGATATTTTATTATGAATATACCAACGACAGAGTCGAGTCGATTTTCGGGTAAACGTTAGTATTTTGCAATCGAATTTAATATCGTAATATGGAAGGTGACAAATAAACATACGATTACTAGAGATCAGGTATTAGAAATCTCGGAATTGTTTAAGCAGTTGAAACCGACTGCCTAATTCCTTTTAGTCAGTTGCAAGGACATCACTACTAGTGTGGATAGATCGTTATATACGCCTGGTTATGATTACAGTTCACTGGAAATTTTTCGGGATAAGAATATTACCTAATATACTTTAATCTCGAATCTCTGTGCATTTTCTCTTCACCTTCCTTTCGTTTCTTTCAAAAAAATCACTTGCACTTTTTGTTCACCTTATTATATCATCATTGGCTGTCGGCTTTAACGCTCAGGTTGGCATTGTCAGACATGGCAAATAACAGAAAACGTTAATAAACAAAACGATTAACAATAAGGAAACCATTTTCACGCAATTGAGATCGAGATCCGTTGCGGTTTGTAATTACACACACACACACTATAACAATAAAAGTTAACCCAACAGTCAGAGGTACTTACATTTACAAAGTTTTCGCGACGCACATCGTCGACCTCATCACGCTTCGAGATGCGTTTCTTCCAATCATCCTCGCCGCTCTTTTGAAGTGCAGCCAATCGTTCGGCTATGGAGCCAGTCTTGGCAATTGAAATTGTGCGTTGATCGGGGCCCATGACCTAAAAGGAGTAAAGAATTGCACAGTCAGCTGAGTTGACACTGGGTCAAGAATGCGCAACTCACTCACCTGAGTCGATGAGCGACGCACGCCTTGCAGAAAGTCGGGCAAAGCAGTCGGATGTGCGGAGTCGTCTGTCTCCTGGTTATCTGCAGCAGCAGCAGCTGATTGCACTGATGATGCAGCGGTTTCCTTTGTTGAGGTACTGGGTGTGTCGTCGTCGTTGTCGTGCTCTTCGTCAGCTTTAGCTACATGACGCAACTTGACAAAGCCGCCGGTGCCAAATGGAGGCAGTTGTGGGCCAATGCCAATGGGAATGCCTCCAGCAGCAGCAGCAGCTGATATGCCCGAGTGACTTTTACTTTTCGCAATGAGATTGCTGCAAGAGACAGAGTGAGAGATAAACCGTTAAAGTGTGCATAAAGTGTGGCAATTAAAACGCGTATCCATCAGATACAAAATGCACAAATCCACAAATGCAACAAAACGTGCGTTTTCCTCAATGGGCGCCCTGTTCCCATTCTGCCTTTGCCCACTAAAGAAGGAAATTCGTGACGCTGCACTTTCTGAGCCACTAATGAGAGATGGAGAGTTGAAGTTGAAGTTAAAGTTAAAGGGAGAGGGAGTGGGATTTTCCATCCTCTAGAATGCACTGGACGGCGGGCAGGAAGCGCTATCGACGTACAAACGATCTGGCCAGCGTGTGCTGTCTTTGGTGTTTGCCTTTTTGTTGAGATTTTTCCAGCAAACTTTCTCCTTTAATAGAGGCCATGACCATTTATTAACGCTGGGCACAAAAAACCATTTTATACATAAAAGGGGAACGGCATTTCTACTTCAATCTTAAAATGTTCAAATTGGTTATTGTAATGGTCCAGAGGTTGGTTGTTAATGCCGGAGAGTTTAACTCAACCACAGGCGGCTAATTACACAAAGTAATTGGCATTAAGCAGAAGGTGGGGCGATTATTAGGAGAAGGAATTTCAATAAAAATTTATATATGATTCCCAGCTTATTAAAATCATTTTCATGTTTTATATACTCTGTAATCGTGATGCAGTAAAATTTAGCAAAAACGATTGGATAGGAAGTTTGAATCCAGGCATTAGGTTTTTAAGCGCATTATATAGCTGTCATATTATAAAGCTGTCATACTTAGGAACGTTTGTGCAGAGAATTGGTCTGGATAAAAAAAATTAACTGTGTTTCATGGCAGCATTTTGAAGCCCTGTTATTACTTAGGCAATTTTTAGACCAAAAAAGATTTCAAACTTATGTATTTTGAGGTCGAAAATGCTCAAAAAGAACCTTCGCTGGCTGTCACAAATTTCGTGCATTACAATTTTTCATAAATCCTGATCAATCAAAGAAATATATTTTAAAAATTTTCGTAAGTGAAACAACGGGACAGAATTTTCATGCACAAAAAATAAAAAAAGGTTTTTTATCACAAAATGAAGCTATTGGGCGCGTTCAGCAAAGACACTGATTACTGATCAGCTTAATAAAACTACTCTTATTATTTGGCATACTTTTAGGGGGTCTTAATAAGTTGACATTTGAAAAAGCTCCATGTAAATATCATATATTTAACACAAGAGAAGACCACCTAAAGTTACACTAAGTAATAAGAGTAGATTTATTAAGCTGATCAGTGATCAAGTGCCTGTGCTGAAAGCGTTCATTATTTCGGAGTGTATGTATACTGAATTTCAAGTCAAAATGTATTATGGTAGATGAGTAAACTTCAACTAGGCTAAAACATAAACAGTGATTTATCTGGTCTAATATCACTTAACCATTTTCTATTGATCGTAAATAAATAAGATATAGTCATTGAAAAAAATACAGAATTTTTACTCCTATTCTTATGATCCCAGAACTGTGGTCAAAGTTTTCAATATTCAAAATTTCAGCAGTGATTACTCAAAGACAGATGATCCGATCACTACCGAATTTTTTCTACATGTTTATTATATAGTTCTCAATGCAATGACCCATCAATTTTTTGATCTGATCAAAAACGATCAAAATTTTTGATGAAATTCGATTTTTTTTAAACGCCGCCATTTTGTCAGTTTTTGATTTGATCTTCTAGTTTAACGAGAAATTTTTTTCATCCACGGAGAAGGCCAGAATTACTGCAGCAGTGGAGGACCTTTTTTTCGCGCCGTCGGGGATCGAGTATAACTTAAAAAATATTCAATTTTTTCCCAAAAATTTCGCTGTATATTTTCCTAAAACATGTATAAATATACTCTTGAAATTTTCAAAAAATTAATAAGTACAAAAGTAAAAAAAAAGTGTTAATAAAAACTCCCAAAAATCACCTATTTTTAGGTGTGCCCCTTAATGTTTAGAAATGTAAGGTTCAAGGTTTTTGTGCTTAGGTTTTGGTTCGTGTTTCATCCCAAGTTTTACAAAATTTGTATGAAGTAATTAATCAATTTATTAAAAATATAAACTATAGGGCTATAAGCTAAAATGGATAAAATATAAATCCAACAACAGCTCTTGCTTAAAGGGGATAATATATTTTGCAGAAAATGTTATAAATTGAGAAATATCTGACTTCAGATGTCAATTTGGACATTCGCCTGCACGAATATTGCGCGTTTGATTTTTTACAGAAGCATTGATATCTGTCGAATAAGCCAGATAAATCCAGAAATTGGTGCTAACTTTGACCACAAGAAATTCCTGAATGCTAAAAGTACTATAAATATATTTTTCCGTCATATCTTGAAGCTGATAGAACAAAACCTGCGACGCAGTTTTTTTTTACATAATCTATTAAAAATTGGGCCGAACTTGGCGAAGGATGAAAAAGTTGCTCTAATCAAAGAGGTCGAGATGCAATATTTTGTAAGTAGATTTTTTGGAATTTATTTATTTTTATTAATAATGGATCCACCAAGTTTGGCAATGATCTAGCAGAGTTCATAAAATGAAATATAGTTCAAACACTGAGACCTTTCTTTTTAGTTCAATTGAATGACTTCTTCATTTGAACTAGATCACGAAATTCGGCACAATAAAATTAACTAAATTTCAAAAGTGAATAGATCATCAAAAAAATTTTAATTTATTTTTAATATATTTATGAACTTAAAGGAATTGCTAGGGTATATAAACCTAGGCAGGTACACTCAGAAAAAAAGTTATAAAAAGACCGAAATCAAGCACAAAAGTAGATTTATCTTGCTTTATTTTAAACCGTGAACCATACCGTCATTTTATGAACGAATTTCTTAAGCTAGCTGTTCGATTTTTATTTAAGGAACATTTTGGTTTCATTTAAGGTAATTTTTGGTCAGGTTTAGAAAATGTTAAGATGTTTACTTCTCAAGAAGAATGAACTCAACTGCTACATAATAATAATCTTCATGCGATCTATTACATAAGGCCATATTTTCAATTCAGCATGTTCCATTTCGCTCATCAAAGCACGCTCTTTGTCCCCGTCACCAAGCCCCCTTCCCTCCCCGCCCATTCAAAGAATTTTATAAATCGCCGCAACTTTGTCTTTGTAACCGGCACCGTTACAAGCAATTCAAAGATTTTTCACAAAAGCCTTGCCGACATTAGTCACCGGCTTGAGACAAGGTTTCGGTACATTCTGGATTCTGTATGCTTATCTTTCGGTCACAAAACACTTCCACAGCATGAGTCAAAAGCACCAGATCGACGGTCAGTCTCATAATTCTTACACACCCGACGGACTGTGCGCTACAAGTTATATGAACATTAAAAAACCGCTAAGCGGGGAACTTGTTTGAATTTGGCAATGCGAATAAAAAAAACTTACACTTTGACAAGCACTTGACACAGTTTGAGGGGGCAGCAAATAGCAGACTGCAAGCCACGAACGTTGAAATACGAATGAGAAGTGCAAGCCTAAGCAAAGGCTGTGTGTGTGATAAGGTAAATCCGAGACCATAAACCGAATTCAAACGAAGCTCAACAACACCTGGCAGGCAGGCAAGGCAGGTAAACAAACGAGGCAGAGGTGCTGACAGCTAAATTGCATATTAATTGGGAATCTTTTCAACCACTCAGCTGGGTAAACCCCGCTGAAGGCCAACTAAGTGTTAGGAATATGTTACCTGCGCGACAGGAGAAATCCACTTGACGAATGAAAATAATGAAAATGGAAAAATGTGTTTGTTAAAGTTCAAAGTTGAACGAAGGAAATCAAAATTAAAGTTTATTTAAGCATTATCTTTGCGCCCAGATATGGGCATAGGTCAAACTGTGCAGACACGCGAAATGGATTCCTTTTGGTTAATGCAGTAAATTGCCCTTTGGAAACCGTTTAGCAAGCAATTAGTTTGAGTGGTGGCTTAGGGGTGTGGTCTCCAAAAGGTATCCACCACACACACACACACCATAAATTGTTTATTTTCCCCCGCCAGAGGAAAGGTTGAGTGATCCTCTCAAGGCATTTTGTAATTGAATTACTTGATGCCATAATTAAAAAGTGAATCCAAGCGGCAGTAGCTGCCGCCGCTGGTTGATCACGCGATCTTGGGATGCGGCAGCATTTGTGTGCCACTTAATGGATATAACAAAATGAATTGTTTTATAAACTATTTGGCGCGGCATAAATAATTGCACGCCATGATGAAGTGTATAGGCTTTATGTGATCTCTGCACGAATGAAATAAAAAATTTTAATGGAGTTGTAAAAACAAAAAAATTTGGCTGAAGGTGTTAAAAATACATGCAAAATATGTGAAAAATTATTGCAGTCTCTCTCTCTCTATGTCAAGTACCAAAACTAACCCTGAGACTGAGAAGGTTGAAAACCAAAGTTAAATAAATATAAAAAAACGACTAAAACCGACTAGAAATATACCCAATATATGATAATGCTTAGAGTGTACCCAAGCAGTTGAGTTGTGCCGAGTTTCGTGAACTAGTTCAAATGATCCAATCATTTAAATTAACCAAAGAACTAGTCCTTAGTATTTGAACATTAGTTCATTTTTTGAGCTATTCACTTTTTGACCTATAGTTCTTTATTTTTATTAACTATAGTTAATTTTTTGAACAATAGTTCATTTTAAGAATAGTTACTCATTTGTAGAACAATTGCTTTCGTCCCAAATTCGACCCAATATTCATACAACTTGGCTCGTTTTAGTTTCGAAAGAGATTTTTAACACATGAGATAGTTTATAAAATTAATAATAATTACCAAGAAATGTATCATTGATCAGGGAGCAAGTTCTTCTGCTGAACACGGCCACTGTCCTTGAAACCAAAAAGGTTTTGCCGCTAAGACCAATTTTCAGAACGATCGTTCATATGACAGCTCTATGAAATAGTCATCCGTATTTGGAAAAATCTTGGCTTAATAATTTGGAAGCAAATAATAACTATTAAAAATTTTAAAGAAAAAAGATAAAGTTTTTCCTATTAATACTATTCCTTTTAATACGGAACCCTACCCCATACAACCGTTTCGGTTCGAAATTTTTGGGTTCCTCGGACCAGACTGGAAAGAGTCTTTGAAAATGTTTACCTTCCTGAACCTCTTTGAACCTGATCCCGAACCGAAACCCCTGTGTTTGAAAAAAGGTTTGGTTAAATCTCTTTAATAAGTGCTTGTATCATTTTTGGTTCATTATCTTGTGAAGATGGTTGGTTTGGTTCATTATATCTAATTATTTTGTATTACAAGTTTGAAAGGGCAGCTTAAGCAAAAGACAAGTTGTAAAATTGCATTAGAGATAGAGGCCACCTTCCATTTTTAAGGACCAGTCACGTTTGAAGCATTAAGTGAATTTTAACAGCTTGATAAATAGGACCTGCGCCCTCCTTAAGAAAAATAAAGTCTAGCCTGTTGAAATTGATCAAAAATAGAAGAAAAATGTTTTAACGATTTAAGAAGCTATGAACCAAGGTTCTAACCAAATCCTTGAATTCGTCAAGTTTAGGAACCCGACTTTCAGAGGGATTCGAACCTCCAAGTACAGAATTTTTAGAGGTTTTGCAGTCTTGTTTTTAAAAGCAGCTATAAACACTTAATGTGATCCGATTTTGCTTGTTCTTTCAAATGTGCTCGCTATATGTAATTGCCGGCTATATTCCAAGTTTCATCCAGATAGCTTAAAAACTGAAGCACGCTTTGTGTTTACCCGCAGTCCCTACCTTTCAGTAGGGTCGTCACTTATAGCTTGCTTCACTACCTTCACTACTACTACTTTTTCTGACCTTAGATGAGGTCATAATTCCAAGTCGTCTTGATTTTAACTCAATGCCTTATCGTAATCCAAATGCCATCAACATATTCACGGATGTCTCCAAACTGAATGGTCGGGTTGGAGGCAGAGTCTTTAATCCGAACCTCGATATAAAAACTTAATTTCACTGTAAACCTTCTTGGAAAGCTCATGGTAAGAGAGACTTACGTATATATATTCTAAGATAGTCAAGCTGCTCTAAAAGTCCTGGACAGTAATATTAACAATGCTTAAACGCTTACAGAGTGCCGCAGATCTCTTAATAAGACTTTAACATTCTTCTCGTTTGGGTGCCTGGACACTGTAACATAGACCACTTAGATACTACTTAGATCCTATAGGGGTGCCACTTGCGTCTTTCAAACTACAAACAAAGGAAACTACCTGTCGAATAACTTGAACGAACAAGTTGAGTACAAATGCTTTTAGAAAAAAATTTATTCGTACATAAATTTTTAAGATTTTCGTTCTTGAAATCGAGAATTTTTCGTTCTCAAATTGGTATTTGTAGGCGAGAGAAGTGGGGAGAAGTAACTGAGCAAGAATGAGAGATTCTTGGTTTTAAGAATGTTTTGCTCTTGGTTCAAGAATGATAGAAACTTGGTTTAGAGTATGCCTTGATTTAAGAATTTTCTACTTGAAATAAGAATTTTTAATACTTAGATCATGTATGCAAATTCTTGTTTGAAGAAATTCTATCGAAAAAATTATTCTTGGATCAGGAAATATGCTCTTAGATCAAGATTTTTCACGCTTACCATACTATTGTGTTCGAATGCTCTTGATCCAAGAATGAAATTCTCTATTTTTTCTATGAGTGTAGTAAATTTGGTACATTTGGCTAGTTTAATCTCAGAGATCGGACAGACGGCTTTTGATGTTGATTGAAAAAATTATTTACTTTATTGCTTTAAAATGATTCCTTCTCTACTTAGATACAGACACATTTGTGCAAACTTAATATACCCTTTGTACCTTTGGTAAAAGGTATACAAAAATATCGCACTGCAAATAAACATTTGATACCGAAACGCGTTGCAAAGAAACCGCAAATAAATATAAAGCAGAATATGATCGCTTCGCAGCTGAAGCTCAGGTAAATTGTCGTGGAATAAAAATAACAATAATAATAATAAAAATAATGATGGACTGACTTGATGCGTCAGCTTTAAATTGAACTTATGCAACCAAAATTATGCGAAGAGAGGGGAAGAAAGATTTGCCACAATTTTATTTTTTTGTGACACTTGAGAGTCACAAACACGCTGAAGCGCTGTGAAGTGACAATTACTCAAGAAGGCGCGCGCTCGTTCAAACTTGAGAGGGTAATGAAGATTTTAGACAATGGCCCCGAGATGATAGAGTAGATAACAGATGGAAACATTTTTAACTTTCCCACGCCGCCTTTCTTCTTCGTCTTCTTTGTAATGATGCAAAATTACAACGTCAACGCCAGCTTACAAGCGTCTTTTGGCTGTTGCCTTTGTCTGCGGCTCATTTCATTAGACAACTGACTGACCTTCCCCTACAAGTCGAGACGCAAAATCATTTGAATGAATAGCTGCCAAGTTTTAGCTTTTGCTCATTTTAACCAAAAACAAAAATTGCTGTTTAATGGTAATTGTGGGTTAGGATTGGTAATTTCACCTCAAGTTCAAGGTATTTCGAGGGCAATTAGTTATTTAAGTTGCTGCAAATGCTGGTTGCTAAACGAGGGAGCGGCACAGTTCGCAGTCCAAAACAGTACAATTTAAAAAGATTTTGGCAAATAAGGACGGAATCTTTAACTACATTGGCAACTTATCAATGTTGCGCCAAAATAATGACAACTCTTTTTTATACCCTGTACACATAAAAAATAGGTAACAAGGGTATCAAGATATTGTGCAAATATATGTAAGCATTTCCGACCCTATGAAGTATACATATTCGTAGTCGGACACTTCAGTGGATTACCAGTTTGTGAACGATCAAAGATAATCCTCGTATAACACTACTTTACAAAATTAAAAACATAAAGACCCATTTAACTTGGTATTTATTTCTTAAGTATTTTGGAATGCTGAACTCAAAAATGTATTTCAAAATTTTTAACATGGATGAGTTTTTGAGTTAGAATTTTATTTTTTAATTTTTCGGAGGTACCCTAAAAGGGTCAGGGTTTTAGGAGATATCTCGAGTTAGAAACTTTAGATGGTGTTAAGCAAGGTATAAGTTAAAAGGGTATGCAATTTTTAACCAAAGCAAGGCAATGTGTAATGTGACCATAAATATTGAAGGTTATCTAAATCTGGTCACATTCCCCTATAACGAAATAATTGTCACTTTTGGTATTTTTGGGGAAAGCGCTGCTTTTTTTATTTCATTTAAGGAAAACTGACGCTAAGAGTCATCAAATAATATTGGAAGCTTATGGGACTGTCTCCTGTGTTAGAGACATGCATTAAGCGAACACAGTATAAGGAAAGGCTCATCTAAGTGATTTTTTTTGTCATACCAATTTGAAACTCAGAGCTTGAATGTCTTATTACCCCGGCTATATTTACTTGATATAGCTCCATCAATTTTAATGTCGAAAATTTATCTGGCCAGTTCCAGATTAGTTATGGTTTATGCATCACAGGTATGGGGATGGATATGGGTTTTTTATTAAACGCGTATTTTAGTTGCATTCTAGTACACCAACTTCTCAGGCCTACCTGATCTATTTGATGCAATAATGCAAATGCCTCAAGAAAGATATCGCTACTAAGATCCAGTGTTTTCATCAATGGGAAACCCTTACTGAAGAGCACTCGGTCAGCTTGAATCTAAGGTGTATGACACTGTGAAATACTAATGTGAGTCACGAGCTACCTATAAGCGGTTCACCTACAATCTAGGAGAGGCAAGCTACTTTAATGATCGCTACGATTTAGTAACCATTTTGAATATATTTAGAGCAAAAGTGGATGCCTTTAAAGTTTAAAATACACTTCTCCGAGAGTTAATGGAACCGACTCGAGTAGTATGTGCAACAAGAGATTTCGAGAGGACGCTGAACATTTAAAAAAACTGAGAAAAACTGAGGCAAAGTTTTAGAAAAGCTTTTTAATTGTGTTAAAGTTTTTTTAATGGAAAAACTTTTAATTAAATGTTCCGAGGCGGGAAATTTCCCAGAATAAAGAACCAACTTTAAACAAAAAGTTTTGAAATTATTAAAAAAAATCCGCCTGCAAAGTGGGAAAATTATCGGAAAACTGTTACATTCGATTTTTTTGATTTGTTATAATTTTCTGCCTATTTTCCGGATTTTCTAAAATTTAAAAAATTAAGTTCAAGTTTTGCTTCCGACCCGAAAACGATCAAATTTTTAGAAAACATGGGAATATTTTGTTATATGAAGCTTTGAAAATACGATTTTCCGACATTGGGGGTAGATTTTCCTAAACTTGATAGTAACGTACTCATTATCCGTTTACGCGTAGCTTTGAAAATAAGTTTGAAGCTAATCAGAAGCGGGCTGAAGGGGATGAGTTTTTCGAAAGTTTGGAATGCAGTCACTGTTGAATTTTGATATAGATCTTTGAGTGTGAACCAAATCGGATAATAAACAAAAAAATTTCATACAACAGTTTGCTGCTAATTTTACACAATATTAACTCACTTTCAGCGTAAACTAAACCTACTATAAAAAATTCTACTTTTTAGCTCATTCTACTTTAAGCTGTGTGTGTGTCTACTTTTTATGTGTATTTAACCTTTGACATTAAAAGTTGTTTTTTCTCCAATTCACTCTACACTAACAAAGGTTTAGCAACATTTTGCTTATATACAATTATTTGGCCAGCATTTTTGTTTAGATACATTGTTGCTAAGCACATTGTAACAGCTGTTTTTTTTGTGTGTTATTTTAAGCGAGCAAGCGCAGTGCTTCAAGCACGTGCTGCAGAAGCAACCCCCAAAACTGGTGAGTCCCCCCATACCCACCCACTCTATATGCTCCCCAGACATGTTTTTCCTACCGTTTGCCGGTTGCCTAGAGTTACCGAAAACGAAAACAAAACTCATGTCTTTGTTTGTTGGTGGGGAGGGAAAAAGGGAAGAACAGATGACTCCCCCCCCCCCCATGTTACCATACCGAGTTGAGTGACTCGACTAGACGACAAAAGTGCCTTGGCTGCAGCGGAAGCAGGAAACATGCGTTTTTTTGGCAAAGCAAACAAAGCAAAGACTTTTTCACACTCCAGACGAGGCTGGATGCAAAACACTAATTGACAGGGATTGGTTTTGCAATTACAATGACAAGCGGGGGTTGAGCTATATGTATATGGGTTTGGGTGTGGTGTCCGCTTTAAGGTTTATTGATTGATATCCGTTCTCCATTTCTTGTGCCCCGTAAACCCGCATAATTACCTCAGAAATCTTTCGTTTTGCTTTGTTTTCGTTCATGGGAAAATCATGAGTCAACGAATTTTATTTGGTCTACAAAATTTGTTGACTGCTTTTCTTATTGTTGGGTTAGACTTTGATGACGCTCGAGTTTACCGTTTGTCATAGCCGTTTTGATAACTTGTTTGTTGGCCAGCCCGCGTGGGCAGCCTGGCCTGGCACTCTTGCGAGTGCCTTAATTGACCGCCAAGCGTATGTACCTGGGGCAACAACTGCTCAACTCCAATGAACTCTACCCGCCAAGTTCAACAACAACAACAACGCCAAGAACTAGTCGCACTCTCAGCACATAGTCCATTCAACTGTGGCCCTTCTTTCGCGTCGCTCCGATTGTCACAGCTGTTTGGAGCTTCTCCTCGACGACTCTTGCTGGCGTCAGAGCCGTCTGAACCGACAAGTGCCGCGCTTGTATCAATGTTTGTCTTGTGTGCCCCCCCTCGCCCCTCCCTGCTCACTGAGCAGAAGATGCTACCGTTTCCTGTTTGCACTTCATGTCGTGCTCGGGATTTGCATGGTTTGAGAAGTTCGAGTTGGTCTAGCGCATAAATCTAGTTGTTAATTGGTTACGTTGTTAGTTACTACTCCGCAGTGAACTTGAACTTGTGCACGGGTGGCATTTCCACATCTGATTACCTCTGCCTAACTAGAGCTGGCTCAGGGTAGAGCTGGCTATTGGCAATCAAATCTAAAGTCCGGCTAATTAGGTTTGTAATTCAAACAACTAGTAACTGTGAGCTGCATTTAAATTTTGCTTTGAAAAGGCGCTTGTTTTTATTAAAACAACTATGTGATTGCCTATGTGAATATGTAGCAATATAATACGAGGGTTGCTTTTTGAATTGAGCTTATTTGGAATTACAAGCAAAAAAAAATTTGAATAATAATAATAACTTGTCTAGAAATCTCTAGAGAATTTGGTAAAAGCGTTTACATTTCAAATTTGAACTGTTGGGGCCGTTTTCTCATCTTCATGGTTTCCAAATCTAGGTGCCTTTTAAGAAAATATGTGTTGTCTACCATTTGGCAGCTTTTAAGATATTTGTGCTTGTGTTTACAACGACCGTGCGCGTCCTAAAAGTAGGCAACATAAAATTTCTCAAAAAGCTTCTAGACTTAAAAACCATGAAGATGAGAAAACGGCCCTAAGATTTTATGAGTAAAGTGACACAAATATGCTAGGTTACTAAATCAGCTGATGGAAATTAAACAATTTGAAACCGATAAGAATTTCCTTCCACTCGATCGGTTGTAGTCACCAATCCTATTCTTGTCACTTAAAGCCCTATACGGTCTTGCGAAGTAAGTAATTTTTCTTACTTCGGCATATATTCCGTCAAGGTGGAACATAAGTCTAGTGGCCTACTATTTTTTTATAAGTAATTCAAACCCTTGTTAAAACGACTATTTACGACTGTATTAAATCTTCAACACAATCGAAATTAGATTTACCTTTTCGTCATAAATTTAATTTCAGCAGTTTGCCGATGGTGTCAATGCAGAAGAAGGGTGAAGTAACATTGTTTGCATCAATGTTTTTTCAGTTGCTTGAAGTAAAATAAAGCCCACATAGTTAACATAGGATCCAATCATGTGCTGTTAAGCACAACAGTACTTCTCAGCTCCGTGTGCGCTCGAAGTAAAGGGTGAAGGAATCATTACTTCTGCTTCTTCTTCCACAAATTTTGTATGAAACTTCACGTTACTTCGCAGGTCCGTATAGGGCTTAACACTTAAACCAAAATTTGCCCAAAAATGGAAAACCAGGCATAATTATGACTCAATATACTACTCAAACTTTGGTCACACTGCACGTTAACCAAATATAATCAAACATTTCAATCGAATAGTGCTAAACAGGCCTGTTCCCGTTTTCGATTTCGATCAGTTCAAAAAGTTCAGTTTTCAAAAATCGATTGTGTTAGTCGACGAATAATTTCAAACTTCCTCAAGCATGAACTTTGCTCCACTAAAATGGCAATATCTCCTAAACTATTTCGAATTTTTGAAAATGGTTTGAAGCGGATAAAAGGGGAATGCCCAAGCTATAATAATAATGCAAAACTAAAAATCGAAAAAAAAAATATTTTTTCCTCTCTTAAGGTTGTATCCTCAAACATGAACTTTGCTCCACTAAAATGGCAATATCTCTTAAACTATTTCGATTTTTATACCCTTGCAGAGGGTATATTAAAATTGTCACGAAGTTTGTAACGCAGTGAAGAAAGCATTTCCGACCACATAAAGTATATATATTCTTGATCAGCATGACGAGCTGAATTCATTTCCGTTTGTCCGTCTGTCCGTCCGTCCGTCTGTCCGTCTGTTTCTATGCTATCTCCTCCCTCAGTTTTAGAGCTATCTTGACCAAACTTTGCAAAACGTCTTTAAATACACATAGGCTGCACATTTGTCGGAATCGGCCGGATCGGATGACTATATCATATAGCTGCCATAGTTACGATAGGTCCAAAAACTAGTTCTAGTGAGAAAAACTTATTTGTTTTCCATTGAAGCATCACCAATCTTGGTATATATTAGTTTTATATCCTTTCATACAATTCTGGAAAAATTCATCAAAATCGGATGACTATAGCATATAGCTGCCATATAAACGGTCGGTCAAAAAACTAGTTCTAGTGAGAAAAACTTTTTTGTTATCGGCGTAGCCGATGTTAGCCTTCTATTTTTTTTTTTTTTTTGCAATTTTTGAAATAGTTTATTAAATCTACAAAAAAATTTTTATTGAATAATCGGGTTCGAATTTCGGTTTTTTGTTTCATTTTTCGTTTATAGAATTTGGTTTAATCCCTATTAATGCATTCAAAACTAAAGAATATTTTAAAAAATACAATAAATTACTATTTTTTATAATCTCCCAAAACCAAATACCAGCCCTCGTATATACACACACATGACTTCACCCGACTAGCATTCTGATAATGCCTCGAACTTATCGCCGCTCAACAATAAATCGTTTTATATGCCAGACGCTCTCAGCCGATCCAACAAGTTGCAACAAAATAATATTCGAAACACTGTTGCTCGTTGAAACCGGTTTTCGGAGAGCGAATTCAGATTCTAAAACTCAAAACTAAAACTGCGCTTGGCTGATCAAGCGGCCCCTTAATCGGGACAGGAGATGTGGCGCAGTTAAGCGGCGTATGCGGTGGCGACAACAACGACAACACGAAAGTGAAACTAGTATTTTCAGTCACAACAACAACAACATGCTGTTGACCTTAATATTCGGAGCTTTGATATTGCTCCTGACCTGGGACTTTGCACGCAAGCGGCAACGTGTGGCCATCTTTGAGAGATCACGTATACGGGGACCACGTTCGCTGCCCCTGTTGGGTTGTGGCTTAGAGGCTCTACAATTGGGAGCGGAAAGTAAGTTGTAGCCAGCTGGTAATTACCTCAAGCTCACCCCAATATCTTTCAGATATTATTGGTTATGTGGGCGATGCATTTGACAAATATGGCAAAACCTTTCGATTTTGGATACTCAACGAATCGCTGGTGTATACCAAGGATATTAAATACTTTGAGCATATACTCAATAGTACCACATTGCTGGAGAAGGGACAACTGTATCAGTTTCTAAGACCCTTTCTAAACGATGGATTACTATTGAGCGTGGGCAAGAAGTGGCATGCCAGGCGCAAGGTCTTTACCAATGCATTTCATTTTAAAGTACTGGAACACTATGTGGATATAATGGATAATCAGAGTAAAATAATGGTGGAGAAACTAAGTAAAGTGGCTGATGGTGAGACAGTGGTGGATATGCTAAAGTATGTGTCGCTGGCAGCTTTGGATATTATCACGGGTGAGTGTACAAGTAGTAGGTTTGAAAGCAATTACCTTAATCGTTTATATGAATTGTGAATATATAACACATTCCTTTTCACTTGAAAACCAGAACAGATCTGGCTAATTGACTAACTGATTCACTGACTCACTAATGACCACAGCTCTAATCAAAAAGAGTAAAAAGATAATCAGAGTAGTTCTATCTTATGCTGAAAGTGAGTACTAAGAGCAGGTTTTCTAAAAATTCTGTCGGGAAATTTTGTATACCCTGTAACCAAATATTTTGAAACCAGACAACCGCCTGGAAAGGTCGGGTATACGATTATTATGAGGATTGAGAGAGAATTGAGCGAGAATTGAATCTGGTTCGGTTCAATGGTTCATGAAGGTTTTAAATCACCGGTTCGGTTCATAGCATGGTTTTTGGAGCAAGCTGAACCACGGTTTCGGTTCGGTTCAGTGGTTCATTCTTAGTTTTTCAACATTATACTTTCAATAAGAAAATGTTGAGTTTTCTCTATTATTTTTCAAATTTAAGTCGTTTGAAGTACTTTAAAATATTATTTTTTAAGTGCAACACTGTATAAAGTCGGATATGCAGACGCCATCCATTAGGTTCAGTATTATCTTTGAGAGTATGAATGCAGTAGAAGGACGTAAGCATATTGAGAACGCCGACTATTAATTGGATTCTAAGCCACTAGAAGCAAAATGTCGAATATCATAATAAAGTTGGTTCCTCAACTGTGAAGAACACGAACAAGAACATTCCTATACGATTTCGGTCGAATTTGGTTCGGAAGCGATTTGCGGAACACCAGGGAATATCTTTTCAAATAGTGCAGTAGAAAATAAATCCCTTGCTTAGGTAAGATTAATTCGGAGAAAAACTGCCAGCTGAGGAATATTCAAAATAATGTGCTACACTCGCAGCTGGATACTCGGACTATTCGATCTGAAACTTCCAAGGAACGAATGCAAAATTATGACAAATATATTTAGAAAGAGACAACAATTGCAGGAGATGGACAAAATCAACAGATTGCTGTTCTTAAAGAGGCAGTTAGTAAAACTCTACATTGTGACAGACGTCTAAGCACCCTCAATGGTTGCATAAATTCCTTCGAAAGTCTTAAGAAAGTAATTTTAAGAAAAGAAAAAAGCGATGCATTTGCTTAGTCGTGTAGTTGATTTTCCAAATACAGTTTCCATTAACTTTAAATATATTGGTTTTAAGGTAGGCACTTAACGTGATAAAACCCGCCGATGAAGTGAACCGAACCGAATCGTTATCTTTTGCGGTTATTGGTTCGGTTCAGCATTATCCAACAGACGCTGGATCGGTTCGGTTTGCATTCCTGTTTTAAAGCTACAAATTTTGGAAAATCTACACCCAAAAGTTGGAAAATAGGGGGAAAAAAACTATTATATTAAACTCTTCAGTTTTTCATTCGATCAGCTCCAAACTTCTTTTTGAGTTCTATATTGCAAAAAATTTATATTATTTAAAATTTTTTGAAAATCCGGAAAGATGTCAAAAAATTGATAAAACATAGATTTTGGGTTTTCCATTTGTATCGGATTTAAAATCATTTTAAAATTTCATTAAATTAATATTCAACTTTTTTTATAGTCGCTCGAATTGCTTCACTCGTTTTTAAAGCTATGGAATACAACAATTTTGAAAATCTATCCCCGAAGTTAAAAAATGGGCTCAAAACCTCTTAAAAGAAACTCGTTTGTTTTTCATCCAATCAGCTCCAAACTTGTTACAAAAAACTTTTTGTTTTCTATGCTATATCAAGAGCCCATTTTCTCACTTTGTAGGGTGATTTTTCTTAATTTTAAAATAACGTTATTCTTTTGTTAGTAGATTTTTGAAAATATGTTTGAATTCGATCGAATGAAAAACCAAAAAAATGTATACTACAGTTTTGTCTTTGCAAGCATGAACTAAAATAATTTAATTAAATTTACTGTAAAACGAAGAAAAAGCATGGTCTATAATGAAAACTAAAATAAATGTCCTTCCTTTTCTAAATTAATGCGGGCAAAGTCGCAGTAATAAGCTAGTTGTTTAAAAAATAGAGACATTTAGCGATTCAGACATAATTTGATCGAACTCAATAACAGAAAACATACAAGATAATATATGAAAACGGAACCACTGAAACGATCGGGAACGGCGGTTAAGTTAGCCCTTTTGTTGTAAACTAAGCAAGTGGTTTGAAACCTCTGTAAACTAGAGTTGTGCCTAATTTCGTAAACTAGTTCAAGTGAACTAATCATTAAAATAAACTAGTTCTCAGTGTTCAGCCATGTTCTGAATTCCACTTCCACAAAAGATTTGTGATTTAAAGGCCATATCTGGTCCAAAAACCGGTTTGAAATCGCAAAACTTTTGTGGAAGTGGAATTCAGAACATGACTGAATAGTTAATTTTTTTTCAACTATTTACTTTTTAATCAATAGTTCATTTTTTGGACTATAGTTTACTTTTAAAATATGAAATGAACTGTAGTTCTAAAGTAATAGTTCATAAAAAAATAAACTAGTGAACTGGTTTATTAAAATTAAGTAGATTCCCCAACTCTATTGTAATCCACTGATCCGAACTAGTCGAAAAATTGATAAACAATTTGCATCCCTGGAAAAATTGTGTGGAATTTTGTTAAATGTTTAGATAATTTTCCATAAATAAATATGTAAATTGATTCCTTTACAGAGACTGCCATGGGTGTGCAGGTGAATGCACAAAGTGATACCGACTTTCCCTACATCAAAGCCTTAAAAAGGTGAGTTTATTTTTTTTCCTCATCGCTGGTTTAATTGTCGCTGTTTTGTAGTGTGGTCTACATACAACCCGATCGCATGTTTAAATTCTCACAACGCTATGACTGGCTATTCCGACTCACTGCACCGTTGCTGCATCGCAAGCTACTGGACGATATTCGCATTATGCATGACTTCACCGACAAGGTCATACGCGAACGGCGAGCGACTGTGGAGCAAGCCAAGGCCGATGGTAGCTACCGACCGTTGAGTAAGTCAACGATCAACCCTAATCAGAAACTATCAATCACTTCCCTCCTTCCCCCTCCTTCCACCACTAACCCACAGGTCTGGGTGATGCAGACATTGGCCGTAAATCACAAATGGCTTTATTGGACATTCTCCTGCAGGCCTCTATCAATGGCCAGCCACTAAGCGATGCAGACATCCGTGAAGAAGTCGACACATTTATGTTTGAGGGCGATGATACCACCAGCAGTGGAGTCTCACATGCCTTGTACTGCATCGCCAGGCATCCAGAGGTGCAGGCCAAACTGTATGAGGAGTTGATTCAAGTGTTGGGCAAAGATCGTACGGCACCTGTTAGTCAAGCGCAACTACAAGATCTCAAGTATTTGGATTGTGTGATCAAGGAGACTATCCGTCTGTATCCACCTGTACCAGCCATTGGTAGACACACCAACAAAGAGTTGCAGATAGGCGAAAAGACCATACCGCCCAATACGAGCATTTATTTGGTCTTTTATTTTGCACATCGCGAGGCTGAGTTTTTCCCCGAACCTTTGAGCTTCAAGCCCGAACGTTTTCTCGAGGATGTGGATGATGGCGGCAAACGTCAGACTTTTGCCTATTTACCCTTTAGTGCAGGTCCCAAGAATTGCATAGGTCAAAAGTTTGCGGTACTGGAAATGAAGGCGCTAATCAGTCAGGTTTTAAGACATTATGAGCTGCTACCCAAAGGCGAGGAGGTGGAACCCATGATGAATTTTATTTTACGCTCATCAGTGGGTATCAATGTGGGTCTTAAGCCGAGATTGTAGTAGGAGTGATGAGGAGTTTGGTTAAGGGATTTAAGGGTCTTTGTGATATACAGGAAAATGTTTTGGCAATTCGCGCTTAATTAAGGATTTTTTTATGTAAAAAGAAATAACTTTAAGTATGTTAATTTGATGATTATCTTAAAAACTAATTCAAAGATTAAATGTTGTTTAAAAAAAAATTCGAATAATTTGTTATAATGGCTAAAAAATACCAAGCCTGACTAATTTCTGATTAAAAAGATGTCGACTGCGAATTGAAAATAATATTCAAGTCGGCTCTCTCAGAAGAGATTTTTTTAAAGCACTGAAAGCAACGAACTGATGGGTCATCTGACTTTAAGCGCTGACTTGGAACCCATTGACATCATTTTGTTCCAGCACATCAAAAACCAAATTCGAAATCAACGTTCTTTAACGCCTGAATACAACTTCTTTTTGCATGTACCACCTTAGCTTGCATCATCTTAGTCCGCATTTACACGATGAAGTTTCCTTCATGAATTTCTTCATGTAGTTTTTGTTTGTAGGGATGATGAAGAAGAAGATGCTTCAAAACCAAATCGAAAAGAGCTTCCTGAAGCAAACTTCATCGTGTAAGCACGGACTTAGTCTTTCTGGTCACACTCTAGAATGATCATTTTACATCGGGGGTCGAAGTAAAATTCCGCATATACAGTGGTATGTCCGAAATTTAGGGTGACTGAAATTGCGTAATCCTCCATAAATAATCTGTGATGAAACATATAAATTGGCCTTCTAGTCTGGCTAAAGATCTGGAAAATTTTGATAATGGAATCAGTTTGTAAGCCCCTGAAATTCAAAAAGTAGGTTTGGTCCGGGGAAAACGGTTTTTTAGGCATGGGGACACTCACTCTAAAAGATGTCATTTGAGCTGAAACTTTTAGCACTTTTGAGGGTTTTATAACACTAGGAAAATATATCTAGTTCAATATCGAATTTCAAGTAAGAATATTTTCATTTCGGGCGTTAATAGCTTTTCCTTATCCTTCAAACTTTTTAAACTTTCAGTATACATGTATTTTGGGGTGAATTGCAAAACCATGGTAAAAATTGGTCAAAATTTACTTGGTAGATTAAAATTTTTAAAGACGGAAAAACTATTTTTTTTTTTATGCAATGTCAAAAGATATACACGTTATAAAGAATTCCTCTCCATAAAAAAAAAGACGAAATAGCCTGGAAAATCGTTGCGATTTTTGTTGCCTGAGGCGACGTTCTTCAAATCTACAGCAACATGTAAAACATGTTCTAGGAGGATTTTTATTTTTATTTAACCTGTTTATCTAAATTAATTACCTTAGTCCTACCTTAGGTAGGCTGAAAGCAGAAACCCTGCAATACATTCACTTGCGTAAACTAAAGCCATTTCAGGGCCGTGTGGTTAAAAAGATCAATGATCAACTTATTAAGCCAGTGATCGTAGTTCAACCAGCAATTTAACTTCTGGAGCCACGCTTGCTTACTTTTCAATGAGAATTGTACATTTTTGTAATATCGGGCGTTATGACACTCTACGCCTGCGGGCGTAATTTCGTTTCGAAAACGGGCGTTTTGATACTTTTATAAGTGAGAAAAAACCCGCGGGCGTTTTGTCACAGGGCGTTATTACATGAACTTCAAATTTTTGCTTCTATATAAAAATAATAAAATAATTTTGAGAACTAAACATTTTGAAAAAAATGCTTCAAAGTTCGAGAGAGAGAAATTATTTATAAGGTTCGGTTCATACGGTTCAAGAGACTCAAAAACCTGGATCAAAGCGGATCAAAGCGGTTCTGAGCCGTTCGGTTCTGAAACAATTTGCAGCCTTGATGAGAGTATAAGAAGTTATAAAGCGTGAACCACTGCACCAAATAGATACCGCTGTTCAGTTAGCTCTAAAATCCATGTTGTACCGAACCAGTGGTTTAAAAACTGGTAAATCACTGAAACGAACCGGACCCAATTTCGAGCTTTTTATTTTTATAAAAATATATTTTAAAATTAAAATCCAAACTAATAATGCGTATGTTATCGGTAATTGCTTGGCCCGATAGCTTTATTTAACCGTTACGTTAGACATAACTTAACCTAATTATTCTAAAATTGTATCCGATATATAGCAATCCAGCAAAATCGATTTACCTATAGGTTTAAATCTCTGTTTTAAAATTGCATTAAATTTCAAAAAATTAAGTGTAAAAAGTATCAATCAAAATTTGTAAATCATCTTGTTACTACTTTACTTTTCATTCCACTGTGTCGAAGGCAAGCTTTTTGATAACAAAGATTGAACAAATATTTTAAAATTAAAAACTAATCGAATAACGTTTATGTTATCGGTAATTGCTTGAACCGATAGCTATATATTTAACCTATACGTTAGCCATCACGTAACCATTACTCTAGTTCCATAATGGAACTATGCTATCAGTGACCTATAGGATACCCCTTATTCGTTTTAAATTGCATAAATTTCAAAAAATCTAAGTATTTATTTAAACATAAAGCACCCTTTCCCAACAATTTCCAGACATGCCTTTGGTTTGTTAATTTGCTTACAAACACTTTGTAATGAGTTTCACTCTTACCTGGATGTCCTCGTTTTGTTTGTTTTGCCACTGTTTTTTTTTGTAATAATAACTTATTTTTACTGCATTAGTCATCTAAGTTGCAATCTACCTCAAACGACAAGCGTTTTTTAATGCAGCTCTCTACTAGCCAAAGAACACTTGAATCATTCTACCAATATTGACAAATATTATCAAATTAGGCTCTCAAACAAGCGATATTTGTCTAGTCATAAAAATTAAAAAGTTAATCTCTATAAATTACGGTATTTACTTAGGGTAAATATATAACCAGCCACTTGTTAGGGATTCACACTGTTAAATCCCTAGTTGTTCGGGAGAAAACTTAAATCAAAATTCAAATATAGAGGCCATAAACCCAATTATAAGAGAAAAATTTTTGAAGAAATTCCAATCAAACCTCTTGGTGCAAGATCGGATGCTCTGACGCAGGCTGAAGCCATAGAAAATTATTTTTGCAAAAACAGATAAGCCTCAGAGCATCGCGAAAGGAAATCACATAATATTATCATTAGGCGGCTGGCTTATCAGTTTGTCAGCCGACATCGAGTCTGCATATAAAAGAGGGCCAAGTCGACGCAATGCGTCAAAAGTGGATCAGTCGTACGCTGAGGTTTATCATGTCTGTTGCTGCATCATCATCATCTGGAGGAGTGAATATGTTAGGTGTTCTTGTGGTACTATCGCTGGCATTGCTTACACCTGCACAGGGTATACGTAGGCCACTGCCACCCTATGTGGGTTTACCCACTCAGGATGGTTTGACACGTTTGTTTCTAAACTCGCGGGTAACACGACAAGATCCTATGGCTTCGGTGGCTTGTTTTGGTGGCTATATAGGTGAATCGAATTTAATAGCCGAAAAGTATAGCGGTGACTATAGTGTGTGCGCTCAGCAGGCGGAGGAATCTCGCAAGGGTATCGATACAGACTTTTTACCCACGCGTAGGAATATTGAGGGATCGGCGCACAAGGTATGTGAGGACTTAAGAGCTTGTACCATAATAAATGGTACGCTGGATTCCTTCAATTGTCATGCCAGTGTGGTAAGTCAAAGCAAATAAAATTTCTTACCTTAACTATAGTTTTATATGTATTAAAAGGGCTCCAACAACACCATTAGCACCTATAGCATATCGGGTAATGCTTCCGAATCGGCTACAATTCTGCAGGAACGTTATCGCGTCATTGATCTACATCACGAACAGTGCAACCAAAAGGCCGAGCGTACCTATGTGGATAGCACCTCAGGCAATTACAACTATTTGCAATCCTGTCTAGATGGTAGGGTCAGGGCCAAACCCATGCCAACCACAACCAGTAGCACCAGCTCAAGTACTACAACAACCACAACCACCACAACAACCACAGAGGCACCCCCACCAGATACCACGGAGGCTCCTCTTAATGTCGAAGATCAGTTTAAGCAACTTTTAAACTTGCTAAACTAAAATGGCAAAAAGGTTATAAAAATTTAAAAAATTATGTACAGTCCAACATAAAATGGCCATTTTAACAAAAAACGCCTCAGGTTAAATAAACAAGCAACCCCTGTAAATAAATTAACCCCCAAAAGGGATGAGCTGCTGACCAAAACAAAAGGGGTGCAAAAACTTGAACTCAAGGATTCAATTTCAACAGACAGAAATCAATTGGGGGAATTGGTAAACAAAAAACAACTTAGACTAATTTTAAATTTTCTCATGCATCTCACAATTTAGTAGTTTACTTTCTTTCTCTTTTACTTATGCAAATATAAAATGTCTGATTTGGGTGAGTGTTAGCCCAGTTAACCCTTTCTGACCTGTCTGTTGAAAGAAGTGTTGGAAAATAAGTGACAGCAGGCTTGACTTCGTGTGAAAGCTTTTGGTCTGCTGCAGAAATTTGAGCAGGTCGTAAAGGGGAAGTTTTCAATATATATCTAACTTCCCAAAGAACGTCCATCAGTAACAAAGCAAGTGCTCAACTGACTTTTAAAATTCTTGCAAATCTTAAAATAGAATTTAATTTTCTTTGTGTATATTTTTGTGTACAAAATATTTGGCTTAAACAGCCTTTCGTTCTCTGGGCTTATAAATTTTGGCACAGGAACATAGTGGCAATTATTAGAATTAGCTTTGACCCCCAATTTTTGCATGGCAATCACGCAAACAAACATTTGACTTGCTTAGATCAACCTAACGCATCAAGTGTCTGAAGCACAGACGTGAGAAATATTGACTAGCTCCCTGATCAATGATATATTTCTTGTTAATTTACGTAGCCTACTTCTTCTCTTGAATTTAATATGATATTTACATGAAGGTTTTCCAAATGTCATTTTAACAAGACCCCTATAAGTATGCTAAATAATAAGAGTAGTTTTATTAATTTGATTAGTAATCAAGTGTCTGTGCTGAACTCGCCCATAGACTGCTGGTTTGCTCTGCTTTGCTTTGTGCCTTCTGAGAAATCTTTTCAAATATTCACTACTCCAGTATCTATCTAGCTAAATTAAACAGCACATCTTGGTTATCAGATCTTGATCGTTTTAGTAGGTGGACAGCAGAGACCTGCAACGAGCATCTAATTTACGAGCTCACTCGCGCATTTACCAGGCTTGTTTGTGCTCGTCACTCATAGCCCATTAAATCAAAACGAGCAAGTAAAAATAGTTGAAGCTTATTTAAGCATTTGAGCAATATGTAAGGTGTATCTATTCCTGGTGTGGCGGTGTGTTTAAACTTGAGCTTTCGCTAAATGCGCAAGCATTGTTTGCATGAATAGCACACTGACAATATGTAAACTGCCTTCCCCTCATAGATACCAATGATCACCTGCACATACAGTATGTCTTGGATATGTTATGCTCCTGGTGTCTATGTATGTCGCATCTATGTAGTAAACGACCAAACTAAACTTATCAGCACGTCTCGACTAAGGTCAATAAAGCACAAGGTGTTCTGAGTGTTATAAAACTCTATTCTCCTTTTCGTATCTTATGCTGTAACTACAATAGTTTGAATCAAAATATATCATTTAAATCACCAATTAAATTCAAATATTATGGCGTCACTTCAATATTTATCTACCTCCTACTTAATTTTAATGTAATGCATTGTGATTTTGGGAATCTCGCTGTAAGCCGTTTGTGCGGCTTATTTTTCTCTAACCCTTAGTCACTTTGCTATCTCCGCTTTCCATTATCATTATACCTTTTACTTTAAGTATATGCCCGAATAAGCAAAAAAAAAAAAAACAAATATGCAAGATTTTGAATGAATGCCACGCCATGATGTACTTCTTCTTCAGCTCCAACAACAAAACAAGAGAGAGCCAAATTAAAGGCGATAATGCTTACTTATTTGCTTGCACATGTTGATTTATTGTTTGTTATGGTCTCTTAGTGGTGCTTTTGCTCGCGGTGAGCTGATTGTGTATGCGCTCGTGACGACTCGCGCACAACGAGCTATAAGCTTTTTGATTTGAGCTTTGGTGTGCGCTTGCAAAAGCTTAAAGCTTTTGATCAATAAGCTTGCACATATCGCATTTTGGGAAAGGCTGAGCAATCAGGCTCGTGAGCGCACGTTGCAGGACTCTGGTGGACACTGGTATTTTCGATGCAACTGCTGCTCGAAATTTTTAAATTGATATCAATTGGATCCTCAGCGTTGAAAGTCGAGAGATCAGCACCGCGACTGGCGCACCGTATTTAACCTACATATTTTCTGATCTCATGACATTTCGTAGTGGTTTTACGACTAAGATTTAAATGGTATTAACAGAAACTCGATAAATTAATGGAACTATGTAACAATTTACAAAACAACCATTTGCATTTATCCAACAAATTGAGTTTGCGAAAGGTGCATCCCAAAGTAAACAGTACTTTTTTTAAATTTTATTTATGGGTACTTGCGTTAGTTAGGTACATTTCTCACCATATTCGCCTGATTTAACTCAGTGACTATTATCTCTTCGGTAAAGAGCTTTAGAGACGTTGAAACAAACGTCGCAGTGTGACCATGAATTAAGGTCTCTTCACGCAAAAATTCGGGGCCGGTTGATCGCGCGTAATAATTCGTATCCTCTCCTTTAATCGTGCGTGAATCGTACGTGAAAAATGGTGCAAAATCGTGTAATATTTTTATTTCGTGATCGTGCGTTACGTGAAGGAAAATCGTTCACGCGCCAATTAATATCACCATTCAAGGGAATGCCGAAATGCTTCTTGGTCGTTGTGTTAAGTCGAAAGGTGATTATTTTAAATAAAATTAACACTTTTCTTTTAAATTCAAATTTACTTTAGCACGCACCTTGAATGTCTATTTGTAGCTTCCAATTAGCTTTCACTAAACATTGCACCCCATCGTTTCCTGACCCCAACAATCGTTATGTGGCACACCTTACTACACACTTGCCCCTCAATTAACAGAACCCACAACATAAACACCTAACCACAAGTTGCATTTTAATTACTTTTTCCAAGCAAATATAAATTAAAATTGCCCTGTCAAGTGTACACGTTGGTAAGGCCACTCCTCAATCTGGCTTAACAACTTCAACTGCATTTCCAACTACCAATAAAACGCATAGAAATTGACGCAATGGCATTCCAAGAATTGTACACAAGTAGAATTTGCCTTCAGGCATAGGTTTTGTGCCGTCGAATGCCACGCCAATTGTGTTAATAAATGAGCCACTTGCTCTGCGGACCAACAGGTGTTTCAGCTATGGTCATGTCTTTGTCTCGGGCCCTAGAGAAGCCGCCACAAATAAAAACCGAAAGCCATAAAAGCCAAACGTGTTCTATGTCGAGAAGCGGCACAGCTTCAATGGGTTGGCGTTTTGCTGTTGTGGTCTTGCCATTTCTTCCACTTTGATTTTCATTGCCATAAATGGGCAATCATTTTTTTTTTTCGCTTCTTTTAATCTGAAGATCTGAATCTTGTTGAATTATTTCTTATTTGTGCTTATTATTAGCATCCATAATTTCTTAATACGATTTTTCGATTCCATCATCAATCAACACATTAAAAACGGAAGAGCCTTAGGCCAAAGTATGTGGACTCATTAATCAAAAGAGTTGGAAATTGTATCGTATTCTTGAAAGGCTAATGATAATTAGATAGTTTGGTCATACAGCAAACGCTTGGTAGAAATGGAAGCCTTTTTAACATCGTGAAAAAGACTTTTAATGCATACTCTGTGTTGAAAAAGGGCAAATATGCACAATTTTGTCATTGCAGTAAAAAAATGAAACTATTATATAGGAATCCAAAAAGCATCAGTGGCCTATCGCTTTAAAATATTTGAGGTAGGTAATACTAAGAAAAAATGGTCCTCTATGGTGCATTAGCTTAGGGGTCTGGTTCTTTTAAGTGCTTACACGATCAGTGGGAAATCTAGTTTTAATCGAAGAAATGATTCAAAAAGTCTTTGATGGTCCAAATCCCACCGACAAACTTTGAAAATTTTACGATATTATTTGAAAGAGTATATAATCAAGTTTCAACCAGTTTGAAATTGTTTTCCACATTTGAACTGGGTCAATACTAGTTCGGAACCAGTTTGGAAACGGGAAAATATTTTTTTGAAAATTTTCAATCATAAACACAAAATGTCCAGTTCAAATAATTTATGAAATATGGCTTTGAACCGGTTTACTCCGGAAAAATATCTTACTTCATTATTACCAACCCAAACATTAAATTTAAAGTTTCTAACTTAATTAATTTTTTAGATAAGACTCCGAACCACTTTCGAGACCGTTCATTCTGGTTCGGAGCCAGTGAAATGTCGAACTTCATATTACAAATCTGCAGAACGAATTTCAAGTTTAAAACTTAATTAATTTTTAAGATAAGACTTTGAACCACTATTGAGCTAGTTCACTCTGGAACTCGGAACCAGTAAAATATCGAACTCGAACTATATTACAAATCTACAGAACGAATTTCAAGTTTATAACTTAATAAATTTCTGAGATATGGCTCCAAACCACTTTTGAGCCAGTTCACTCTGGTTCGGAACCAGTGAAATATCGATCTTCATATTACAAATCTGCAGAACGAAGTTCATGTTAAAGGCCTCATTCCAGATAGCATACAAATTTATTTCGCCACTATGCTTCATATAAACAAGACAGCTTTTCAAAAGCATTCAGGATTCAGAGCTTTTAAAAGTGTTTCTATTCATATGAAGAATTGTGCCGAAATAAGTATTTATGTCATCTGCAAAGAGGCCTTTATAACTTAAATAATTTCTAGAAAAGATATGGCACTGAACGATTTTTGATCCGGTTTAAGTCTGGAACCAGTTTTGATCCGGAAAAATATTTTACTCCAAAGCTTACAAATTTTTTAAGAAATGGTTGTGAACCACTTTTTTACGGCTATTTCGAACCGGCTCACAGACTTGGGACATGGCCTATACCTTTTTCTTTTTTAGGTGAGTGGTTTAGACGCCTATAAAGAACAAAGATACAAAATATAGACCTTAACTTTTATTTCAAATGTTCTACAAATCGCTATCGACTAGAGATGGGCGCGTGTCGAATCTTTTCAAAGCGACACGACTCTAACACGAATGACATATTTCAAACATGCACACCACGCGCACGGTCAAAAATGTCCCAAACACAAAACGCACGACTTTATATATTGGAAAAAAATTATAAACAATTACCAACAAGATTTTCTAATCAGAAACAAGATTACACCATTTTAAAGGTTTTTAAAGAGCTGAATCCGAAACTCCCAGAGCGTCCGTTTTTTTTTAGATATTCTAACCTACAAGTGCAAAAAACAAGATTTTTTGCTGTATTTGAAGTCTTGTCACATAAAGGCTTCATTTTTTCAGATATATCATAATTGTATCCAAATGTATTGTTCTCTCTTCAAAATCCAATTAAAATTTAAAAAAAAAATCTGTATTTGTTCCCTAGAAATTGTCTGTTCTATTCACTAAGTTTGCAAAATTCTTCAAATTCGTCGAATTATTGAAATGTTGGCTTGATGTGACCAGACTTCAAATACAGCAAAAAAAAGTGTGACCAACAGCCGATAAAGGAAAAATATAGATATTTATTATGAATATTTCGACCAGATGGTAACTAACTTAGTATCGGCTTGTGTCGTGCTTGTCGTGGTTTAAGGGCTTAAGGACTTAAATGAAGTACAAAAGGTGGTTTAAGGGCTTAAAACTGACACGCACACACTCAGATAAAAATAAACGAGAACTTTGTTCTTAAATCAAGTACAAACGGTGTCAATATACTTGTCAAAAATACTTGATACAAGTACGAAATACTTGGTTCAAGTACGATTTTTTTAATCCCGAAATACTTGGTTTTAAAGCGTTTAGGGATACATTAAGTACGTTTTGGGCTATTTCCAAGGTTTTTAAAACCTTATTTTTAGATCCGAATCCAGTTCATTCTTATTAGATTGATTCGTACTTAGTTTAAGTACACCCAAGATCGAATCACACTATTTTAAGTACAAAACGGTATAAATCTATCCCGCTCGTTTTAAAAAGTTTAGGTACAGAAAATTCTCGACTTATGAAAATCGTACTTGATTTAAGAATTTTTTTTTCATTTTAGAAACATTTTGGGTAAATTTAAAACTTAAGACAGATTCGTACTTAGTTTAAGTAAAATAAAAAATTCTATTCCGATATTTTTTGAGAGCATGCAAGCACGAAATCAGATGTGGCAACTCTAACACGTGCGTGTTTGTGACACGAAGAAAAACACGACACGCGCCCAACTCTATTTCTGACCCAAAAACAAACCAAATCATATGGAAATATTGTCGAGATGGGTTGGGATTCCGATTTGTAATACAACTGGGAATATATATTTATAGATTTTTGTTAAGCCGAAGCTTAGGGCTTGATTGTAGATATTTAGATTATTTCTTTTTCAAGGATTAAAACTCCATAAAATCTATTAAAAAACATACATAATTCCCCCTCACTTTTACACTTCCACTTTCAAGGTTAATTCTCTTACAGTCGCAGTTAATTAATTTTGCAGCTCATTAAAATTTAATTGATTTAACCAACAGTCAAAGCAAACTTGATTGTTTGATGATGATGATGACTGGGAATTCAATGTTTTCTTTCTCTCTACTTAGAAATTCTCCACGCTTAGTTTACTCGACTCGTGATGATGAAATGTGAAGCACTAATCACCTTTACTACATACTCGTACATATGTATCTGAGAATTGCTCCTAACCCACATTGACTGCACAATTTACCCGCTTCATTGAGCTTCAAAGCGAGGCTCTAGCCAAGCATGGCATAAAAACAACAACAACAACAAAAACTGAGGCACGTCAACAGCTTCAGCATATGCATAATACGTTTAAAACAAGTTTTCCAATCATGAACTTTTCATTTTCATTTGCACTGACGAAATTGGGGAAATGTGTTAATAAAACGTGAGAGAATTTAAAAAAAAAAAAAATTAAAACAACAACAATGTTTATTCAATAAATACTTGAAAATGTTTTTGCATAAATAAATGAGAATTGTTTATGCAAATGGCAGGAGGAGGTTGCATGGTTGGCCAATTAAGGAAAAAGTTGCAAGTGCCATGGCGTCGATGTCCCCAAAACAAAAATGTGACAAAGAAAGTCTCGACTAGGTGATGCCTACCAAAGGCTTAAACTTAAGTATTTATTTTGATATTTTTCTGGTCATAAAACAAAATTATTTTTTACTGGACTTTTTTGACCCACTCTACCTAGATATACCTCCGTTTTGCTTTCCATATTTACAGGGTATTTATAAAAAAAAAAACTAGTTTGCCTGCAGCCAACGACAAAAAAAAACAGCCACAAAATGCGCAGAAAAGGAAATCGTCGCCGACAACGTCGTTGCCTTAAAAGGCTTTTTGGCTTGTTGCGTGTTGCGCATGCGCCTGGTGTGCTATCAATTTCAGTCGCTCTTTGCATTTGAGTGTGTGTGTGTGAGTGTGCGAAGTTGTCTGTGTATTCAGGTCATTCGCATTTTCACATTTTAAGGCGTGAGGAGTTTGGTTTTTAGTTTTTTTGCATGTTGATATTTCTTAAGATTTTTATGCACTTGCTGTTAACTTTTACTGACTGCCTGGCTCCTGGCCATGTTTGGGCAAGCGAACGCCTGTGTTAATGGTAATGGCATGTTGTTGCTGCTTTGATGAAGCGATTTTTGCTTTGTTTGTTACTTAATTGCGCCAAAGTCATTAATAATCGATTAAGCATATTAGGCGAGGAGATTGGACCACCGCACAGAGGATGAGGTGTATCAAACTGTGAAGGAAGTGAACTGGCTTGAAGAGAATGGTTAGAAAGATGGAAGGAAGTGAGAGCAATTTGTGTTTCCTATGGTATGATTATTGGGTGGGGCATTGAGGTGAAGTAGAAAAGTCTTGATAATTCCCTGTATTGAGATATGTGCGCGCATGACTGTGTTTTAGGAATGAAACTCGAAATTGAAATTGAAATTCAATATATTTGAGTAAGGCTGAGTTCACACTGCTCGACGCATGAGACTTGACAATCTAGTAGGCCTTTATGTTGTCTTGTTTTCATTGTGAATAGCTTGTCATTTGACATTCAAAACAATACAACATGAAGGCTTACTAGATTATCATGTCTCATGCGTTGAACAATGTGAACTCAGCCTAATTCTAGGGCTTGCAGGATATATTAATAGAAGTCTTCTCCATTTTTAAATCGGATTAAACGAATATGGTAAATGGTAGGAAAAGTTTGAAATATTTAAGTAAATGTCATGGGATCACTCCATCATATATACTCATTTCGATTCCGCATAATTAAATCGTTATCAAATATGGGATCATGCCTATACAGCTGCGCAATCGTCTCAAGATGGAATAAAAGTGCCCGAACCGGACCATGTACCGAACAGTTTGCATTTTTGATCCCTGTAACCTGAACACGAACCGGAACCACTAATTAAAAAAAAAGTTTCGGTTCAAAATATTAAGTAATTTTTTAAATATAACAAATTTTGATTAAAAATATTTATAAAGAATTTTTAAAGAGCAATAGAAAGCAATAATCAAACATATGGGCAATTCCATTATGTCGAACGGGACTGTCGCACAGTGGCGCCATTTGAGTTAATTCGTTCCAAAAATCATAATCCAATAATTTCAATGGCAAATGAGAGATAATTGTTGAACCTATGAAGTAAGTGTTTGAACTACTTAGATGCTTACCTATGGGTTATCAAAGTCAAAATTTGTGGAAAAATAAATTTGTTGGTAATAAAAAAAATTATTTTTAACAATTTTTTTATTTTTGTTTGTATCCTTTTTAATGTTTTTATGCTGTAAAATTATAACCCAAAAAATAAAAAAAAATAAAAAAAAAACGGAATAAATTTTTTATACCAAAAAATTTAAAAAAAAAAAAAAAAACTGAATAAATTTTTATACCAAATAAATTTAAAAAAAAAAAAATAAATAAATTTGTTAAATTTTTTGGGTAATATTTTAAAGCATAGAAAAAAAATTAAAAAAAATTTTTAAAAAACTGAATAAATTTTTTATACCAAAAAAAATAAATAAATTTTAAATTTGTTTAATTTTTGGGTAATATTTTAAAGCGTAGAAAAAAATTTATTTATTTATTTATTCCTTTCTTTTTAAAATTTTTTTCTTTTTAAGTTTTTTTTTCAAAATAATTCCTACTATTCATTAGACAAGGTATATTTAAAGATTTAGAAAATTTTACTATTCATTAGACAAGGTATATTTAATAGATTAATCATTTTTGAACTAAAACTAGTGGATTTTAACTCTTTTCGTGACTTCACATGCCGCAGAAATAAAAAAGTGGGTCGAAAGATGGGGCCAACGTTTAACACGAGGCTCTCATTTTGACATGTCTTTTTACATCTATTTTACCTCTAACAGTCGCAGAGGCAGCTGCGGGCAGCTGGAACTTTTTGAAATGGGTTAAGGAATAATCAAAGATCATATTTAAAAAAAAAATGGCAAATATACAAAATTCAAAATTTTTTTATTTTCGATCAAAGTTGAAAAATAGTGAAAAATTGACATAGAAAACGACGATTCGTTAGCTAGTTTTCGAGATATTCTACCAGAAAGCGGACAAAATTGCCGAAAAATTTTGTGTTTTCTTTTGAACTGAAAATCGGTCAACTTTAAAGGGCTATATCTTCGAAAATAAAAATCGCATTTTTTCATTGAAGAATTTCCTATAACATGGGTTCATGGTTAAACCTCATTTGATCTACAGGCGCCACTGTTCGTCGTACACTATAGATGTGAAAAAAATGTGCTAAGGTGCGTTTTAAGCAATTTTCACTTTTCAAGATAATTGCAAAAAACCTAGGCATTCGCACGGGACAAAAACAGAAGTGATTTTCGCGACTAACAATTGATAAGCCGATTTCAGCGAATCCAGAGGAAATATTTCAATGTGTTAAGTTTTGGAAGGTTGTGCATTGATGTCACTTTAAAATGGGTTTGATTATTCCCAAAAAAAAAAACACTATGCATTTTTAAAATTAAATTTTAAGCACTTTCGCATGGGACATGTTGCACGGGACATGCACAATTAAAGGAGAGGTCACGAATGATCACGCACGATCAACCACCTCCGAATTTTTTCGTGTAGAAAAAAAGTTCGTGAATACTGCATGACTTATATTCACGAGGTCTTTAACACGCACTTATCACGGATGCACACGCACGAAAGGCTGGATTTTCTCACGATCCTGTCGTGAAACGTCGTGACGCGCCGTGACACGTTTAAATTCACGTCATGCGCTCATCTAAGTGGAAAGATGTACATTGTTTTCACAAAATAGCACACCGTATTCAAAAAATACAAGTTTCTTTATTTTTGAACGTCACGTGCCGGAAAAATCCGATAAGCGCCCATATCATTTCCTGACATCCCCAACTTCTTTTTTTAGCTTCCATTTTCATTCAGCTCAAAGCTTGTTCTAGCCTTAAAAAAATGAAAAGCTAGCCAAAAGTCAGTTGTCTATCCGCTTACGCATAAAAGCAACAGGTGTCTCATTGATTGACTGACAAGCGACAGTTGCCAGACAAGCAGCAAACAATAGCTTGGACGAAGATGGGCATCAGTGTATTGAATGGTAGAGAATGGAGATGCATTACACAAACATTTATTGTTTGTCACTCTGGCTGTCAGCTCACCCAGCAAGCAGCAGCAGAAATCGATAGGAAATTGATAACAAGTGGGCAGAAGGAAAAAAATGTTATTGGCCCGGCCTGAATAAATCAAGAAGGAAACTTCACCGGGACAAAGGAAATTGAATAACCACAGCAGCAGACACACACACACAGAGGATGAAGACAACCAAACACGAAGACTGCCATAATAAATGCCCAATGATGATATCTATGACGGGACACAGACAAAGGAGGCAAGAACTATATATACGAAGCAAGCACAAAGAGTTTGCTTTGAGGCGTCTCAACTGGAATGAAGGCAGCCTCCACTTTGCATGGTTTTGCAGTTGCTTCAGCAGCTGCAGATTTATGTGCAGTTGTCAGACAATAATAACGCAAAAAAGAAAAAAAAAAGTAGCAAAGAAGAGAACTTTGTCCGAAAAGTTCATTGGACTACTCCTACTCCCCCACCATTCAGCTAATGAGTTGTCAACATTTCTGATGAGTTTTATTTGCCAGCCAGACAAACAAACTTAAATGAGGCGTAGGATTTGCATTATCCTGCCACCAGGTTTGTCGTTGACACTGCCCAAGGTCAGGGGGACTAGACAGTGACACTTTAAGTGCATTCTATTCGAGAGGATGAGTCAAAAAAAAAATGTGACCACTAAATGAATGCTCACGTTTCCGCTTCTGGCCATAAAAGGCGGGGGGCAAATTTATGGGAATTGTCTGTTGGTGGATTTTGAACATAAAAGGATGTGTTTTGAGTAAGATGAGTAAGAGCTAGACAATGCTAATAAAATAAAGGCAGCTCAAACTGTAAAAATAAGAACTGAAAAACCTTCCACAAATTCCAAATTAAACTTGAAGCTTTTTTTCTGTTTAAAATAATAATATTATAAAGTTGCAAAATATATTCAGGCCTGTTCTCGTTTCCAAATTCGATCAATCGGAACCTTTATTCTTATTTTCTAGAAACGATTACAGAATTTGGTTAGTTAATTTTGCCATCAAGACAGTCGAATAAAAATAAATGGAAATATGATCAATAACACAATAGGTTTTTGGAGACGGGAACATTAACCAATTCCGATTCCGCATGGTTTGTTCGAAATCGAAAACGGGAACACGCCCGGTTAACTTTTATCATATTTACAAAGAAGTACAAGTATTTAGACAATGAAGTTTCTCTGATTTAAGAACAAAGCCTATTTATGGAAGGTAATACAAAGAAGCTTAGAATTTTGATTTGAATAGAGAGAATAACATTCAGCTGCCTACCAAGACACAACCTTACCTAATATCTGAGGGGAAACTAGTCTAGAAGGGTTTGATATTATGCATTTCAGAAGGTAAAAATGATCCATTGCGTCAGTATTTTTGGTTATTTGAGATAAAATTATGATATTTTAACAATTTAAAACAGGAAGTCAAACCGAATCGTATTTAGGTTCCGATTTCGGTTCTGGTACATACCAACATTTCTTTTTTTCGGTTAAAACTTCTGTTTTGGCTTTAATTCATTTCGATATTTGGGTCCGTATTGGTACGTTGATTTTTAATTTGGGTATAACGGTATGAACCGGTAAAATTTACAAATCCTTTAAACTCAACAAGTAAGAGCGCTGCACTCAGGTGCTCCGACAACGAAATTTCCTGTTCCTTTGAAATTGTGTGTTTTCATACGAATATATACACATACACACACACGATTAAGCTCTAACGTTGGGTACCATTGTCCCATTTATGCTATTTTTTAAAGAACCTCAGTCTTGGGCCAAGATCTTAATGTCTATAGAATCTATTTGCTTTACTGATGGATCTTTGTGGCTTTATTCTGTCATTCCAACCAATTTAACGATAAGCTCAACATCAAGTAGAAATTTACCATTTAATCATTAGCCTATCTTTTTCCGTAAAAGCCTTTTTGAGAAATTGGCTCGAAAAGCTTTTCTTCTGTAGCGTAGGTGCAAATCAAGTGGTCAAATGTGAGCAGAGGTAATTCCTGTTTCTTGATGAAGAAATTTAGTGTTCTATTAACTTCTTCAAAGTTGGAAGATCACCATACTTGTACACCATATCTTTGTACCGATCTGCTAAAGGCCTGGTACAGTTTCTATTTGGTTCCTATTCCTACATCTCTATTTCTAGCTTTGGGTGAGATTGTTTCGTCCTAGCAGTGTTTTTAAAATAATAGTTAAGGCGTGAGAATCTGAATATGGTTCCTAGGTACACCGAGAAAATAAGTCCGTTCTAAAAGTTTCAAAATTATGAACAATCGTTGACAAAAGTCTTTTAAGCATGCTTGTTCTTTTCTCATAAACATAAACGAATATGCTGCCTAAATATTCCTTATTCAGTAGAATTCGGGCATTACTCTTCAAGTACCAACACCTGTTTTGGATTATTTCTTTCTTTATGAAATCCAAAGAAAGCTTAGTGCGGTAAAACGACATAAACTTACATTTGTAAGAATCAACATATATACTGCTTATTATCTGCAAACATTAGGACTCGAGTTGACTTAACTTCCTCAGGGAGATCCTAAATATACAACCCAAATAATAAAGGTCCTTGCGGTACACCCGACCTAACACATACTGTCTCGGAAGAGATATCATTAAAAATGACTTTATGTAATCGGTTCGAAAGATAAGATGATATCCATATTAGTCAAGTTGGGGGAAAGAGGCAACTTATGGATAAGAAGAAAAACTTTACTGAAGTCGGTGAAGATGACGTCAGTCTTTAATTGATTAGTCACAGAATCACAATATACTTATTTTTGTTCTTAAGAAAAAACGAAAAGGTGTGGCTGTTTTTTTTTTAAATTTTTTTGTGTAATTAATCTTAGTTGTTTTCTTTTGACTTTGTATTTTCTATAATAATAATAACAAAATATATAATTAGCCATACGTTTAATTAACTAAACAGAAAGTAGCAAACAAAGCAGTAAAGTACAAATAAACTCTACTATATATATAGATATATACTATATATAAACGTTCCAAGTTACGTTACTTGTAAAGCTGAAACTTCTGAATGAAGTTAAAGCTGTCGGAACTTTGTCGACTATTATTTAATAAGATCTTCTTAATTTTGTAAGAGAAAAACTAAGGACCGATTCTGTACAAAGTTTCGGTTCTTTTGGTTTTTTTTTGGTTCCTAAAATATGGGTTCTTGAATACCGGTTCTCAAAAAATTTTTAATATCGGTTTCGGTTGTAAGTTTCAATCGGTTCTGAAACAATTTTACGTGAATTGGGTTGCAACCTTGAATCATCGAGATGTAAATCAAGGGTACAGGTAATAGAAATGATATGAATAACATTACATTAATATTTGATAAGATACAAGAAACAGGAAAAAGATTCTTAAATATGGAAAGCACGATATATTTTTCAAAAATTAAAGATATATTTTTTACAGAAGGCTTAATGTAATTTTAAATTTTATAAATACTGCACGACTTATATTAACGATGTATGATGTATGTCCGACACGAAACGCACGGAACACGCACGAAACTCTGTGTTTTCTCACGATCATGTCGTGGCACGGTTAATTTCACATAACGTGCGAACCTCAGTCCAAAGTTGATCTAGTTCAGAGCTAAACAACACAATTTTACATGTAAGCACGAATTCTCCCTCTTTATATTTGGCAACAGTTTACAATGTAAATCAGAATGCGCATGGAATGGTTTCTCCATTTAACCAAAATTTGATAAGTTGTTGATTAATTTAATCAGCCTTTCAAATAAAAAACTTGTAGGTTTTTAAACTGGTAAAAACTTGTTAAAAAGAAACTATTACAAGCGTCATAACAAAATGCTTTTGCGTTTAAAAGCTTCAACTAAAACTTAAACAACGACCTAACAAGTTCCATTCAAACTGTATTTCCAGTGACAACTTTAGCAGAGCAGCTCAAACTTGAGTGGCAAATAATTTTACTCATTCTCACTCTAAGCTCTGGCCAAAGCCTTTCAAACTGTTTGCTAGATGCGTCACTAAACTTCAACTGTTTGCCATTTATTCTCATTAAAAACTAATTAAACTGAAAAGCTTGAAACCAATTTGATATTTCAACATTTCCGGCGAATGAATGTTTTTTTTTTAAGTCAATACATATACAATTGCAAAACCTCACAACTGTCAGACAGAGTTGAAGAATTCGTTATGGTTTTTTTTTTTTTTTTTGTAAGTGGGTTTTTGTTTATGAGCTAAACAAAATTAGCTTTAGCCATAAATATCGTGCTATTTAATGAGCTTTAAATGGGGAAATGGCATTTTTGAAGGGTTATCTTTAGCCAAGTTTAATTAAATGATCTATCAGTCCATGTCCCATCATCAGCAACACTTGCCACACATAAAAAGCGCAACCAAATTGAGGAAATTTCAGAGGAAACAGACACTGACAGCAAAATAACAAAACAGCTGCGCAAACCGTAACCAAAATGCTGCAAAGTGAGGGCCAACAAAAGAGTCAATGTACCAGACAGCCAGACATTGGGTAATAATTTTTAGACAATTTTCTTCCTTTTTTGTTTGACTACAAAAGAAAATTTTCCAACAACTTCATTTCTCAATAAAAACCAAAAAATTATTTATAGTTGGGGAAACCAGAACTTGAAGCAAAACGAAAACATAATTAATGGATCAGTGCATTAGGGAGATATGTGAGGCACACAGCAAATTCAAAATTGATATCAATTCCCTCCCTGCTGCTGCTGCTGTAGAATATTTCAATAATTTCACTATTTTCCCCCCTGATTTTCTTTGCTTTCTGTTTTATTTGTAGGTCTTGCCTCATTAGCGTTTGAACTCACGTTTATATATTCGTACGTGAGTTTGTTTTGGGGCGAGAAAATGCATTTAAAATGCAATGTTCATTTGACACCCAAGTGCATAAAATTAACCTCAAGTGCCACTTGAAATCTGGTTGGGCCTCCAGCCCATATAACCCAACAACAATAAAACCGATAAGCACTTGGATTGTCTATTTATGGCCCAATCGTTTGTGTTTGTTGTTTACCGGACAAACAATTCACATTTTAAGAACACGATATACTTATAGTCTTATCTGTTGAAGTACAATAAAAGTTAACAGAGATAACCACATTTTTATGAAAGGAAAGAATTGTGATTACTTCCTAAATGTTGAAGGTAAAATTATACCAATTATTTAATTAAAAGTTGTAAACTTAACCCGAATCTTGATAAAAAGAGGTTATAAACTTTATAGGCGAGAGTATTTGACTCAACTTTTTAAAAAATATTCCCATCTAGTATCGTCAGCTGTTGGAATCTAATAAACTCCGGTGCATAGCTATGGCCGCACTCAATTTTTTCAGTGTACGAGTACTCAGAGAAGGGAGAGCAACAATTGGTGTATGCAGATAAAAAGAGAATCAAAAATAAGTTAAGCAAGAATCAAAACAACAACACTAGCAATGCAAAATTTACCCTTAAGATTTAATTTTCGTTTCATGATTGGTGCACAACTATGGCTGCGCTTCAAAAACGACAAACAAACTTCCCATACTGCTTAACGGGATTTACACGATGAAGCAAACTTTATGATGTTTTTTAAAAAGCTCTTGCTTGAGGGAAAGAGGTGTAGAGGGGAAAGCTACCCTACCACACCTCTTGCCCACAAACATAAGCTTTTGCCAACACTTCATGCTGTTTGCTTCATCGTGTAAATCCAGTCTAAGTCCGCATTTACACGCTGAAGTTTCATTCATGAAGTTTATGTTTGTAGGAAAGAGGTGAAGAGGGGCAGCCGAAACTGGCAAAGCTTCATGACCTACCATGGCGTGAAGCTTTTCGATAATTCTCCTTTGCTTTGTTCCGATTGAACTGATGCAGGATTGATTTGTGGGTTATTTGCTTATCGATAACTCGTGTTCTAAGGCGAATTGAAATCGAACTTCATGAAGCAAACTTCTTCATGTAAATACGAATGAAGTTTTGAAGATGCTTCAAAACGAAATCGAAGAGAGCTTCATGAAGCAAACTTCATCGTGTAAACACGGACTAAGTGAAGAAGTGCTGAAATATACCGAACTACTTTAACCTAACCTAACCTGTCCATATGATCACGCAAAAACGCATACAAATGCCTTTTTAAAACATAAATTGCTAGAAAACTACAATCTCGATAATTAAATGCGATGTATTGAATGAAACTTAAAAATCCGTCTTAAGATCTAATTAAAAAGAATTACTTTTTGTCTAAAAGCATCCTAAAGAATATTGCTAACACTTTTTTATTTTGTTAATTTTTCGTCAATATATTCGGGCATATTCAGGTTAAGAAAGGTGCTTAACGTGGGGTACTATTTATATTTTGGAAACTTTTTCAAGTCATTGGAAAAAACACAAATAGCGCTTGCACATCAAATCGTTGTAAGAAAGTTAAACATTTTAAACTTTAATTAGTATTAGTGTTACCAGTTCCCGAAACATAAATAGTAGCCCACGTAACACGATATTTCATCTGCTTCCTCCAGACTTAATATCTTAACAGATAGCGAGCAATAGTGCTCTCAGGTTAAGAGAATCCGAAGCCATACACAACATTATTACACGCCAGCCGCTGCGCTGCTGTTGCTACAATGCAAAATAAACCGGTTTTTGGTCAGCTGTACACTCTGCGTGGCAGAACAGAACGCACTAAACTAGATCTGGAAATCTCAATCCGACTCTCTGATCACTGCAGTGTGTACCAAACAGAATTGGTGACTGCTAATTACCATAGCAAACTCAGGATCAAAGAAGGGAATATATTCTTCTACGTCAAAGCAGAGAAAACATCTCACTTCTGATCGGTGTCCTTACCGGGGCAACTGTCTAGGGTTCGCTTTCAACCACTTTTATGGAAGCTACAGGTGTGAAGAAAAGAAGAAGACATTACTGGATCTTCTCCCCTAGTAGGAGACTCAAAACTCTTGATCATCTCTTTCTATTTAAAGAGAGAGATGCTGTCTCTACTGAAGTTTTTACTGGCCTCATAATGGTTTAATCCCGGTTTAAATAGGAAATATATGTTTTCGCAGTGGACCAATTTTGACTTAAGGAATGAATGACAAATTCCATCGTGTAAAAACTTCAAACCTTCCTCAACCGGTGCTTCAGACGAATTTACCGCATTTTCTGGCCGAACAGAACTCGAAACAGTGATCTGTTACGATGAGCCAGAATGGAAGGCGTCGACAAAACAATCTGAAGGATGGATTGGTCATACTTGGCGTAAAAATGACAACTGTATCGCAAAAAAACCTTTTAGATGGTTTTGGCAAAAAAAAACCTGTAGAAGGACCGTCGGTAGAGAAGCTCGAAGTAGCGCCAAAATTTGGGGTGAACTCAAAGCAACGGCAAATAATAGAGTTCGGTGAAGAAGAGCAGTGGTTGATGCACTGTGTTCCTCGAGGAAATAAAAACCCAAAGAAGATGAAGATACAAGTATGTTTAATAGAATTTTGTACGGAACTGATCTACAAGGGAGGATGTTGCCTAAGGATAGGCAACAAGTGGTTACGTCTTTTATTCTCGAATAGAGTTGGGCTATCAGCTCTTATATAGGAACAGGAACCGAACATATCTATTCCCGACGCAGTTTAAGCAAAATTCGAATGCATTTTAGCGTCGAGTCGTTACTGTTGTTGAAACCTGGATTCGTTATTACAAGCCAAAGACAAAGGAACAGTCAAAGCAATGGATTTTGGACAAAGATCAGCGGTGTACATGAAATTTGAGCTTGGGAGCAGTCCAACAACAACAGAAAAAACCAACCCTTATAAGCAAGGCTTGAGTTGAGCAGTCGTCCGTCAGCCCAAGTCCCGGTCGCGGACACTGATTGTATTTTGTTTTCGGAATCGCATGCATTTTGTTTTTAGTATTCCTTCTAAAGTGGCTTTAGATTCCTTGGTATTTGAGCTAAGCCAATATCAATTGTATTGTCATTGAATTTGTTAACTTATTATTATCTAAGTCTCTCTCGTTTTTATTCAATAATTTAATATCATGAGTTTGCACTGTACATACTTATAGTACGATATGTATCTATATGTATGCATATGGTGGTTCCAGTGTGATTAACTCAAATTTAATTGCCCAATTTGGTAGCACGCTTCCACTGAAAATCGTAAATCACATTTCAAACTAATTTCTTTTTATTTCTCTCGCCTATCAAATGGAACCGCCGCCAGGTGAGAAGCAAAAATTATGCAAATTCATTGAAAACGAAAGGCATTTTCTGCACATTATTTGATTCAACGAATCGTATTATATTTTTGTTTTTTTTTTTCTTTTACTTTTTCTGGTTTTGTTTATTCATTAGCTATGCACATGAATTTTGGAGGCAGTTTCTCGATTTTAAAGGGGATTGGTTGAACGATTATGCAATATGATCAATATTAAGTGTAGAGTACAAAATCGAATACTTCAACTTATTGATTGATTCCAATCACTTGGAATAATTATGCAAATACTGGCCTACTTTAGTCGAAATCAGACCTTGAACCCCCGGTTTAACATTTAAATACGTGATAATTAAAATGCTAAAAACAAAGAAAAAACTTTAGCTCAAATTGCAACTACAAAGTTGTTAAGACAATAGACCGGGCGACCACGCAAATAAGCAAGTCTAAATAAACAATCACAAAACAAACATAAGAAGCAAGTAAAATAAACTCACAGCAACAACGAAAATTGAGAAATAGTGGCGCGCAGAAGTTGAGATACCCTTGCAAAACTAGAGAAATTACAACGAAAACCTCAGTACCTCGCGAAATGAACTTATGATTAGGAATATTATTTTCTAAATAAAAAGGAACATTAAAAGTTAGGATCCCGCGGTAGAATAAAGTCAAAAATTATTTAAATATATTAGCTGCTTTGGACTTAGGTTCGAAACAAAACTTTGGAATCGAAAAGCATAGGAACCTGTCCTCGAACCATACCTTGGTCTTTAAAAAGAGTTCGATCTTCCGAACCAATTGTTCTACTGAATTTTAGAGGTATTCAGCCTTCACAAGATCATTCTTCTAATAAGTGTAGCAAAATAAGGGAGGGACAGCAAAATATTGCTAAACTTTTGATCTATAAAACCTTAAAAAAATGGCCTGGCTTTTATAATTTTAAAAATTTTTAAAATTGATATCATCTATATTTGCAAATATAGACTTCAGTTGTTTTCCTTTGCAGAAATTAAAAAAAAAAAAATAAATCGATAATTTCTAACTTTCTTACCAATATAGTATTTTCGGTTAGAACAAGGCTAGTTAAGTGATTTTATAAGCTACTTTGTGACCTTTTGACCATTTGAACGATAGTTGCATGGGAGCTACACGAAATTCTTATCCGATTTGGTTCAACCTCGTCAAAATTTTGTTGAAGCAAATAATATTGACGATTAACAAGTATAAAGACGCAACGGTTAAAATAAAAACTTATTCTTACGTAAACCAATTTTGTAAACAGAACAGGTTGTATGGCAGCTATACGAAAAAGTCTTCCGATTATGTTCAAATTTGGCAGAATGTGGTGGTTTAATTTTAAATTAATAAATATTAAGTTTGGAGGCGCTACCATGGACAACAAAAAAGGTCTTTCCTACTAGAACAAGTTTTTGGACCGATCGTTTCACGTGTTTCGTGGAGTAAAAGTTGTGAACTGCTGGTGCATTCTTACAGCTAAAGATGCCATTATGTTCATTTGAATGTACATAATATGGCGTTATAACCCGATTTTGCTAATTTTTGCTCTTTTGAGAAATAATCGTTATTGTCTGCTGCCGACTTTGAGTTCAGCCACGCTAAAAAACTTCTAAAGTGAATTGAAGGTGAGCGCCAATCTCATGTAATTTCTGATTGGTTCTTTAAAACGATTGGAAAGCAACTGATCAAAAAAAATTTTTAATTTTAACGCTTATAATAATAAGAATCAGTCGAAATGCAATAAACTTATTTCGAGGTTCAAGAAAGAACATCAGGAATGATGAAATTGATTTATTAGGAAATGAAACAGGACGCCTATTGGACCTATAAAGAAGGTAATATGCGTTTAAAAAAAATATTAGCTAGCAAGTAACTTCAAATCACTTATTTTTCACTTAAACCAACAAATTTTAAGTCATCAAAATTTAAAAAAAAAAAAAATTTAAGTATTGTTTAATATTTTTGTTAGCAGCAAATTAAGTAAATTTTTGTCTCCATAAACTGCACTTCTAGTTTCAATTTATCTTTATCCAACTGTCTTTATGGCAATTAGTTTGAACCGAATTATCTAATCTTTTCTTGGAAATAAGATCTCTTACCGATTCCAATCGATCGGATTCGCAAACGAGAACAGGCCTGTATATTTTTCTAAATTAATGGCAAAATTTTATAATCCATTAGTTAAAAAATGTAGGATTTTGAACATTATTGCATATTATTTGTTGACAACTATCTAAAATTCACTTAGAAAGAGCAAAGTAAAAAAACAGCTCGAAAAAAAAAAATAATTTTATTTGATCTTTTCAATCGCTATGCGGATACAAAAATCACATAAATACAAACACAGGCATATCAAATTCATTTTACAAATAGCGCGACAAAATTATAGAACCACTTCGAAAAGAGTAAAACAAAATAAAAACAAATATCAGCGCAATGCTGAGCCGAACAAAATGTTTCAATGGAAACGCTGCCGCCTGTTTTTTTGCTTGCAATTTCAATGCAGCAGCAGCAGGTAAAGGTAAGAGGCTGAACGAGGGGATGAACGAAATCGCAGAAAACAAAGGCAGACGGCCAGGCAAAAATTTTTGTGAATAACAAGTAATAATTTCCACTAACCTTTACTTAAATTGAATGCAATTAGTTGCCAATTGAGAGCTGATGATAGATATGTATATGGGATAACCCCAAGTTCTTCTTCAAAAATGCACTGCAGCTGGCTGCCACTTGAGAGCACCGATCACAATTTTTTTTGTTGAAATTGGCTTTATTGCTACCGGCACATTGACGCGCGGGCCATGCGTAAAGCGTAAACAAAAACACAGACACACATACACACGCGCACAAGAAACGCCCACGAAAATACAGCGTCCGCGAACACAAACCGATTAAGGCAAGAGAGGCGACCAGACTACTACATTATTCGAAACAAACATTGTCAGCTGTTTGGTGCGCCGCCTAGTTCGAATTTTCGAAGTTACAAAAGTGCAGCTAATTTAAATTTCACTAACAAACATTTAGTTGCTGGCTTACAGCTGTTTTAAAGGCGAGTAAATGTGTTTTTGACATCTTTCTGGCCGTAAGAGTAGCTACAACTGCGAGGGACCACTAATTTTGCAAAATTTTGGCACCAACTAATCGATAACGATAAATAAACTATCGCTTGAAATACTGTTTACTCGAATAGGGGGCTCTTAGTTGTTAGTTTACGCAAATACTGGTTTGTAGGCAGACTGCTAAATAACAGTGGGCGCCAAAATTAAATTAAAGACAGTTAATATTTGAACTGAAATGGCCCAGCCAAAAAGCTTCTTTGATGAAACTTTGCAAGCGTATATAAACGCTATGAACTAGAAAAGCTTTATTTTGAGATGCAGGTAGCAAAAAACGGTACGGGGTAAGTTTTTAAGCGACGAAAACTTGAACCTGAGAGTGAAATGGAAGGTATATAACGCGAGGAAGTTGATCAATTTTAAAGATATTTCGTAAGGAAAATTTTAAAATTGCCGAAAACACGCCAAATTAAGTGGTCTAGAAGACGAACATATTCATAGTCTTAGACCGGATTTACACGATGAAGCAAACTTCATGATGTTTTCCAAGCTTAAAGCTTTCTTGGCGGAAGAGGTGTGGTGGGGTGGCTTGCCCCTACCCCTTTCAAATTGGATGGTACACTCAGAAAAAAAAACAAGAGTTCCTTAGTTAAGGCCTCTTTCCAGATGACATAAAAGCTTATTTCGGTACAATAATTCATGTGAATAGAATCACTTTTAAAAAGCTCTCTCCAAAGCTGAAGGGTAATCTATTTCGAATTTCTTAAACTGAATGGGGAATGTCCAAGCTATAATAATAATGCAAAACACAAAAATTAAAAAAAAAAAATTTTCAAATCTTAAAGAAAACCCGTATATGTTTATTTTTGAAAAGTCATTACTTAAATCAAATAGTAGCATTGTTTTGAGGAATATTCGAACTCTTGGCTTTAAATGGCAAACCACCTGCTAAACGGTTTAAATGCAATGTTATTAACAAAAGTGTGCATATTAATGTGTAGCTAACACTTTCTGCCCCAACTTGCCCCGTTTATAATAGCGTCAAACAGAACAAAATTGATGTATGTTGGCGAGATCGGTTATATGGCAGCTACATTAAATAATTGTCTAAACCAAACCACATTTTGTATGTCGTCTTAGGAGCTTAAAATCTGAACACAAACCGAATTTAGGCTTAATAGCTTGAACAACAATAAACTTAGGGTAAGTCGATCGAATCCATTATATGGCAGCTATATAAAATAGTAATCCAAATCGAACCAAATTTTGTAAGTTATCTTAGATGCTAAAAATATGAACACAAACTGAGTTTAACTTCAATAGCTTAAAAATCAACAAAGTTGATGCAAGTCGGTCTGGTGCTTTATATATGATATAGATAAATATATATATTTATATTTTATATTATAAAATAATTGTCTTAATCAAAACGATTCTTGGTAAGTCGTCTTAGGGGCCCAAAATTTGGGACAAATATCTTTAAAATTAGAGTTATGTCAAAAAGAAAGGCCTAAAAAAACTGTTCCGGGAGGCTCTTGGTACAACGAGGGTTAAGGGGGTCTTCTACCTTTAAAAATAAAAAAAATGAAATTTTTTTCTTAACTCATTTACCGATTTTATTTCCGATAATCTGGAGTCCCGGAATCATGGACACCTTTTTTTCTGAGACCTAAATTGGCAGGCCGATAACTTTTTGAACAGCCCTCGAATTCAAAAACATTTAAAAAAATTTTTATTTAATTAATAAATAACAGAAATCAAAACACGAAATTGGAAAAGCTCTTATGGTTTTCTTTTCAGATTTTTTTTAAAAAACACTCAAAAAATCCTGTTCAAAGGTAGAGGACCTGCTTAAGGGATCCTTTTATCAACCGTTCAATTAACCATACTACAATCACATCATACTCCTTTAGTTCATTTATGTTATTTGCTTGTCCTTAGCTGAAAATTGAATAGCAACCCCTTCGTTCACATAAGGGTTAAGGGCGCTAAGTTTTTTAGTTGCAAACATGCTTTAAAAATTGAAAAAAGAATAAAGCTTTAATTGTTAGTTGCAAAAAAAAAAACTACAATTTTAGTAGGATTTTGTGTCAACTTTATTATTAATAATTCGTAAAAATATATGTGGCATAATTTTTTTTGTTTAAACAAAATATATTCATCAGTTTTTTGTTGTTGTTTTAGTTTTGGTGCGCAGTAAGCAAAAACTTAAGTTCTAGTTTTTGAAATTTTTATACAAAGTTTTTAGTTTTGTTGAACAAATTTGAAAAAAGGTTTAAATTTCAATTGTTGTTGTTGTTGTTGTTGCTGCTGGAGCGGTTGTGGCGGATGCGGCGCTTGTAGCTGATGCGGACAGTAATAGCTCTTGGCTATGGGTCGTAGTTGTTGTTGTTGTTGTTGTTGTGGTTTCACTTTGACCAGGAAACTTGATGGGTGGAAAATATTGTATGCTATTTTAATCCAATTCCAGAAGCAAAAACACAACAAATATGTGAAAAATGCACACAAAAGTTTGACATATTTTTTACTTAAGTGTAAAAGTTTTTTTTTTTTTTTTTTAGTAATTTTGGAACCAGTCTTGAGATGCCTATATATGTATATATATATATATATATAAACCCTTATTTAACACAAGGGTTACTTATTAGTTAGGTTAATACACAAACACACAGCTGACAGCACAGGCAGTTGGAGAGACAGGCAGGGGGGGGTATGGCAGTTGGACGTGGACTCACCCATCTGGCTGCTGCTGCTGTTGCTGCTGTTGTTGTTGTTGCTGGCGACGCCTACGCGCCACTGCGCTATTCTTAATAATCGCCTCTATTTCACGTCCCCCCGAACTTTCACCCTCTGAGGCCGAAGCACAATTACCACCGGCAGCCTCCTCATTTACCCCCAAACGTGGCTGTCCCAAAGTAGCCAAATTCCGCACCAGATTCACTGCATCATCATGCTGGGACTGACTGGTCGTGGTGGTGGTGGGTGTGGCATTCTCTTTGGAAACATTTCTTAATATCTGAGCCAGATTGCGTTGAGCAGGATTGGCCACCGACTGATGGTCCACCTCATCACGTGTGGCATCTGCCGTGGTGGCCGATTTACGCAAATTGGATACAGTCGCATGGGTGGAGCGTTTCAAACGATTTTTCAGTTCGGCATTGAGATCAATGGGCATGAGACCACGACCCATGCCCAGACCCGGAGATTTGCCAGTCTTTAGTATGCTCTTAAGAGGTTCACCAGTTTTGCCTGTGGAAGAGCAAATTAGAGGGGGAAAAAAATCAATTAAATGGGAGAAAAAGTTAAGTCTTGAAATTGAAATTAAAATTGAAATGAATTTTCCTTTTAGTTAATAACATCATGCTTAAGTTTCTTCATGAAAAGGCAGGCGGTTGTACTTACTCAGTTCGTATAGTTCAAGTGGTATTCTGTTCAAGCAAATCTATAAACTCAGACGATCTTTTAAAGCTACACTCAGAGATAAAAATTATGTTACTTTTTATGTTACGAGCTTCTCTGCACTTCATTGGCTTGTGTGCTTTTCGTTTTAGCTCATGAAAAGATTGAAGTTACCCCTGGTAGAAGGTCCCCTAGACTATAAATATGGCCAACATGGTCAATACGAGCTTCTCTGCACTTTATTGGCTTGTGTGCTTTTCGTTTTTGCACATGAAAATGAAACCTACACTTAAACGCTGAAATCGAACGGAAAAAATTGAAGTTCCTCTAGACAGAAGGTCCTTATTAAGTATATCTATTCTATATCAGCGTCAACATTTGGCCATGTACATCCTTCCGTCATTAAATATAAGACAATGAGCCACGCGCTTCTGCATGTAAGAAGTATAATTTGTTTCAGATATGCAAAAATCAAGTATACTTATTTCAAAAACCCTTTTTTCATGCCCCTCTTATATGTCCATCCAGTTATTGTTGCCTTTCAGTCGAAGACCTTAATCCCACACCATTTGTTCAGTTTAAAAATCCATAATTTTGGACCACAATGGATAGTTTTTTTTTTAATAGTGTTTCCCAACACTGAAAGTATTCTATTCAAAAAGCTGGAATTACATTGCCTCAGTACGCTTTATGTATAACTGAACGTACTGTGTTGCTTATGTGTATTAAATAAAAAAAAAATTAACATTGCCTTATTTTGTGTCATTTGGTGTCATTTTGTGTTAAAAAAAAAAAAAAGTTTGTGACATTTGGTTAAAAAAAAAAAAAAAAAAAATTCTACTATGGATGTTTTTGCTATTACAGTTTACTCCAATTTAAAGTAAAATTTTATGGGATATATATTGCTATCCGATTTTGATAAATTTTTCCATAATTTTTTATGAAAATACTACGCGATGGATAACAAAAAGTTTTCTCATAGAACTAGTTTTTGACCGAATCGTTCCTATGGCAGCTATATGCTATAGTCATCCGATTTCGATAAATTTTTCCAGAATTGTGTGGAAGCATATGAAACTAATATATACCAAGATTGGTGATGCTACGATGGAAAACAAAAACAAAACAGTTTTCAAGTTTTTGGACCGACCGTTTATATGGCAGCTATATGCTATAGTCATCCGATTTTGATAAATTTTTCCAGAATTAGTCTGATTTTGATAAATTATATAAAACTATATTATACCAAGATTAGTGACGCTACGATGGAAAACAAAAAAGTTTTTCTCATTAAAACTAGTTTTTGGACCGATCGTTCCTATGGCAGCTATATGATATAGTCATCCGATCCGGCCGATTCCGACAAATGTGCAGCGTATTTGTATTTAAAGACTTTTTGCAAAGTTTGGTCAAGATAGCTTTAAAACTGAGGGAGGAGATAGCGTAGAAACAGACGGACAGACGGACAGACGGACGGACGGACGGACAGACGGACAGACGGACAAACGGAAATGAACTCAGCTCGTCATGCTGATCAAGAATATATATACTTTATGGGGTCGGAAATGCTTCCTTCTATGCGTTACAAACATCGTGACAATTTTAATATACCCTCTGCAAGGGTATAAAAAAATTAACATTGCCTCATTTTTGTGTCATTTGGTGTCATTTCGTGTTAAAAAAAAAAAAAATTGCCTAAGTTTGTGACATTTTGTGTTAAATAAAAAAAAATAAAAAAAATTTTCTCATTTGGTGTCATTTTGTGTCATTTGGTGTCATTTTGAGTCAAGTTTCTATTTTTTTTAAGGAAAAAATTTATTAATTTAAAAAATCGCCATTTTCTGTAATATTTTATGACAAAATGTAAACCCAGCATAAGTAGTTAAGGACCATGGTTGCTTAGAAAATTCCTGAATTAACCTTAATTTCAAATGTGGTTTACAATAACATTTATATATATGTTTGCTATATTCATTCGATCCGTCTAATTCTTATAAATGTGTAGTAGAGCCCTGCATGAGTGGAAGTACCCTTTGACTCAACTTTTGAAAAACAAGTTCGAGTAAGTCAAATCTAAAATTGTTTTGAATCGAGTTGCTCACTTCATTTTTCTACTGACTTCAAACAGATCAAGCTCCAAACAGATCAAACTCCAAACAGATCAAGCTCCAAACAGATCAAGCTCTAAACAGATCAAACTCAAGTGGTTCCTTAGATCAAATCAAGTCAGAAAATTATTTTTATTATTTCCACACTCGTTTCATCATTTGGATCCGAAAATTTCAAATTCGAGGTGCTGTTATTAAATTTAAAAATTGTGCAGCACTTTCTGCACCCAACAAAGTTGCCAACCTCATTGCATCAATCATCTAATATTTTCCCGAATATTTCCCAGACTTTGCTTCTACCGCGCTTATTGCAAAAGCTGAACTCCCCACAAAGAAGCTTGCTTTTTATATCTTCCGGGTTTGTCACTGCAGACTCGGTGGAATTCGATGAAAACTATTTCAGTCTAAATATATTACATTTTTAAACTTAATCAATATATGTATCTACATACGTGTGCCAATTTTTGTTTGACAAACTTCTGGTTAATTTTAATCCACCATTTAAGATAACTTGCAGATTGGTTTAAGTCCAGTGCAGTTTCAGATCCAAAATTGAGCTCCATTTTTTTATTTTCAGCTAATAAATTGTAACGACTTTCTATCGACTGAGCCTTACACAAATACAAGTTCAGAAATGTTTGACATTTCGGCTCTGAGCTATTTGATCTATTTGTTTTCGACATTGAACCCTAATGATCTATTTGAGTTGAGGATGATTAATCTAGATGCTATATTTACATGAGCTGATCTGAGCAGAATTATTTTAAACAGATCACATAGATCATGCCTCATGTCATGAGCTGTGATTCAATGAATCGATGATTTAGAGACCTTTGACTACAAACTCATAGATAGTACAAATCAATACGAAAGTCAAGGGGAACTTTGATTGAACTCATGCAGGGCTCTAATGTGTAGCCTGCATTTACTGAAAGCTTATGAGCCAAGTTTTATCCGTATAGCTTAAAAACTTAGGAACTTTGACTTGTAATGATTTTTAAAACTTCAATTTTGAAAATATTATCTATGATTCTAAAATATGTAATTGATTCGCTGATTAAGTTGAATTTTCCTTTAAATCATGTACTTAAATATCGAGCTTCTACTTTTTCATATGAAATGTTAAGCTTCTTGGCAATCTCTTCTATAAAACATTGCCTTGACTTAATTGTCATCAGTCTCCAATGGCCGGCCAGCGTAAAAATGCTCGCTTTTGTTATCCATACTAAACTTTCAGTGGCTTCTACAAATTTCATCGAATTAGATCAACTTTTAGACTAAGCTTAATATCGATACTTTAAGAACCATCAGCCGTTAAAATTTAACATGATTTTTCTTGCCTACTTAAAATGAGGTTGATTATTAAAAATATCTCAAATCTGAACAATCTATCTATAAAAATTGTTAGTTATGTATCTCATACGATATCCCATCGGAAAGATCTGTTGGAAAGAATATTTACAAGAGAAAGCCTAATCGTTTCTGTATAAAACCTTCTAAAAAGAAATCAGTAAAAATATGGATCCTAATTTTTTGTTGGCTTAAGTGAATCGTTGGATGTAGGAATTCCAGTTAAAGTTGCTTTTAAGTAGATATTTTCTTGAACTTCCTTCAAGCCAACTGACTCCCTCCTCTCTTCCACTTACATAGCACAATTCTTGATTTATTTAATGTTTAACAACTTTTGATTAAATATTATAATACAATAATAATTATAATGATAATCATAATTAATTAATGCCATTTAAGGTACAATTCGTTTTCTTTCTTTTTTTTTAAGTGTAAATAAAAAGTAGATTTATATATCGTAAAAATAAGCACAAAAGCAGTTTCCATAATAATAATAATAATAATAATAATAAGTAATAAAGAATCATATAATATAGATAATGAATAACTGGCAAAATCAAAAGGCGGAAAAGGCGGGGGGTTAACAATTCCTAATCTTTTAGTGTTTATTTTTGATTCTCTTTTTTCGTTTCGTTTTACATTTTTTGTTGGAATTTCGTTTCGTTACAGGCAATTATTATATTATTCTACTATAAGGATTAGGGCGAGAGGGGACGCATCTATCACAACTGAGCGCCCACAACCCGCAAGAGAGCAAATCTTTGATTTTGTTAATAAAACATTTGAAAAATTTGTGAAATTTTGAATGATTGGCCAAAACGTACAATTTTTCAGCCCAAAGTTTCGGCGCACAGACGATTGAAATCCTGACCGGCTGCATGCAGCTCGGCTGGGGTGACCACAATGTCATCGTAAGACGATATTCTGGCCTTGACACGATTCTGGGGCGAATGGGCTCTCTTGGGACTGGGCATAGAAGTGGGACTAATGCTGCCGCCGCCCGAATGGATATTATCGAGCGAGATGGGACGTGTTCGTTTGAGCAGTTCACGACGTTTCTGGACCATACTAATGCAGGGCAGACGCACCAGCTCATTGGTGGCCTCGGTGGTGGGCATTTGGGTGGTGCTGCTGATTTGTGATACGGGCAGAGAGCGGGTCTTGAGCAGGGTAGTGGTGGTATTGTAGCTTTCCCTCTTGACGCCAAAATACTTGGCCAGATGTTCGTTCACGGCAGCCGCACGGGTGGGAGCTGCAGTGATTTCGGTGGTGTGGCGTCTGCTAACAGGTTGGGCCACCGAATGCTGTTGTCCTTGTACCAAACGTGTGATTTTGCGACGCATTTCGGAAACTTTTTGCGGAGCACGGTCGCCACTTTCTTCCTGTGACTGCTGCATCTGCTGCTGTTGTTGTTGTTGTTGGTGTTGCTGTTGATTGGCGGCATAATTCTCTTTGCCCGAATCGGAGCCACTGTCGCTTTCCACTTTCAGTGGCTCTGTGTTGGGTGTGGAGGTGGGCGCTTGTGTTTGTAGCTGTTGCTCTATAAAACGCGACTTGATCCTGCCTATAGTGCGCACTCCTAGAGTAATATTAATTGGTTCCAAGGTTTGCAAACGTCCCAGGCAACTATTTCGATTGCCCAGCTTATTATTATTATTCCGATCGCCCAGAAAAGTTTCCGGCAAAATCAGTTTTCCCACCGTACGTATACGCACATTTCGTATGGATGTGGGCGTAAATTCGTGCTCCTGTACGGGTGTGGGTTCGGTGGCCGATCTACTTAAACCATGGAAACCATTGTGCTCGGGGGAGTTTCTGTTGTCGACATACTGTCCACTTCATGTAAAATGGGTGAACATTCCATGGGCGTGGGTGTAACACTGGCACTACTGGCCGTTGTACTGCTCCTGGGCGTGCGATCCAGCGGTGGACTTTTGCAATAACTGCTGGTGCGACTACGAAAACGTGCTCCACCACTACCAGTGCCGCCCTCACTGAGGCTGGTGAAGAAGGCCAAACGTTCGGCCAGCGATAGGGACGAGGGTTCTGTGCATGGGAATGGGGGGTTAGAGATTAGATGTGAAGAATACGATTCCTGACTGCCATCACTTACGTAGCTCCCTTGTTGCACTCTTTTCTTTATCATAAACCATATTTGTTGTTGCTTTATGCTCAAATGACTGGGGGTATTTATTCCCGTTGAATGCTGAACGGAGACTGACTCAATTGTTGTGGTTGTTGCCGCAATAAACTTTTTGTCACTTCATGCTATCATTTGGTACCGCTATCACCCACTAAACACTAGACAAACAGTTGACCAAGCGAGTCTGCAAAAAATATGATTTGCTACTCTCTTCTTGGTCAGCCCATAGAAAGTTTCTTTCTTTTTTTCTTATTTTTGTGTATAAAGCAATTTGTGTAATTTGTCTCATTTTCTACGCTGTCTGTCCATTCTCAATGGGCTTTTATGAGTGTCACCATCTCTCTCTCTCTCTCTCTTTTTTTGTCGCTTTCGATTTTCTTTCTTTTCTCCCTGGTGTCTCAATTGATATGAACTTTATTTTTTAGGTTATTTTTTTAAAAAAAAAAAAAAAAATTAAAAAAAAAAAAAAAAAATTCACCCATAACCAAAAAATAAAAAATTTTTTTACAGAAACATAAAATAATAGTAGAGCTTATTCAGCTTAGTAAAAGCCCGTGGGCAGTTTACACAAACTCGCGAGGCAGGGCACAGCCGTTAACCTTCTTCACCATAGGAAGAACTTTGGAATGCCTATGGTCACGAGTAAGACGGGATTTACACGATGAAGCAAACTTCATGAATTTATTCGAAAAGCTCTTGCTTGTAGGAAAGAGGTGTAGAGGGGCAAGCCCTCTTTCCCACAAACGAAAGCTTTTGCAGAAACTTCATGTAGTTTGCTTCATCGTGTAAATCCCGACTAAGACCGCATTTACACGATGAAGCAAACTTCATTAAGTTTCTTAAAAAGCTTTTGTTTGATGGCAAGAGGTGTGGTGGGGTAGCTTTTCCCTCTACACCTTTCCCCTCTACACCTCTTTCCAACAAGCAAGAGCTTTTTAGAGAACATCATGAAGTTTGCTTCATCGTGTAAATGCGGTCTAAGACTAATTTAACGAAATAACTTCGAGCTCAAAGTGAACCAGATATGACATGATCGGTCAACATGTAGAATCGCTAGATAGTCATGGCTCACCCGATGCGCAAGTCGCTTTGACGATCTAGCAGACCTCTCATTACGACATTAACAGGGCACACTTCTGCAGAAGATGTCGGTACGAAATAAAGGAGGAGTCCGTTTTCTACTTTGTCAGAGCTCTAGGCTCTTATTTTCTGATCTTGCGGAGATTACATTAAGACATCTATCAAAATTCAACGAAGCCTCCATATAAAGGCTTTTCAAACATATTTTGGACTGAAGCGTAGGAGAAATGAATATTAAGTTGTCCGTATGCATCATCACAAGGGCCGAAATCCTGATGGCTTAAGTGTGCTGGAAGAAGTCCTAGCAACCGCTCTAATCTAACCTTACATAGTTTAAGCATTATTTCTTTTTTAAGTCTATTTTACTTAAGTGATTATTAAACCAAGGTACAGTTAAAATACTTTTATAATTTTTCCTTTCACAATATGCCAGTCAAAAAATAATTATGTCCATCAATTCTAAGAAATTTCGTATGCACGTGTACGGCAACACTATAAGCTAGAGATTAGACATACCGGCGTATTTGTGAATGAGTCAAATAACACTGTTACTTTTAATATACAGTCACAGTTACTTTATAGCTTATATAGCTCATCTCTAATTTATAGGCCAAAAGTGGCCGTATTTTCTGCAGGTTTCATAGACACAAAGAAAAAACATCACACTACTGTGAAAGAGTAAGGGCCCCGAAACCTGGTTCTTAATTTGAAGAGAACCGGTTGTGGAACGGAACCCCTTGAGTAAGGGTTCGAATGCCAAATCGAACCTTTGTCGAAATTGCAGGGTTGCAGGAAGAAAGTATATTCGATCCCATAAAGCCATGGCTTAAACGTAATCTATGCTAAATTCTAAGTGAATTTTACCCAGAAACCATAGGTCTAAAATAAAATGTTAAATTTAACTCTATGTATAAAACTCAAAGCAGAATAAAAACGGATAAGCTGTTAATTTCACTTGTGTGAGTTTCTCATGTGATTCGCTTGGATAGTGTAAAAGTCAATCTGAGAAAAAAGTGAAGTAGCCTATAATAAGCTGAATTTTCACGACCTGATTACTCAGCTGACTTTTCGTCTAAGTTGATATAGGCGTCTGGATTTTCATCTGACTGCTCTGTTCAGCGATTAGGTGAATATAACCGGTTCTAATTGACAAGAGCGCTCAACTGAGCTGTGTGCTATCGTTGCCACCTCTTGGATTTTTAGATTTCAATATACACTTATTATGGATTTTTAGTATTACTTTGGTTCTTTTGTGGATGTCTAATATATTTTCTTTGAAATTTAAAATTAAAACGGCAAGATGTTTTATTAAAAAGATTGGATCGCCATGACCCAACCAAATAAAAAGGAGATATGTGTGATTTGAGTAACAATTGCTTTTATTACATCAAGACATCTGCCGAGTGGATCAAGGACGATATTACGCGTCTTATTAAATTTCTCATTTAAGAAAATCCTCCCCCAAGGTAGAAAATGTGGGGGCGTTATTTTTCAATAAAAATAGACATTACTTTAGCTTTATCGGAACTTAAAACTAAAGCTATTGATCCATAATTAGCTCAAATAGTGCCCTATTAGGCCCAATGAGTCAAGTTTTCATCCAAGCTTGTGCAAATTATTTTCAAATATATGGAAAAATAATTTTTCAAATTCGTACTGAAGTTGAGCTTAAATTGTTCTTTGCAACAAAATCAAAAAGATTTAAAAATCCATACACCGCCAAACAAATAGTGATTTCGTTGGTTCGACTCAATCTAGAATATTGCTTCCGTCTCTGGTCTTCCTGGCCCAAACTGGGATACCAGCAGGCATCTTCCCGATTATGAAAAGAGATGCCTTTTGATAGACCACCCTTTATTTAAGTCCCGTGGAATTTTTCAGCGTGAAATCTTCAACGTCGCGACTGCAGCGGTGGTGGCGTCGTAAGCGTTGGCAGCGTGAGTGTGTGTGTATGGTTATATATTTGAGGCTTGATCAAAATACTTTTGGCAATCATTTTAGTTTTAACCTTGTTAACCTGTGTAAAAAGTATATGATTTTCAAGTTTCTGTATTCTTCACTTCATTTGTGGACATTATTTTCTCTATGCTAATTATATATACTTATTTCCTATCTCAAGACCCAAGGTCAACGCCATTACACCTTATCGCTAATAATATTTACGACACTTTCAAAAAACGAGACCACAAAGAGTAGAAAGGGAACACGAACCGCACCCAGAGGTACGAGTTGTATGTAGGTATGCGCTCCAATCTCGATCATAAAAAACAAGGCACTCATAATTCAAAACACACGAAAAATGGTAAAAAAAAAAAAAACTCACTCAGTGTGTCAGTAAAACACCCACAACAAAGAGGAAGCTTTTGGCTAAATAATGAACGCTTAATTAAGTTAACTAAATCAAATTGAAAATGGAAATTAATCAATATGAAAAACTCACGCAGACTTTAAATTACATAAAAGAAAAGAAAAAAAAAAACACAGACTTGTAAATAATAATTGTTATTATTAGTTTTCTCATGCGGCAACCACAACAACATCAAGAAATATGAAAATGAAAATACAAATGCATGCAAACTCAAAAAAGAAGATGAATTTCCAATTTAGTTGTAGTTTTTCTGGGCTTTTGCTGTTTTGCCTGGCATTGCGCAATTTTTGCAATTTTGCTTGGTTGCATTTTCATTGCATTCTTCATTTTGGCGTTGATTGTTTAATTGAACGTGGCATTCATTTTGGAAATGGTTTCTTGGCCAATGCAAATTAGTTGTAAAGTGGCAAATAATAAAAACCAAATCAGTTAATTAAAACATACTTAAACAGACACAGTAAGCAGCAGCAGCAAAACAACAAATATTTTTTAATAAGTTTTTAATTAAATTTGCATTCCAAAATTGTGATTCGTGCAAAAAAAGAGAGATGACAAATGAAACCCGGTGAGAGTGGAGGAAAGCCATTCCTGAACTCTCACCTTAAGCTGAGCTTTGAGTTGAACTTACCAATATCGGCATCTTGTGTATTATTTGGCGTACTCGGTTCATCCTGTAGTTGTGGGGGTGAACTTTGATTAAGAGTGGTGGCTGCTACAGTTGAGGGTGTGGTTGCTTGAGCAGGAGGCGGCGATTGGCGAGTGGATGCTGTAAAGAGTATCGAAATAGATTAGCTAGGTCTTTCACTTTAGCATAGTTTTATATTATACCCTTGCACTCATCCTCAAGCATCATTGGAAACTGCAAATTTGTTTGTAACTCCAATTTCAGCATTTTCAAAAACACAAATGTTGCATAAAAACTTAATAAGTATTTGACAAAACTAACAAATCACAACTGACTAGTTTGGCATAGTTTGCCTGATAACCAGACCCTAATCTTAAGTGATTTGTCCACACTGTCCAAGTAGTTCCCTCCCCCTCCGCCCCATTTTACAAAAAGGTTACCCAACACACAAACCTCAATTAGTGCCTGATTGCCTGAGTGTGTGGTGTGTGAGGCAAGTGACATACATTTTACAGCTTATTAACTTGGGCAACAACCATGCAGAGGGGCCCCCATAATGACATTGGTACAACAACGACCATAACCAACTGTTGGCAAAATCTGGCAACATAAAATGTAAACAAAGATTTGACAGATACATCCCATTCATTCATTGATCATGCGCGCAGACCAAAGAAGCCAGAGAGGGAGTTTCAATGAACTGAAGATCATAGCATGAGATTAACCTCTACTCAGACTCTCTTCTCTGCCAGTATTTTAAGGTTTAAGCAGCAATCGCTAACTGTGTGATCGCTAGATCTAAAAATCTAGAAAAAAGCTGCACAATCCTTCGGACTAAATTTCCCTAGTTTGTGGGTTCAAAGTTATGGAACCGAATTTAGTGAAATCTTATGATCTTGAAACAAGCTCAAAAAAAAATCAATCAAATCAACCTTTAACAGATTTTAGGAAAGCAAATGTTTTTGAGAAAAAAAATCTAATTTTTCGAAATATTTTTGCTTGTAGCATTCAAACTACTAAACCGATTGAAAAATGTTCTTCGACTAGATTGTTATACATTGCATACCCTTTTAACTTATACCTTGCTTGACTCAATCTAAAGTTTCTAACTTCAGATATGGCTTAATACGTAAGGGTACCTTCTAAAAAAAAACAATAAAAAATTCTAACTCAAAAACAAAAAATTTTTTTTAATAATTTTTTAGTTCAGCATTCCAAAATACATAAAAGAAAAATACCAGCTTCAATTGGTATTTTTATTCACTTGAAAAGTGTATTGTGTATTAATTTTGCCCAGAAGTTTGTAACATAAAAATATCCATTTCCGACCACATAAACTATATATATTCTTGATCAACAACTATATATATTCTTGGTCCGTCTGTCTGTTCGTCTGTCTGTCCGTCTGTCTGTCCGTCTGTCTGTCCGTCTGTCTGTCCGTCTGTCTGTCCGTCTGTCCGTCTGTCCGTCTGTCTGTCCGTCTGTCTGTTTCTAGGCGAACTAGTCTCTCAGTTTTAAAGCTATCGAGCTGAAATTTTGCACAGAGTCTTCTTTTTTACTGCACGCAACTAATATGTCGGAACCGGCCGGATCGAGGTTTTTCAATTTGCGGGGGAGGCAGGGGCGTGGCAAAAATTAAAACTAAACTTGATCTACCTGCAAGAATAAGAAATATATGTTCCATACTCTTCAAACCTCTATCTCTTACTATCTCTGAGATCTCAGTCTATATCGACTCGGCTGTTGATGCTGATCAAGAATATATATACTTTATAGGGTCGGAGATGTATCTTTCTGGCTGTTACATACATTTGCACAAACCCAATATACTCTTTGTACCTTCGGTACAGAGTATAAATATCGAGCCCAAATAGTTAATTTGGAAGTCGCTTTTACGCGAAGAGTATAAAAGATAGCTGTATGAAAAGATAGATTATGAAAAGACGAATATTTTTGCATCATTAACTCAAAAATCATATTATTCGGTTGTTGAATTAAGTAAGCGATATTTATATTCCAAACACTTTAAAACTCTAGTCCTTACCGTCTCGGAGTTCTAGGCGTTAATTTGAACGGACAGTCAGACGGACATGGCTATAGCCAACCAAAATAATGAAAAAGGTTCGGTTCGGAGGTTCGAACCCGTGAAGAATATTTGGTTTAGGTTCGCGGACCGGTTCCTGAATCCTTTAAACTTCAGGTTTAGGTTCGAACCTCGGTGTACTTGGACAAAAAACAAGGATTGTTTTTTTTGATTTATTTAAAGGTTTCAATTGGTTTATAGAAAATTAAATTGTTATAATCAGTTCATTTTGCCGACATTAGAAATTTTTTAGGATTTGCCTAGTTTCACTTAATGTAAGTTAAAACAAATTTATTTGTATGCGACCTTCGGAACATATGATTTAACCCTGGAAGGTCATCCTTCGTCGATTCGACTACCGAAATGCATGTACATCAAAAAAATATCGATGACCTTTCAGGGCTAATTGGTCCTTAAATTCTTGTATCAATCCTAAAAGTCTCATTTCAACTACTTGAAAATCAATTAATCTGCACCGAGATTAAAGTAAGAATTTCAATGTCATAGCGAAAGAAAAAAAAGAAACCGAGATCGAGATCAACATTTTTTTCGCGGGCACTCTCTTTACTCTCTCTCTCTCTCTATAAATAACAGACGAATATCAATCCTGTGTGTTGTTGAAACAAGAATATTTCGAGGTACAACCAAGCACACCCGAGCTAAAGACGGAATCAAGACAAGGATTTTAAAATTGCAAAATCCAAACTCAAGTAAATCCTTTCGTACTTGGTTTGACAAAATGCGGGATCGACCACCTCGATCTGAGATCGATTGGAATTGATTTTACTCTGGATATATCGGAGTTTTTCTTCTGTGAAGGCTTTATTTTTTCGTAAAGCTGTTCATCTCTACGAGCTCTTAAGCTAAGTTCACACAGGCAAATAATTTGTCAAACATTTTGTTGAAAATTTGTCAAAATCACTATTTCCTTAGACTATGCAGGACTTAAAACTAAAGCTATGGACCCACCCACAAATAATCCTGATAAATTCCCTATTCAGGCATTTTTTTTTGTCAAATTTTCAATCGTTAATAAAAATTCTTCATCTGTAGATAAAACTATAAAAAGGTGGTCCCTAATCCCAACAACAGAATTAGAACCTTTGTTCCAAAAATTTTAACGTCTTTCTAGTTGTGTCAGGAACTTTTGGTTAAGCTCTCAATATAGGGACCTATATGAGAAGCTATGTTCAGGTTAGCTAGTGGGTTAGATAGAAAAAGGATCGATTAAACTTCAAGGTAGAGAAAAAATTGATTCCTTAACCAAATGTTTGCCGAAGAGAAGCTTTTTCTAAGAAAAACTGTTGAAGGCATAGATACTTCCAAAGATACTTACATATATGTACTTCTAACTCATACCCAACTAACCTTTGAACACTTCCATTAAAAGATTCTCATTCTAGTTACGCTGTGTTTGTGGACAAATCTCTCATCTAACGGTTTCTTATAATCTAAATGATCTTAGTTTCTACCCTACCTTGAACTAAATTTCTTTTTCACTTACCTTGACGATTGGTTATGGGACGCTGTGTCTGCTCTCCATTGCCATTGGATTCTCTAAGACTGCGCTCCTGCAGCTGCTGAAACATATTGGCTCTGGCTCTAACGCTATTGCTGCGCGCCAGACCGCTGGATGTGGCCACGGGAGCAGCACCAGCAGCAGCAGCGGAAACGGAAGCTTCGTCGCCCAGCGACTGTATGGCCGAATCCTCATCCAATCCGGACATTTCAAAGATATGTCCACTGTCCGTGTCCAAGGAGAGTGTTAGTTGTTCGCTCAAATTGACGCTATCGTTGACCGAATGCTGTCGTGACAGCAGCGTGGACTGACCCTGACCCGCCAAATGGACAACACGAGGCGACTGCAAGGGTTGGGTAGAGCTGCGAGCCAGACGAAACGGTGTGGTCCCAGCACCTGAATGGGTGGACGAGGAGAGCAGCAGGGGTGCCGGCACGTGACTTAGTGGTTGTCCAGTAATGGGAGATATTAACGGTTGCGGTTGTTGATTGTGGATCAGACGTATGTCCAGCGGTTTGGTGGGCTTAAAGGCCGACGTGGCCGAGATGTCGAAGGGCGTGGAGTTGGCTTTAAAGCTGCGACGGCAAATGAGCAAATGAGTTAAGGTTAAGGGGAGATTTTTACATAAGAATGGTTATAAATACTGTGAATCTTCATCTCTCTGTCTCTGTCTAAACAATACGTTGTTAAGCAGTGACATAATTATAGGCAATTTTGGCCAAGTTAATTACACTTGGTTTGTTGGTTTTTGTGGTGAAATTTCAACGCTGGCGGGCTGAATTTTTTGATTGGATTGCCCCTGGGGGGGTAAAGGTAAAAGTTGAAGATGACCACCAAGAATTTGACAAACAAAGTGAAAGGTAATGAAAATGCGTAAGAAGAAACAGAGAATTGAATAAGTAAGATAAGTACTTAGGTCAAAGAACTGCAACTTTAATGCTTGAATCTAAAGTTACTATTCAAGCCCTACAGCAAGGTACAAATACCCAGCAGATGAGCAGGATATCTGTCACTTGCATGTCCTATTATGCGCAGACTTTTCTAAGTGGCATTAAAGCTAAGAACAGTTGAGAATTGCAATTGCAAGTGAATTAAAAAATATGCGCAAGGTCTTAAATCATCCTGATATGATGAGAGAGAGGGTGGGGGTAAAAGACCTTATTAACGAAATATAATAAAATAATATATTTTTATTTACATTCATTTAATTTTTTTTTTTTCAAAATATACGGCAGTTGTTTTAAATTTTTTTTTGTTGGGTAAAAAATGGTTGTACAAATCGCTTCCGATATGAAAACGACCCAATTCCTTACTATTTGAACACGTGAGAATAACTAACTTTAAAACAACTTAGTAATGATAACTTTTCTGTATGATTTAAGAATTTCTGACGTAGTTAACCATTTTTCCCCAGCCTTTATCGTCATCTTGCGTGGAGTACTGAGTATCTAAGCTCGTATGTTTTTGAGAATTGGAGATCTGCTCCTCGCATTCTTTTACTTTGCATCTGGCACATTTCTCAAATGCTATTTAAGGATTATCAGATCACATCTGGCTTTCAAAATATACATTTGTAAGATTTTTCAAAGAAGCTCGGTTTTGTGCCATGTTCTTAATAATCTATAGAACCTAATGGTTCTGTCTTTCTTAGTTTGGTAGTCTTGAATTTGTAGCAGGTTTTTAGACATTTAAAACGGATTTTTTTAAAGATTTTTAAATTTGATCAATTCATATTAGAGCTGGTATCGTGTCGTGTTTTTCTTCGTGTTACAAACACGCAGGACGTGCTTCAGTTGCTACATCAGATTTCGTGCGTACACGTGCGTGTCAATATTGAGCCATTATAACACGAACACAAGTCGAGTTAGGCCGACTTAACACCGAAACTTCTTGACTTAGGGCCGATTTCTCACCTTCTACATAGCACTATTTGTCACATAAACTAACAAATAACTGAGTAAATTGTGCGTTTATCTGACAGAAAGCAGCTATCTAGAAGATGAGAATTCGGCCCTTAACAGTATGAAAAAATCCTAAGGCTGAGTTTACATTGCTTAATTTTGTGCCAGTTAATTGGCATTTCTCGTTTTCTGACCCAATGTTAACCTAGCATATGTCAATAAGTCAACCGGACAAAATATACTGTATTAAACAAGGCTGCAAACCTCTCAAATTATGGAAGAGGTTCGGGGGTTCGAGCCCGTGTGGAATCTTTTGGTTCGGTTGGCGGACCAGTGAAACCTGCGGTTTTGATTTAAGTCTCACTTATAAAAAAATAAAAGTTTCTTTTATAATGCATTTTTAGGTTTTAATTCTCTATGCGTTTCTCTTAGAGTAGATTTTTGGAACAATCATCACATTCAAAACCAGGCAAAAAAAATGCTGAATTTTACCCATTTCGATTTCTGTCAAGACATAAATTCCGGGATTGGAAAATCTATTCGTACTTGGTTAGGGAAAATTTGGAATAGACCTAATTCTGACATCAGTTGGGATATCTCGGATTTTTTTTCTGTATTGACATTGTTTCTTCCTGAATCTGTTCAACTCTTTTAACTTCTTAGATTAGAAAGAACAAACTTTAGAGTGGAAAATGCTCGTACAAATGATATTTAGAACAGGTTTTAAGGTACGATAAACGTACATACATATGTTCTCTTGGACAATTTTAGAAAAAATCTTAAACATTATTGATAGATTTTTTATTTAATAAATAGTTATTGCTTTCTACTGCATTCAAAAACTTCAATCTTAATACTTTAATTTAAAATTTCATTCGATTGAAAAATTACTTAATTTTATGAACCGAACCATTTAAATTTTAATAAGTAGACCGGTTCGGGTTCAAGTTTGAGGGGTCAAAAATGTAAAAGGTTCGGTTCATGGTCCGGTTCTGGCACATCAAAAAACACGAACCGAACCGGTTTTCAGGGGTTGGTATTAATATCTACATTTTTACTTTATCGGTTGTTGGTCACACTTATTAAAAGACGACTCGTTTAAGCAAAGCTAAAATCAAAATTCAGGAGGAGATTTCTCAGATATTTAATTCACTATAAATAAAGTCGTGTCCTGAAGTACGTGAAACAAATGAATTATATCATTCGAGTTTCAGTCGTTTCGTGCTCAGAATATAAGTCACATACCGGTATACCTGAATAAAAATCAAGGAACCAATTTGGAACCGAAAAACAAACAAAAAACATTAGTTTCGGTACGTACCAGAACCAGAATCGAAACTCGATTGGGTTCTGGACCCATTCAATGGAGACAGTAGCCCTTTTTCATTTGAACCTCGATTACTAACAAAACTTTTTTCTTTCTGTATAAAAGAGGACTCCCATCTGACTTCTATCAGTCTATTTCACCTGGCTGCTGTTCTAGCAGCCTGATGATTCGATATATGCATTGACTTATGCCAAAGGGAGGCCAGGTCTTAACCCGAATCCACTTTATTAAATTGAAAATAGTCTGATTTGGGTTGGAAATCCTTTGCAAAAGTTTTAGGCTTCCAAACTTTAATTGCAAAAGAAAACAAAAACCAAATGAAATTGTCTAGTGTTCTGCTTCCGCATTCTTTTACCTGCACTCTGGCTAGATGCAGTGCTATCTATATATAGTTTCTCAACTACAACTTGTTCAATATCCAATATTTGTTTTGTTTATCATCAGCATTTTCCATGCACAAACAAAAATGTGAAAGAGCGAAACAGAAAAAAAAAAACTAAAAATATAAAAAGAAAAATAAATACAGAAACTAAGCTAATTGGATTTAGAAGTGCCCCGAACTGGCGGCTGAAATTAAAACAACTCACTCCAAGTCGTTGAGAGAGAGAGAGAAAAAATGCCTATGTTAATTTGAACAAATTTTTGGTATATGCCAAAAAATATAAAAAAAAGAGGAAGGAAATTTGGGTACATAAAAAACATGACAAAATGATCTAATCGGGTATTTAATGAACTTTTAGCGCGTTTAGCCCGGACACCAACCACATTTTCTATATATATATAATTTATAAACTTTTTTTGCATATTTTGCACAATTTTCAACTCATTTGTTTCATTGCACATTTCCAGTGGATTTTTATTTTTAGCACATTACGAAATGTTGAAAAACAATTTTCACTACCTTTTTTCTTTTGGCCCAAACACACACACGCGCTCTCTGGCCTGTCAACCCGGCAACTGGCAACTGGCAAAGACGTTGGTTAAGGAACGTGCTTTAGTGGCGCGGGTTTTTTTTTTTGTATTCTTCTTTCTATCTGCTGATAAGCAACGATTTTTTTTTTTATCAATTTATCAGTTGTTTCAATTGCTTTCACACATTTACTATTTATTCTCTTATGTCACTTTTGAATTACAACAAATTCGGTGATATTTTCCTTAAACGCGGCGGCGGCCCGTACGTGAAAATTGAAAAGGCGATCGCGAGCAACTGAGCGCAAAAATTGTACAAACAAACGTCCAAACCAAAGCAACCAACAGACTTGCGGACGATCTGAGCAGCGTTGGGTGGACGTTGCGTCGCGTCAGCGCTGTTGCGGTCGACTTTGCAGTCGGCAAATTTAAATTATTTTCAGTTTTGTTTTCTTTTTTTATTGTTGAGCGTCTACGTCGTCGTCGTCGTCGACGTTATATTTATTTTGGTATGTTATTTTCTTCTGCTGCTGCTGCTGGCTGCTTCTTTTTGGTAGTGCGTTTTTCCACAATTTCGAAATGACTTGGCTGTTGAATTTTCCTTGGGCTCTTTTCTCTAGCGAAAGAGAGCGCTAAGGTGAGTGATTTAAGAGTAAACAGTTTTCATTTGACCGGCAGTTGTTGCTCATTTATTTTATATGAATTTTTATGATATATTTAACACGATTTTTTTAAAGGCTATTTATAGAGGGTGTATAAGCGAATGGGCTAATGGGTAGGGCTAAAACGTGACTAAAAGTTAGATTAGGTAAGATCGGTTGTTCTATGTTCATCTACTCCCCCCTATTCCAAAATATTTTCGCTACCGTTACGAGAAAGTTTATAATCAAGTTTGAACCATTTCTGAACTGGTTCGTAACCTAGTCTGAACAGGGAAAATATCCAACTCCATGAAACCTACCTAGAAATCATATCTCAAGTTTATAGCTTAAGTATCTCAGAGATATGACTCTGAACAACTTTTAAATCAATTTTAAAACTGGTTCGAAAATGATCTTGAATTAGTAAAGAATATCCGATTGAAAAACCTACCTACTCTCCGAATTTTAAAAGAAATGTACGAAAATTTTTGATTCAAGTACAAAGTTCTTAAATCAAGTACGTTTTTTAATCAATCCCGTTATTTAAGAAATATTAAGTACATTTCGAACTATATTAAGATCTTTTTGATCATACTTTTAAGTCGTAAAAGTCTTTAGTCAATCCCGATAAACTCTTAAAACAAGAATTTGTGTACTTAAAATAATAACAAAATATTTTTAGTTGAAGTTTAATAAATTTTAAATTATTCTCACAAGGACTAAGGACAGGTTCGTGTTGAAATATTTCGCATATTCTATTGCATACTTTTTCGCTTGGAAATTTTAAGATTTTTTGTACTTTATTTAAGAAATTATTTACTTGAATTAAGAATGGGTTTTCTAGATTTTTTCGGCTAACTGTACATAAAATTCTTGATTCAAAAATTTTTCTTCTCATTTAAATGAAATTCGTCGTTTTTGGACTTAAGAATGTTTGATACCTAATTAAAGTACACCCAAGAACAAAATATACTTGAAATTTTGAGTACAAAACGGTATAAATTCCATCCCGATAGTACCAGTCGTTTTTTTCTGAGTGTATCCCACTTTCGAATCAGTTTAATCTGGCCTTAAAACGGAAAAATAGCTAACAAAAAATTTCAAGATTATAGCATTAATAATATCTGAGATATAATACCAAACTACTTTTGAAATCGCGTACGAACCGGTTTACATACTATGACTCTTTTCTGATCAACAAGAACATACTGTTAAAAATAGAAGGCTAACATCGGCTACGCCGATGTTGTTTTAAATACCCTTGCAGTTTTCGAAAGGCGCTACCATTGATAACAAAAAAGTTTTTCTCACTAGAATTAGTTTTAAGACGGATCGTTCCTATGGCAGCTATATGCTATAGTCATCCGATTTTGATCAATTTTTCCAGAATTGTGTGGAAGTATATGAAACTAATAAATACCACGATTGGTGATGCTACGATGGAAAACAAAAAAGTTTTTTTTACTAAAACTAGTTTTTGGACCGACCGTTTATATGGCAGCTATATGCTATATTCATCCGATTTTTATAAATTTTTCCAGAATTATGTGGAAGCATATAAAACTAATATATACCACGATTGGTGACGCTACGATGAAAAACAAAAAAGTTTTTCCCATTAGAACAAGTTTTTGGACCGATCGTTCCTATGGCAGCTATTTGATATAGTCATCCGATCCGGCCGATTCCGTCAAATGTGCAGCGTATTTGTATTTAAAGACTTTTTGCAAAGTTTGGTCAAGATAGCTTTAAAACTGAGGGAGGAGATAGCATTGAAACAGACGGACAGACGGAAATGAACTCAGCTCGTCATGCTGATCAAGAATATATATACTTTATGTGATCGGAAATGCTTCCTTCACTGCGTTACAAACATCGTGACAATTTTAATATACCCTCTGCAAGGGTATAAAAATGCTATATATTGAATCGGTTTAGCGTTAAAGAAAAGATACATACAAATATAGAAACAAACATACTTTCACTTTTATATGATTTGTTATTAATCTTTTCTAATGTTCCTCGATATAAACAACTTGAGCATTCTACAACAAAAAGAGCTGATTGAAGAAGACATAATTTATCGTGAAGCAAATTCAGTAAAGATTATTATGCGCTTAAATGGTGGGAATTAAATAATACTTGATCCTGTTTTTCAAAAAATGGCAAACGCTTATGGGTATCCATTTATAAAAGTATGATAGGTACATCAACGAAGTAATATATATTTTATATGTTTAAAAGTCTAATTTGGTGTTGGCAGAAAGATTCTAGGATTATAATTAACTGTGTGAATGGGGTCACTATATTTAATCAATATGTTTATGTTTTAATATTATAGGGAGAAAGTCAGGGTAATAAATAAAAGGAAAGAAAATTTATCAAAAACTAAAGGTCGGGTGGGGGGGAGTAATTATAATAGGAACAACTGAAAAAGTGAATGAAACTTGAACGGAATATACCCTGTATATAGTCCGGTGGTGGATAATCTTCTAATGGACAATCGTTCCCAAATGTGGAAAATCGATAAATAATGCTGAATACTAAATATCTCTAAAAGGTCTGAACAATCTATCTAAAATATTGTAGGTAATCCAATGCAAGTACACAAAATATATCGATAGAAAATTTCATTTTGATGTGATTTTTAATACCGGCATCTGTTATTTTGTATATTCCACATTCCTCGTAAAGTGAAGTTTTAAAAAAGTAACTCTAAAAGAAATATTGTTGACTTTATTTTTTTTGTTCAGTTTATTTGTGGTCCCTTTAAGACCCCATAAGTTTTTCTATATAATTTATAAATTATGAATGTAGTATTTGAATTTTATATCTCAAAACAATTCTTGATAGGTATGTTTATTTTTTGCATGGAAACAAGTGTTTTGCTTTTTGAAATTAAACACTTCAAAATTAATCACTCCATTCATATAATGAACCAACACATTTTATCGGATTACTAGTATAATAAATCTAGTTATCAATCAAGAGGTTTTCCTATTTGATAAGTAAATTTGCGTTACTCATTCTTAAACTTTTCCAACTTAAAAACGACCAAAGTGTATGTCAACTTAGTCATACTATATACATATATTTATATGCATTCTCGGACTATCTTATCGATTTTCGTTTATTCCTGCAGCACTTCAAACTATTTGAACATACAACATACGTACACCTGCCATCCGAGGCTTATCTCTGGCGCACTGGCCAATGCCAAATTGGTTAGTTATTGGCTATCAATGGCATGATTATCGGGGCGCAGGTGGGACTTGTATGGCTTGTGCATTTACCGTTTTCTGATATACGCCTCAAACATTTTTTCACTCTGACGACGGTGTAGCAACAACATGAGGTTCCTCCGGACGCGTTCGAGCGCTGCAACCAACTAAATGCAACAACATCAAGAACTATGGATATGGCATAAATTACACGCGCCACAAAGCGTCGGCAACGGTGCAAAAGCGATATTGACAATACTGTTCGCCCCGAATGCAAATGTGTAAAAATGAGTGTGAAAAACAAAAGCAAAAATGAGCGGGTTTTTGTTTTTCTATAGAATTTTACGTCGTGGGGAGTGTCAGCGAAACACAAAAGCCCCGAAAAAAAAATCAACAAGCACATAAAAAATGCTGACATAAAAACACAGTTAAAAGAAGTCGCCACTTTGCCGGTGACAAGGCCGGGGGGAGGGTGTCTATCTAGTCTAGTGCTGCTAAAATGCTTTTAGAGCGAAACTAGGTTTACGAGCTTGACAAATTCGCAGAACTTTGGTATCAGGTGAGGTGGGAATTTGGTAACAGTTAAAGCCCGACAAATTGCTACAGTGATGTAGCGGAACTTGCGTGATTAGAATTCAATTGCTTTAAGAGAAGTAACTGAAAGGGTGAACTTAAGGAACCTTGAAAAATTTGTGTCTTGAATTAGTTTCTTTTAGACGAAAAAGAGGAGCTAAACTAGGCGGATCTACCAAATTAAGAATTATCTCATTATTTGATATAAACTAGTATTAAAACTGTTCTCAAGCGAAAAATTCGAATTTTACGGTACAGAAAGAGAACAAGTTCGACTCGACTATATTGAATATTTACAATGGACCATTCGACTAACGATCGACTTACTATTGTTTGAACTGAAGTTGGTTCGGTCATAAATCTGTGTCTTTTGGAGAAGCAAAACAAAAAGTTTCGATGCTGCATATAGTTGTTGCTGGTAATTATTGAATAAATGGCCTGAGCCTTTGCTTGCTGGTCATAGAAAACAGAATAATCGTTAAAACATTTGAGAGCTCAACAATAGAAACAAAGCAGAGAGCCTTAAAAAGAACAACAACCTCATGAGAAGCTCCCATTAATTTATGAGAAAATAACAGTATGTAATTTTTGTTGTGGGTACTTTTCCAGTATGATTTTCTATTTTCTTTACATTCTCGATAAGCTACCAAAAACTAAAGTGGTATTATATGAATCCTGAATTACTAACCCACACTTCATACATTTTCCAAGTTATATCAAATTATGTATGTACTAGCACTTCGTGGAAAACGACTGGCTGAATTCTAGTACAATCGGGATGGAATTTATACAGTTTTTTACTTAAAATTTCAAGTATATTTTGTTCTTGGGGTTACATTCTTAAGTCCAAAAACGACCGTTAATTTGATTTAAATAAGAACAAACATTCTTGAATTAAGAATTTTTCGTACTTACAGTTAGTCGAAAAATTCTAGAAAACGCAAGTTCAAAATTTCTTAGATTAAGTACGAAATAATCTTAAAATGCCAAGTTAAAAAAGTATGCAATGGAAAATTCAAACTATTTTAACACGAATCTGTCCTTAAAATTCCCAACTGGTTCTATTACATTACTTATGAAGGGATGGTGGATTTCTGGCCTACAGTTATACCTTCTTGGACTTTGATTAGCTCAAGATAAGCAATAAGATCTTTGCAACCATATTTGATTCGTTACAGAGTCTTTGTTTCAAGCACAAATTGAAAACAGCTTAAGAATTTAATGGACCTTAACCAAGAACATTATGTTTTTTGTTTGCTTTCAAGAATGTTTTGGGCGAATAATTTAGAATTTATTAAAATTCAAGGATAAATATTTTGTTATTATTTTCAGTACACAATTTCTTGTTTTAAGAGTTAATCGGGTTTGACTTTAGACTTTTACGACCTAAAAGTATGATCAAAAAGCTTCTTATATAGTTCGAAAATTACTTAATATATCTCGAAACGGTCTAGAATCAAGTATTTCCTGATTGAAAAATTAGTACTTGCTATAAGAACTTTGTACTTGAATCAAGTATGTTTGTACTAACCGTACTATTGACACCGTTTGTACTTGATTCAAGTAGAAAATTTCTTGGTTTTTTTTCTGAGTGTAAGTGGTTTTAGCATAAGAGTTATGACCCTTTAACCTTTTAATAGTTCCTATCTTAAGGGGATGGATTTGTTTTGTTCTCTACCTTGCGAAGTATCAATTATCATTTATTTAATATGTCCACAATTTTTGACCTAATTTCTTAAATACTTTTATCATCGAATGGATTGTATCACTCTAAGAATAAATTATCGTTTTGCTTATAGCACTTCAAAATTTAAGTCTTTATATGCCCTTCTGTGAATCAAAACCTTTTCCAATCACTTTTTTCACTTTTGTTCTGCTAGTTGGCCCCAATAGTCAGTCAGGTAATTAGGTAAGCAATAAGCTGCTTAAATACCAACAACAAATAATGCTAATAAAAATAATGGTAAACATAAAAAAAAAAAACAGCAAAGAAAACTGACATACATTGAAAAGGGGCGGCATCAATTGGGCACGACCCTGAGCGAATTTCGCTTATTGAAATCGGCAAATTACAAGTCACAAACTGAAAAAAAAACAAACAATTTTACAATTTTCCCTTAATACAAATTTGTTGTAAAACTTAAAAATAGACAAAACAAATTCATTTTTTTTAGGAAAGCAGTCAACGAACTGCGACGGTACGCTGATGATTATGATGATGACTATGGAGTGTGGAAATTATGACCCTGAACTGGACAGCAACTCAAATTTTTTTTTTTTTGAAGAGAGGAGATCTGAGAATGGGTGTATATATATATATATATTTATAGACTAGGCAAAACAAAGTGGCAGTCAGATATGCGCTTGGCAATCCAAAAATAGTAAATGAATATATATATATAAACGGAATTTCTCTGCACACAGCAAATTTCGTTGTGCTGGAATTCTGTGGTCCGTCGATGCGTGAAGCGATGCGACAGTTTGACAGGCTAAGTGACTTACTTATGTACATATATGTATAATATATAATCCATGTGGGAGAGGAGATATAGGCAGAGTATCAAACCGGAAACCAAGACGGAAATTACCAAAACTAACCCATTAAAACTCAAAACCGATTTAAAAATTTTTTTAAGGAACCAATATCCCAAAATGCAATATAGTAAAAATGGTGGCAGTAATAAATAGATTTACCTTGTTTATTGAGAATAGTTTGGGAAAATTACTTATTATTTATTCTTGTTTTATGTCCATCAATTTCTTTTTGAAGATCTTTAGCGAAATACTTAGCAGATCTTTATTTTATAGAAATTTAATTGCATCAGAAAATTTTGGGCGATTCATAAATCGACCCAATTTTATGGCTTCTTTGAAAGAAGAGAGCTGCTGATCGGCCTGTTCAAAAGTCATTGACCGGAAGATGTTTTAATCGAAAGGAGCAATGTCATGTGAATATAGCACGTGGGGTAAGTCTTTGTATCTTTTGACTTGGTTTATGACGACCCTAGCCAAATTTGGCCTATCATTGATGTGCAAAACAATTACATTCACGTGCCTTTTGTCATACTGAGAATCACTTTCAAATGCTTTTAAGTGCATTTGATAAAACTCAGCGGTAGTTTTCTTTAAATGAAAACAAATAGTAAAGCTTCCCCCATATTATGATTTTTTTAAATAAACTGAAATAACCAGATAATCCCACGCAATTTAATACTAATTATGTCATCTTTTGTAAATCCCTCAAAACTTACTTTTACACCCAATACTTTAAACTCCAATTACTAAAAATGTTTCGTCGTCCCCTTCTTTAAACTGAACAAAGTGAAACTTTGCTGCCTGGTGAAATTAATTGTAAAGCTCCGGACCTGCGAATCATTGAGAAGTTTCATACAAAATTTGTGAAAAGAAGAAGCAGAAGTAATGATTCCTTCACCCATTTCATATTTCATGATGCCCATACGGAGCTGAAAAGAAAGTTCATGGTGCCCATACGAAGCTGACAAGAAAGTTAAAGCCTGTGGGACCGCATTTTACTTTAAACAGCTAAAGAAATATTGTTGCAAACAATTTTAATTACCTACTAAATATACCAAAAATTCAAAAAATTGAAATAAAAATGGTCGTAGCAGAATTTGATTATGCTTTGTGTGTAGCATATCAAAATAGTTTTCATAAATATTCGGTAGCAATTTTTATACACTTGAAAAGTGTATATTAATTTTGCCCAGAAGTTTGTAACGCATAGAAATATTCATTTCCGACCCCATAAACTATATATATTCTTGATCAGGACGACGAGCCGGTTCATTTCCGTTGTCCGTCCGTCCGTCTGTCGTCCGTCTGTTTCTGTTCGACGGAACTAGTCTCTCAGTTTTAAAGCTATCGAGCTGAAATTTTGCACAGAGTCTTCTTTTTACTGCACGCAACTAATATGTCGGAACCGGCCGGATCGGATGACTATATCATATAGCTGCCATAGGAACGATCGGTCCAAAAAACTAGTTCTAGTGAGAAAAACTTTTTGTTTTCATCGTAGCGTCACCTACCATGGTATTTATTAGTTGTATATATTTTCACACAATTCTGGAAAAATGTATCAAAATCGGATGACTATAGCATATAGCTGCCATATAAACGGTCGTTCAAAAAACTAGATCTAGTGAGAAAAACTTCTTTGTTTTCCCATTGTAGCATCAACCAATCGTGGTATTTATTAGTTTTCATATGCTTTCACATAATTCTGAAAAAAATTTATCAAAATCGGATGACTATAGCATATAGCTGCCATATAAAGGGTCGGTCAAAAAACTACTTCTAGTGAGAAAAACTTTTTTGTTTACTATCGTAGCGTCCCCAATCTTGGTATATAAAAGTTTTATAAGCTTTCACATAATTTTGAAAAAATTTATCAAGATCGGATGACTATAGCATATAGCTGCCATAGGACCGATCGGTCGGAAAATGTGTTTTACTAAGAAAAGTTTTTTTATGGTATGAAATTTTTATTATCAACGATTTAAAATTTGTAAATATCTGATATCTATATCCTATATATATTTGACCGGTTAAATCGGTTGGAGTAAAGTTTTTCAAGTGTATTAAAACTTCGGCACAGTCGAAGTTAGCTTTGCCTTCTCGTTTCAAAGTTGCTGTTGGTCAGCAAGGCTTGACGAGAAGTTGCCTATCTTTTTCGAGTCAAAACACAGCTGATCGAGTAGTGTGACCAATGCCCATGTAATTTAAAAACGCCTCAAATTTAAATTTCCGCTTTATAAATCTGGTCACATAATACTAACGTTCCACCTTGACGTAATAAATGTCGAAGTAAGCTATATTACTTACTTTGTAGGTTAGTATAGGGATAACAGCAATCAATTCCCCAGATATATAAAAATATAAATAAGATTTAAAGGGTTCGTAAAATGCTCAAAAATATATTCACGCCATAATAAATATCATTTATAAAAAAAATCGTTTTTTTCTGACATGTAAATTAAAAATTTTACATAAGGAAAAAACAAACTAACATAACCATTTTTGAAACGCTTAACATGTAAATAATTGTAATTTTTTCCACAAAATATTTTACATGCGCGTAAAATATTATGATTTTTTTGTCTTCAATTTTTCCCTACCCCGTTTTTCGGCCGTACTAGAATTCACAAAAACATGCTGCAGAACTGCGAACTGTCACATACACACCAAAACAAATGAAACAAAAATCTAAAAATATTTTACACGGCTGTCAAATATTTTGCGGCAAAAATGATTTGGAATTTTTTTTATAGAAGGCAGCTCAAATTATTAACACGCATCTAGATTGAAAATAACAACAACCAGGTTGCTAAAGTGAACTGTAACGTACACAATACAAATGAAATGAAAAAATTTGTTACAGGGCTGTAAAATATTTTGTGGAAAATGTTTATGAATTTTCTTTTTAACAGAAGTCAGCTCAAATTAATCACACACGTGTAAATAAAAATAAGGTCAAAAAAGTTCTAAATGTTAAAAAAAGTAAAAATTAAAAATACTGTTGAAATTGTTACAAAGTCAAAAACTCATAAGACATTCTCAAAATCTCAAAAAAGTTCTATATTCTTGTCTTTCCTTAAAAATAAAGGAAATGAGCTTTTAAAACTTCAAGCTGAAGCTCGAGTTCTGAATTCTCAAGTACTTATTCCATGCGAAAAACTACTACGAGTGGATAGCGAAGGGCACTTAGTTACCAGAATAATTAATAGTCTAAATCAGCGGTGGGCAGCAAAATATGAATGAAGGGCTCTATAACAACAAAATGCATTAAATTTCGCTTCAAGCGGATTAACGGGACGGGTTGCGAGGGCATATGGGGCCACTATGTGCCCATCGCATGTCTTAGTCCATTTAAATGAACATATGCAGTTTCTTTTGTTTGTAGGCATTTCAATAGCTTACCTCTAACCTCTTTCAGCAAACAAGACCTTTTGAAAAACTTCATGAAGTTATGTAAGCCAGTCTTACATATTCACTTTGTATTTAATTATTCTACTTACAAGCTCTTCTCCTCACTGGTTACTGGCTGCGTTTTATATCTCTCCCTCTGCAAATCTCTACGCAAGACACTGGGTTTAAGCAATCTGGGTGCAGATCCGGGCTCCTCCGGTATCTCTGGGGTCTGTTGTAACGGTGACTCCCAACTGCTGTTGATGCCACCCGGCGTGCGAGAGCTGGGCCTCGATAACATTTCCATACGCTTGATGCGCTCAGCCACCGATATACTTGTCGGAGTGGTCACAAAATCCACTGGCGTACTGGAGGCTGCCTGTGAGGTGCTTATGGCATCGAGGGCAGCAGCCAAATCCATTGCTGGTGGTACATCTGGACGTTCGAGTGAACGTGTGCGTCGCTTAAGTAGACTAGGTGCCAGATGCGATTCATCCAGTTCATGGGAGGCGGAACCCAAAGAGCGGCGTTTGGAAGGGGACTCAGTTTTCAATATGGGCTGCAGTAGTTCACCCTCTCGCTCATGTCCCAAACCACTCAAATCGAACTCCTCGCGACTGCTTTTGCGTGAACTCTTGAGTATGGGACGTATTTCTAGCTCATCCGCTTCACCAAAGGATTTCTTTTTAAGTATGGGCTTGGGCGGACGCACTGCTTCCTCACTGGAGGTGCTCTCCTGTTTAAGTATGGGACGTATATCATGCTCTTCGTTATCTTCATTACCACCAGCATCATGGGCCGCCAACTCAGCTGCAGCTAGGATAACTGCTTGAGAGATGGACACATGTTTATGTGATCCTCCATCTGAGGGTGTTGACAAGGAATCCTTTTTCTTAAGTATACTATGAGGTTGACATTCTGTGGCTGAAGGACAGCCATCACTTTTGTTGCTATCGTAGCTGCTCTGCTTGAGTATGCCATGAGCTTGAGCTGGACACAGGCCAGTACCGGCTTCCTCTAGAGAATTACGACGAGCAGACTTAATCAGAATGCTGCGCTCATCGGGTGAATGGGAGCGTGAATAGTAACGGGATTCATCTAGACTGGATCTCTTCTTGAGTATGCCCTGACGTTTGTGGCGTCCACCAGCCAAGGGAGGATCCATCACACTGGAGGAGAAAGTCACGGGGGAGGCATTACTGGAGGCACTTGACTGACATTCACCAAAGGCATGCTCTTTCTTCTTTAGTATGGAAACTATTTGATTAGGTGCCGGGGGAGAAGTTTGTGTGAGTGCTGCAGCCACTTCATCCGTGCTCTTGCGTCTCAGTAGGGGTGACAACTTCAAGCTCTGCTCTGCCACCACCTGGGGTACAGCTGGTTCCTCCGACTGTTGGGCAATCTTTTTAATTTCAGCCAATTCCAATTTGGTGCGTTCATTCAGCTTCTGATTCACTCCACGTGCCACACCAGCATGCAATGGCTTGGGCATGGGCAGAACAGCTGACATGGTACGCATAGGCACCTCTGGATGAAGCAATTTTGGCATATTTAGCCTTTGGGATTCCGATCTTGAGGTGGTGGACTCACTGCAAGAGCTCTGTAGAAGATCACGCAAGGCCTCATCATCACCAGGCACCAGGGGACGAGCCATGCCCAGTTCACGTCGTCGACGGCGTCGTGTGGCCGAGGCAGCCTCATCTGTAAGATAACAAAAAAAAGTGTGAGATTTACATTTGGAGATTATCAGATATAGACAGTCTGGGGCCTTAGGAGACACGTGCATAACAGTGGGAGAGGCAACAGCATTTGGGCTTGGAGCTTAACATATTTAACACAGGTGAATGTTTGAACATGAATGCGACGATGCAAGGCGGATAGAAAGCGATCCTCAAGCAGCACAAAATGTTTAAGTTGAAAGTGTTGCACGGAGCTAAATCCTTCGCGTTGGACTGAAGCTGCTGGTGTTGCCATGACGCTTAGAGATTGACTGAATGGCTGCCATCGAATTGATCTCCATTAAAAGCTCTCATGACAACGATCTGACCTGATTGCCGGCTCACTGAAGCTTGAAAGCCAAACCGAATTTGGTGGCATCTTCTATGATCCCACATATCTCACACACTGTTCTCTGTCACCGTTGTCATCCATTGGCCAGCCCACTTACCGCCATCCTTGGTGGCTTCCTCATTAAGTGAACGATTTAGGTTTGATTTACGTTTGGCGGATTTATCGCGATCTCCCAGACGACGTGGTGAGGCCTCCGGCTATATAGAAAATAAGAACAAGAACAAAAATTAGTTTGGTTCAGTTTGGATGGGTGAGGAACGAGGGCTGTCTGATAAGTAATTGTTTCGATCGTTTTATCTTTCAAATATGAACATGTTTGTATACTTCACCCCTGAGAGGTGATACATATCTATTGTATTCGGGTTCATACACATTGGCCGTGTTCAGCAAAACAACTTGCTCCCTGATCAATGATATATTTCCTGGTCGTTAACGTAGCCTACTTTTCCCCTTGTGTTTAATATGGTAACATGGAGCTTTTTCCCCAAAAATAATGCTAAATAATACGAGTAGTTTAGTGAAGCTGATCAGTGATCAAGTGTCTCTGCTGAGCGCTCCCAATAATTACAAGATAGCGTACCCGAAACTGCCTTTTTGCATGCGCGATAAATTATCAAACCACAGGGCTATAAAAAAAACAGACTCACACAGTCAATACCATTCATTTTTACATCATGTTAGTTGGTAGTTCATGTTTCAGAGCGATAAAAATGAATTTTAAAGTGTGGTAGGTGTGAACTTTTCGGCGGAAAGCATTTTATAAACGATTTTTAGAAATATCGACACTATCAAATATTTTGTTAAAAGAACCCAGTAGGAAATCGTCCTTTCTTGAAAGGAAATACCAACGAAGACACTATTTTTATGCCCTTTTCAAATTCCTTTGGAACACGAAATTTTGTGCTTACGGCACTAAAACAATAAATGATGAAAAAACTATTAAGATATTAAAACATAGACCTTAAAATCTGATAGCAGTACTTAATCAAAAGACTTTAATGGTGGTAAGAGCATTAAAGTTCACAGATTTAAATTTGAAGGTCTTAAATCATGACTAAATGTTCATGATTTTGTGCGACTAACGCTTAACTAACACTTTTGCTGAACTGAACCGAAAGTTTTGGTTCGGAACAGGTTCAGGTTCAACTATTTTTTTCACAAGAGGTTCGGTTCAAGGTTCAGTTCACAGTGAAAGAAAAGTCGGAATTCCGGGTTCGAACCGGATCGGTTCAAATCGGGATTGCAGCCCTGATTCAAATACCTCCCCCCTATCAGGAAGATTTAAGACTTTGCGAAAGGGAAAGGGTTCAGCACACAAATTTTGTATGTATGTGTGGGTGACTGAAAACATGCGTGAAACGACTTTCCGCTTTAAGTGTCAGTTGCCAAGGGTGACGTAGTTGTCAATAAGATACATAAAATATCTTTTAAATGGTAAGAACGACGTGTATCTTTTAGTGACTAAGTTAGGTTTATGGACTTATTTCTCGTTAAATTGTTTGTTTAATAATTTTTAAAAATTTTAAAAAAATTTGTTCAAAGAACAGCCGACTATGAATGCAGAAAATTATCAAATCATGGCAGGCTATTAAACCAGTCGACGGAGCAAATTAAAACTCTAGTATATTGGCTTCTATATGCAGTTGCACACTAATGATATGTTATGTATGTTGAGACAGTTGAGAGCAAGAATGACTTAACATAGCGACTTGATTTAAAAAGGCGCTCAATTTTGAATGATGTTTTAACTGTACTCAAAATTATTATTCTTAAGCAAAGGACGGAGGATAGAGTGAGACGGACATAGTCAATATAGAACTCAGAGATCGAAAATTATAAATAGTTTTGAGTGTCTTAAATTGTTTCTCTATGTTAATTCCTTCATGCGGCAGATGCACCAGAAGTGATTTCTTAGAAGGACGCGGGACGGGATTCCCAAATTATGGAGGCCCGAAAAAATTTAATAATTATAAAATCATCTCGTGATATCCTGAGGATTTCAAAATATTTTCTAACCTGCCTGAGAAAGCATTTCATTTTGGGTCCCACGAAATCTGAGAACAAAAATTTACACTTTACATTTCCTGAGGGTAAACATTTTGGGCAGCACAGCTTTAAAGCAGTGGTCGGCACAAATCACAAACATATTGAGGCATTGCGTATGTGTGTGTAGCTACAGACACGAAGTTGACGGGAACTAATTCATTTGACTGTGCCGATGAAGCTACACGACGAGCATATACAGTCGCTGCCGCAGAGAATTTTTGTAAACGCAGAAGAACACTGCTTTAAAGCAGGGTTCGCCAAGAAGAGAGGAGGGGAAAAAGTGTGAAAGTACTTTCACGTGTTTATGGCTATCAATTCCTCTTTACTTATCTGACAACCCCAAAATATAAACATTTACTTACCGTTCGTTTGTGCTTTTGCACGGGACTTAATTGCGAATTGGTTAAATTATCACGTGTCTTGCCTCCTGGTCCATTCTCCGTTGTTTCGGTGCACATGGTCGAACTCCGTGGACGCATGCGCAATGTACACTCTGCGGTGGTTTTGGGCGGACTGACAGCAGCACCACCCGTAAAATGCAACTCACTGAGATTTTGTTTCATCGACAGGCCCGTACCGACAGCTATCAAGGGCTGACGTCGCTGTGTGGGTGGCGTATCCGTGGGTTGGCTAGAGGAACGTGGTTGCAAGCGTGCTATATTCCCGGCACTACCTGGTTGGGGTTCCGAATTGAAACCACAAGTGACACCGGGTGATTTGGGTGAAAGTTCGGAGCTGCTTAATCGACGACTAAGTCCTCCACGAGGTGAGCTGGGCGAGCTAAAGCGCTGACGTTCTTCTTCCTTTTTCTTGTCTGAGTGAGAGAGAGGAGATTGAGGAAAATTGAGGATGACTGTTAGTTGGATGATGGGTCACACACTACTTGACACTCTCAACATGCACTACAAATAACTACTAGGACAGCGGAAAGAAGAAGAAGAAAGTTTTTTTTTTTTTTTTGGGAATCCTCCACCAATATATGAGTGAGAGGGGAATGTGGCACACTCACCGAGCGCTGCAGCACGCAAACGACTGGCTTTTGTGGTGCGCACGGCTGGCGAGGATTGGGGCGATGTGGTGGATGAGGAACAGCTGCCGCCACTCAAAAGTGGACTTGGCTGTGGTGGTGTGGTGGTTGTTGTTGTTGCTGTTGTTGTACTGGCACCTATGCGCAAGGGTGACAAAGGATTCTTGCGACGCTTTGAGGGCGAAGGTGCGACAGCTGCTGGCACTGACTGCGCTGCTGCTGCTTTAAGCACTATAGACGGCGCTTTCTGTGCATTAGCTAGGGGCGGCATGGGCGTGGCTGGGTTTGGTTGTTGTTGACTGCAGTTGTTATTGTAGCTGCTGCGCTGCTGGCTTTTGCTGTTGCTGCTGCCGTTGTTGTTGTTGTTGTAAGTGCAATTAATGCTGCATTTGTTAGCAGAGCTGCTGGCAACGGAGTGGGAAATGCTAGCCGCTTTTCCTCCGCTATTGTGGCTGCTTGTGGCTGCTGTTGCATGTTTTTTGGGGGATATGCGTGAAGGTTTGTTGGTTGTTGTTGTTGTTGTTATAGTAAAGACATTAAAGCAAATGATTTGTTGTGGTTTGTGTTTTGTGTGTGCGTGAAAGGCATCGATTGCATAAGAGATATTGTTTATATTGTAGCCTAATGACAAAGCGGCTTGAGATTGATTGGTGACATAAAATACAAAGAAATACAACACAAAAAAAAAGGGTTAAGGAAATCGCCACCGCAAAAAGTGACAACAGACAAAAGTTTCATGGCCGGAAAAGCTTTAACTTTCCATGTTTGGTCGATAATGCCATCCAAAATGCCAGATGAAAAGGTCAGATATGGTGGGGAAATGGTTGGTCTTCGACACCATCAAATGTCATCCGACGAAAACTTTCTTCCTAGGGAAATGCCAAAACCATAGCAGAGGATTGCAGTGAAGTATGATAGTGAGGTTTTAAGAAGTCATAACGGTACGATTGTACGAATAGATGGTATTTAAGTAAAACTTGCCAAACTATTTATATCCCAGGTAATCTACAACCCAAAATCGAACTAAATCATATGGGAATTGCAACGGTTTTGGGTCGGAAACGATTTATAGAACACCTGGGTGCATATTTTGTTGAATTCCAGTATCAATTCTTAACTGGAGTATTTAAAATAAGAGATAAGATAAGAGAAGTTTATAAAAGCAATAGAAAACAATGAACAAATCTTAAATATAAAATCTGTCAATGATGTTATAGATCCGCGTACATAGCGTCACTCCCCATGACTTCTGTACAAGCTGTAGATATGAGGGAGGGACTTGGGATTCTTGGTCAACCTCTTCTGCTCAACCTTTCGGAGATATCCGATATCCATTCCTTCTACACAATGGTTCAGAATCGAGAACCCCCCTTGGGATTGATAGGGTTCAAGGGAATATATATGGCATCGCAATGGGCCCAGAAGACCTAAGTGGAGGAGTGACTTGTCGCTCTCAACCTAACCTACTCTGATGGCTCGCAACCCGATAATAGAGTGGGTGGTGGTGTATACTCCGACGAACTCGGCATCAGTCTTTCAGGCGGAAACCCTTGCGTTCAAGGAAGCTATAATATGTGCACAGTACTCAACTCAGACGCGGCGTACAATAAGCATTTACTCTGAAAGCTAAGACTCCATAAAAGCCCTTGACTAAAAATCCACCAATTCAGTATCTGTTAATGTTTGTCGCAAATCTCCAGAGATGGCAAATAATCTGCCATAAGCCTCATTTGGGTCCCAGGAATATAGAGGGTAATTCGTAGATAAAATTGCGAGACAAGGCACTACCACCAACCTTCTTGCCGGTAAGGAAAATATAGGTATGCCCATGGCTACGTGCAGGCTCATCATAAAATGGCAGTCAGTTAGTACCCGCAGGAAAAACGCTCATTGAAACTATGCCTGCTCAGCAGAGCAAACTGTGCGGCAGTTGTAAGGCTTATTACAGGTCACTGGCTGATCGGAACACATGCCGTCAGATTAGGTGTACCCTACAATGACTTCTGCAGAAGCTGCAGGGACAAGGAAGAAGTGAAATCCGCCTCACACTTCTTCTGCTCGTGTCCTGCTCTAAGTCATCGAAGAAAGAAATTCCTCAGCTCATACTTCCTAACAGATATATCCGAGCTTTTGGATATATCTCCAAAACAAATCTCAGAATTCATAAAGGCATCAGGATGGACCTAGTCCCCTAGAAGGTTCCTACCACATTGTAACTAATTAGACCCCACAAATAGGAAGGAATTGGACAAGAATTAAGTCCGCAAGCGGGATCACCACTGGCCAACTTAACGGCCTAAGTGATGATTGGTCCTCCCCCCTTTAGCAACCGCCCCAACCTAACCTAACCTAACCTAAAACAAAGATGTTAAAGCATTGCGTTTACCATTCTACCTGTTCTAGCAACCCAATTTAGTTCCTTGAAAAAAACCCGATAACTTTGTACTTAAATTATATAGAACGCCAAGTACGAAAATACTTGATACGAGAACAAAATACTTGGTTCAAGTACGATTTTTCAATTCCGAAATACCTGATTTTAGACCGTTTCGGGATACATTAAGTACGTTTTGGGCTATTCCAAGGTTTTTAAAACCTTATTCTTAGATCGAAATGGTCTTGAACCAATCCCGATTCGTTCTTATTAGATTGATTCGTACTTAGTTTAAGTACACCCAAGAATGAATCATACTTAATATTTTAAGTACAAAACGGTATAAATTCTATCCCGTTCGTCCTAGAACGTTTGAGTACAAAAATTATTGATTTAAGTATTTTGTACTTGATTTAAGAATTTTGTTCTCATTTTAGGAACATTTTAGGTACATTTAAAACTTAAGACTGATTCGTACCTAGTTTAAGTACGATTTATATTTGAAATGTTAAGTACAAAACAGTATACATTTTATCCCGTTCGTCCTAAAAGATTTGAGTACAAAAACTCTTGATTAAGGTATTTCGTACTTGATTTAAGAATTTTGTTCACATTTTAGTAACATTTTTGGTAAATTGGAAACTTAAGACTGATTCGTACTTAATTTAAGTACAACCCAGTAGGAATTATACTTGAAATGTTAAGTACAAAACGGTATATATTCTATCCCGTTCGTTCTAGAACGCTGACAGCCGAAGAAAAGGTTAGGTTAGATTAAGCTAAGGCCATAAGGATTAGGTATACAGATACCCTACTGTCCATTCCTCCTAAACTTTGGTATAAAATGTGTCTGATAAGGGAAATTAACTACGGGACATTAAGGAGGCTTGGATGTCTAGGCGTAGACTCAGCAAAATCAGAGATGTCCATTAGAAAATGAGAACCGAAATAATTTGTCTCCATCGAGACTTAGGACAGTGCAGAAACAGAAGAAGTGGAAGTCGGACTATTTCTCTTTCTCTAGTCCCGTCTTTGCGACCAGACCGTACCCTGTTATGGGTCCTAAGAACAGCTGAGGTCTGCTGAATCTGTATAGGTTGTTGAGCGCTTTGCGCATTGAGTTGTCATATCTACCTAGCGATTCTACTGATTAAGAATGTTCGCTTTGAGCTCGAACCATATTTCGTAAAATAAGCCTACACGTTGCCATAGGCATACCTACGTTCTCCCTTTTGGGAAGGAGATTGTCTAAAGTGCCCAACCTTGCTAATTTATCTGTTTCTCTATAAAAAATTATTAATTAATAACTTTAAACAGAATATACTTGTTGCTACCAATTTTGTTAAAGACCCACAAGAGAGCAGGCCAAATCCGCAGCGGGTGGTCCGTTAAAGGTCAAGTTTCTATATACATGTACACAACTGTAATCCATCTGGCTTATGTAAACCAGCAGCTAAACAATTTCATAATACGCAGAAAAGCTGACAAATAAACAAAAAAAAAAAGAAATAGCTTCTTTTTTTTTAGCGAATCATCTCTTTCACATTATCCGGCGTTCATTGCCTTTTGGCTGGTCGACATCATCTGTCAAAGATCAGTGAACGCTCTAAACTTTCCAGGGCGAACATTGGCCCTAGACAGCAAAACAATACAAAATTCGAAATCAAATTAATTCCGCATAAGAAACAAAAAAAAAAAACTTGCCAAATTGATAAATATTGAAATCAATCCGCTTCGAGAATAAACAATTGAAAAGCTGGACACTCCGATCAATCATCGTCGTCATCAGCATGAACAACAGCTGGAGAAGCTAGTGGTGTTTATTTATGTATAAAACTGTCGTCTGTGTGGCAAATTAACAGACGGGGAAAAAATGAATTTTGATTCGACTTTCTCAAAAGTGTGGCGCTGGTGCTCCGTTATGAAGGGTTTGGTTTTGATAATAATACAAAAAAAAAAAAAACTTGTCCCGATCAATGAATGAATTGGGCACAGCTCGATAAAGTTTATTAGCAAATTTTATGACATCTTTCATTTGCCTAAACATGAGAAATGGTTTTGAAATTGTGCAAATTATTTTATATAATTTTCGTATGCTTTGTTTCTTTTCAAGTCAAAAAAAAAAAAAACATTGCAATTCGAACTGAAGGTCTTTTTGTTTTGTGAGAAGGTAAATTAACGTTTGCGCTTGATTGGCAAACCGACAAAAATCTAATTTAGTTTTTAAATTGCTTTTAAGTGTGCAGAAAGAAACGTAGAAACATTTTGAAGTTTCCACTAATTTGCTAAGCCGAAAATGTTGACAGGGCTCAAGACTTCATTGGGGCGGGCTAATGATTGAGGCAATGGGAAAGTTGGTTTTTTTTTTTTGGCAGAAGAATTAATGATTGAATGGTAGGCTAAAGAGAAGAAATCATACAAAACTTTTGAAGAAATGATGCTAAATATAAAGATTGTTTATTAAAAGGATGTGGGTAAGACAATGTGTAGCAAAAGAAGCACTAACTAAACGAGGCAGCAGCAGTTCAGCAGCAGGTGTAACTGTGTGTGTTTTAATAAAGGGGTGAGGCAAATTCGGAGAGCGCTTTCATTCGTTACGATAAATTGGTTTTAGGCAAGTCGCGCATTTCTGTAGATTTTTGGGAGTATTTTTTGAGCCATTATATTTGAAATATACACAGAAAAAAAAATTCTACATATTCGCAGAAAAATCGCACATATTCATAACTTGATATGAGCTTTATCGGATTGATACAAGAATTCTGGGATTGTTCCAAGTTTTTTGTACTAAAAATTTCAATCCGATTTTAATTTCAATTTTTTAAAAGTTAGATTTAGCTCCCCATTTGTTTTTCCCTGTGTATCAGGCCTGTTCCGGTTAATACTTTCAACTAGATTTAGCGAATTTAGTTGTGATATATGTTGTTGTTGCATAAAATTGATTGAGTAATTCGGTTCATGTTGAATACTTCAAATTAAAAGTAAGTAGAAATTTAAAATTATAGGCAAAACAGTTCAGTACATTGTCCTTAAGTTAAAACAGTTCAGTACCATTTAATACGGTGTAGGGCACGTCCGAATAGCGTGTGCATATCTAAGGCCGCAGTCGCAGCGACGTCGCACACCGACAGCATACGCACGCTTTCGCTGCTGTCGATTTCGTGTCGGTTGCCACGCACACATACATAGCTAAAATATGATTGAATTGTATGCCCTACACTGATTTAATACATTGGCTTTATTCAATTTTTTTGGTAGCATTATTTTTTGGTGAAGGTTGAGAAGCATCTTTTTATAGTGCCGATATTGCTTAAATTTAAAAAATTTTTTTCCCAAGGCAAGTAAGAATCGTAAAAGTATTCCACTGAATTAAGTAAATACCTTTAAAAGATCATTTTGTTTTCTGACTGATTCACTGAGTGGCAATCTACGCAGAGCCTAAACGGTAAGAGATAGAAAGTTGATACTTTCACAGAAGTTTCCATGTAAGTTAAAAGTGGGAACTAACTAAGATTGGGTTTTTTGAAAATTTCACCCCCAAAGGGGTGTGAAACGCTCGAAAAAGCTTATACAGGTAACATTTTGTTTTACTTTCGATTGACTTCAAATTTGGTTTGTAAGCAAAGTCAGGGAAATAATTGGACACCTGATTTCCCAAATTCGGAAAATCCGTTCACAAGGAAAATGGCCGGAAAATGTTTCATCCGAAAAGTATGCAAAATTATTAGACATACGATTTTTAGATTTTGGGAATTCCGCCCGAAAGGTCGGTAAATGCCCAGAATATTCTATATGGAAAAGAATGATTGTTCATCCGATTGACTTTTAATTCGTTTTGTAAGCATATTATGAAAAATAATAAGACAATTTGAAAAATCCGCCCACATGAAAAATGGACAAATAATTCTATATGGATTCTTTAAAAACCGAGTTTAAAGTACTTAATGGAAAAAAAAATATAAATGTGACTTTTCGGTGTTGCAATTTCCGCTCCTAGTTTCAGAAAATGGGATGCGTGGTTGGGATCAGGCCCCATCTAAATTAATTTCGGTTCTTGTACGCTCTATGGGCCAAATAGAAATTTGGTCAGTAGATTGGTAATATGTAGAAAAATCTCCTATTAGATTTTTTTCTGGTTTAGAATCGGTTAAACTTAGTTATAAACTCTCTCTATGAAAATATGTTTCAGTATTTTGTAAGGGAAACATATCAATACAATTCTTAAGAACCGAGCGACGCCGGATATGTACCTCTTTGACTTTAGCAAACTGAATTTACAGCCTGGAATTGACAAACTTCGAAATACTCCGGAAATAAAACGATACAAATAAATGATTTCGCACGATTTTTGTTGGTAGCTTTTTCAATATCAATGTCACAGCGTTGCCACCCGATGTCTGTACTCGATGTCACTCGATAGTTTATCGATGAGAACTTATTACAATAGTGCGAAATATATCGAAACCATATTTTCCGTGACCACCTGTTCAGGTACTTGCTATCGACAAAATAATGTCCAGATATTTCGCACAGTTTTCTCAGTTACTCAATAGCAATCTTATTTACATTTTTTGAACTTGCCTCACCTTGTTTTACTACACCATGCTGCAAGGCATGTAGTTTTATTATAGGAAATGGCAATTTCAAAGAGCGCTTTTTTTTAGCTTACATTCAGTATTGCCAATTAAGCCATTTTCCGGCCAGATCTAACTATTTTGCAAGGTCAAAAACCAGAAGCTATTCAGTTTTGCCGAAGCCAGCATTTCCAGTTATTATTAAAAATATTTTTTGACATTTTTTAGGTATTTTGAATTAAATTTTGCTATTTCTAAGCATTTTTAAAGGTTGATTTAGCCATTTTCCTCCGGCATTAATAATAGGCAGCACTGCTTACATTTTTTCTGTATGAAGTTGCGCTCTCAGCAAAAGCTCAGCTCACATTTATTTTAAATTTGCCTCACCCTATAAAGTACAAATTCGCACATTGTTTCAGAGTGCAAACGAGCTTAGCAAGCAGTAGATAAGTTAGTGCAACGCCAAGCAGCATGCAAAAGAGAGCAAAGAGAGAATGTTAAACAACAATACTAATGCTGCTGTGTTGCTGCTGCCTTGTTCAAGCAGTGATTACGACAAACAAGCAAACAAAGGACAAACTTTTGGCCCGACAAACGCACAAACAAACACAACAAATAAAAAAACAGCGGAAAGAGTCTCCAAACATGACTTCCTAAATAGACTCACCTGACTGGGCAACTGAAGGGTGACGTATGATAACAGAAGTCACGGGTTGAGGTGAAGGCGATTTAGCCTTAGGAACTTCAATGGTTGCTGGACCGTGTGTCATCACAGAGGTGGCTGCCGTTTCATAAGCCGAGCTATTGCCATTGGCCGAGGATGGAGGATCACCGCCGGCGGCTGCTGCTGCTGCTGTTACTGTTACTGCTTGGCGTCTTCTTGTGGGTGAAGGTGAACTATTGGAGGAGTCACTGTTGTGATAGGTAGCAGATAAGGGCGGCGGTGGTGATATATGACCCGCACTTTGTCGACTGGCCGAACGTGTGGTGCGCGTTATGAATCTGCGGAAGTGTTAAATAATTAGATGGAAATTGATTTTTCAATAATTTTAATTACATCAAAAGAACAAATTGTGTTGCAAAAAAAATAACACACACACACACACACTCAGACAATCACGTTAGTTAATATTAAAGTTCCGCTAGATGCGGCACAGCTAGACGCCAGTAAACACGCTCAGCAACTGCCGAGGGGCAGACCGAAATATACAGTGGAAACCCAGAGACCAGAGTCAATTTCGAGTTTCAGCCAGCGCTCAGACAACAACAACAACAACAGCAATATAATAACACAAGTTTTTGGCTGTTGTTGGCCGCTTGAATTTTTGTATCTTGCAGATACAAAAGCGGCAGCGAAAGGTAAAAACACTCAAAACAGAAATCACTCAAAAACCAACTCGAAATTCGCACATACTTGTATGGGGATGTATGTTTAGGCCAGGTAGTGGTAGTATTTGTGTTGCTGTTTTTGTTGTTGTTATCTTTCGAGCGTCAAAGAACAAAGCGTAACTAGTTTGTTATTGTTATAGATTGCCGTTCATGTTGTTGAACGCATGCGCGACGGCGGCAGGTAGCCAAAAGTATCTCAAACTGTGTCTGCCTAGCTGACTGCACGCCTGCCTAGTTTGTCTTGTCAATGTAAATGATATCCATTAAGTAGACAACTCTCAATTCTCTGTTTGCTTCCTCATCTCTCGCTCTCTGTCTGTCTCTGACTTGCATTTTCGTTTTTCCTTCCCGCAGAGTGCGAAAAACAAAAATTGCAGCTTGCATCAATCAAGCGCAGACTCTGCTGCAGGTAGCCCCGTCATCCAGCGTCCAGGCTAAACATTTAAATGTCGCGACGCATCAATGTCAGTTTTTGTCTCGTGTACTTTACCGGATGGTTGGATGGACCACAGCGATACCAGCGATAGGGCATCAAGTCAACGCCCTTGTTAAGGTAGGGCATAATAGAGATCATAAATGAGGAGTGATCGTTATTTAAAACAGGAAATATTTAGGGGATTAAACCTTGATCTTGATTATTTTTGATATAAACTAATAATACAAACAAAGAAGGCAAATTCGCATTTCGTCTGTGACTAAGTTTCAACTAAATTTACCGAAAGAATATATATAGAGGATTTATGGAAGTCAGATATTTACTAATTCAGAATCATTAAGAATCTGATTATTTACTTCTAAATTTAAAACACGCTAGCATTAAAAACAAATAAGTTTTCTCACTAAAACACATTTTCCGACCGATCAGTTCTATGGCAGCTTTAAGATATGGTTTCCTGATTCCGACCAAATTAGGCAAATCGTTTTGAAAGCACGCAGTTATCGTAATTTCTGTGTTTAAGAACTCTTCCATAGACAACAACAAAAAATTCTTCTCATTAGGACCCATTTTCAATCGGATCAGTTCTACGACACTAATATAATATAGTTATCCGGTTTTAACAAAATTTTGAGTTTAGGAACAATTTCACGAAGAACAAAAAAGTTTTTATCACTAAGATTAATTTTTCGAACCAATGGAGTTATGTCAGCTATAGGATATATTTATACGCTCTAACTGATTTTACACATATGATATATGTAGGATATAAATGCTAGATTTTGATTAATTCAGTTTCAGAGATTAAAACCAAAACGCCTATCGGTAACGGTATCTGTTATAGCCGATCGCTCGTTATATTACGGTTATGGAGAAGGTTATGGTACGGGTTAGGGTTATTTAACTTTTTTCGTTCGGATTTAGGTTACTGTTACGGTAATAAAATATTGACTGTGGTTTATAAAATCGGCCCCATTTTGGATTCCCATTTATTCAGCAAACGTACTTAGCTCAAATGTAATATCCAAAAGTATTTTCGTCCGTTTAAAAATCCCACATAATCTAATCCATGTATGGATAATCTCTTTTTACATAGAATTCTTAAGAATTTTTCCACATAGATAAGTATTATTTTTTAACAGATAGGGTTCTCTAAATTCGAACTCGTGGGACAAAATTTGAATAATATATAGCAATTCTGGATTCATTGAATTCCATTAAATGTAAAAATTCCACAATAAGACCTCTTTAGAACTAGAGTTCAATGACACAACTCGATATGTACACCGTACTTTAAAGATTTGAGGAGAAGGTATTGCGGTTTCATGCAAAGCTTTTTAAAGAAAAAAAAATTTTCTTTGATAAATTATAGGCAACTTCGATGAGGTCTCTTCTTAGTGAACGTTAAATGACAATAATCTATGTTACATGATGAACAAACTATCTCGTTTTCGATTTATCTGATGAAGTTTGCTAAAAATATTGTTTACAACACGTCAAACTTCAATCAACCCTGCAGCAAATCAATCGAAATAAATCAAAGGAGAATTATGGAAAAAGTGCAACTTCAATAGCTAGATGATTAAAAGTTCTGCCACACAGAGAAGAAATGAGATCAGATTCTTTAAAAAAAATATATTTTCTTTTTTTTGCAAAATCATATCTTTCCGATTTAAAATAATTTAAATTTCTCGAATTGGTATTAAAAAGTTTCAGATTGATACTTACAATGTAATTGTGATATGATTTTAATATCAACTAGAATTCGTGGAATAGAAATAGATGGCAAGTATATCCTAGCCGAGAACCAGATAGACTGTGTCGAATATCAAAATTTGCAATAACAAAATGCATTGAAACTTAGGCTGCCTAAAAATATAAGTAGTCTCTTAGACGTTTGTCCGTAAGCATGTGCGTGGGCTCACGTCATTCCAATCGATCCCCAGACAAGGTAGTTTTTTTTTTTCATATTTTTTTAAATATGAATTTCCCTCAAAGTTGGAGTGAAATTAATATGAAAAAATGCGGAAATGAGTGCCATTTCATTTGATTATTCTTCTCCGTGCAGCTTTTTCCCTCATTCCCACAAAAATAAACTTTATGAAGAAAATTTAGTCGTTTGAATGCGGACTAAAAACCCCAAAAAAGGAGTAGTAGGAACAACAGCAAACACGTACTTGCACTGAGGAGATAAACAGAAATTAGTTCACGAACTAATACGGGGTCACAATCTCTCTTTCTCATGTGTCTGTTGATGCGTTTGCTTCTTAGACGGTATCTACACGATAAAGCAAACTTCATGAAGTATTCTTAGTAGGAGAGAGATTTAAATGGATTTCTATACTATTCGTTTTATAAGTCTAAAAGAATTCCCCTAAATTTCAAGCCTACTAAGAAAACTTCATGAAGATTGCTTCAATGTGTAAATCCTGACTAAGTCTTTTTGTTTGCTTTCTAGAGTTAAACTCTTAAGTGATTTTATGGGGTTTTGTTTCCTAAGACCAGCATGCAGGGTCTTATGTCATCAATGCAGTTATAGACAACAACTACAACAACAACTAGATGCTGCAGCGATTTTTTTCGGTTGAGTATTTTACATATTTAAATGATTAATATATTTATTTTATGTGTATATTATTATTTAGTTGATTTTACAATTTTAAGTTCCCTTTTAATTACATAAAATTCTATATTACAGCGCAAAGGTCTTCTAGTCTTTCATTTAAAGGGAATGTATGAAATAATATCAAAATTTATCTATGTTTTAGACCGAAATGAAATGGGGAAACAATACCGATCCATATTTTATTAGCTTGGTATTGTAAGCCTTTTATACCCTTTCGTAGCGTTAAAAAACTTAAACTAAGTTTGTGTATGCAAAAAGGCAGATGGAAGCAATTTTGACCACAGCAGAAGTACCTGCTCCGTGATCAATGATATATTTCTTGATAATTCACGTAACCTACTTTCGTATTTCATATGATACTTTTACATGTCAATTAAACAACACCCCCTAAAAGTATGCTAAATAATAAGATCAGTTTTTTTAAACTGATCAGTGATCAAGTGTCTCTGCTGAAGGCGTCCTATATGTATACTGAAACTAAGAGCCATAAGCCCTCATATTTAATATTGATTATCGCCCGCACTTCATTTTACCTTCCTAAGAAATTTCCTAAAATAATTTGTATACAAAATTTGCAAGGGTTATTTACTCTTCAACCCACAACCATTATCTTTATCATATGTTATTACGGTTTTTTTGCCTACACACGGAAATTTCCATAAATTTAACAAAACCAGACACATATGACATGGCTGGCCTCCTACATAACTGGAAGATCACCAAGGGATTTTCTGCTAGCCATCTGCTGCTAATGGTGATGGTCACCGCCGAGAACTTTCCAACTTGTTGGAAAAACTTTTGAAAAACAAAAAAAAAGGAAAAGTGATGATAACCAGTTTAGCAGACATTTTTGGGGGACTGCAGCTGCGCATTGAAAGAAAGCGAAATCAGGACTAAGAGGCGACTAGGCAAGAGCAGGCGATCTGGGCCAGGCTATACGCCGACGACTGACTGGCTGGCTGGCTGGCTAGTCCAACTGGTCATAAAACTAATGGCCAACACACAGCAGGTGAGCCAGAAGACGGTTTGGAGTTTTGCTGTTGACACCAGAGACAACGGGGCTGGCCACTCTATAAATTCCAATCTTAATTGAGGGGCATTCAAATTTATTTCGTGTTGCTCTTCTGGGACATATTCTACGCGTTGAATGCATTTTCTTTTCTACTCTTCTTTTTCTTGTTTCTGTTTTTTTTTTTTTTTTGTGGCGGTTGTCGTTTTCATTTTGTCATTTCGTTGTCGCTTTTATGAGGAATTTTTGTAGCGAAAGCCAACGCATGGGCCTATTGGAAAAACTTGTCGTACGTTGGGTGTAAAACAGGTGCTTTCTACGCCGGAGTCGGGGGTCAGACGGCAGTGTCAATGTGCCATTCGTTTTGATATATCTCATTATAATTGATGGAACCATCGCTGTCGCAGCCGCTGCCAATTGCTGCACTCTCTGGGCGAAGATGTCGTCGGGAATAACAATGGACAACAACGTAACAACAACAACGGAGCCGCATTAAGCCCAAAAAATTGAACAATACATGGATTTTTATTTGTTAACAAGCCCCTTGCGAAGCCAGAGGGGCTTTGTCGATTTGTTTAGGGGCACGGCTTAAAGAGAGCCGCAAAGTTGAAGCGATTCGCTGCCGATTGTATAACACACGCATCCAACAATATGGGTGAAGATAGCCAGCTACAAGAAAGAGGTGGACAACAACAATGAATGCAATTTGTTTGCTCCGTTGTAGTTGTTGTGGTGGATGTTAGTGCCGGGGTAAGGATTATGACCCGATAAAGACTCCAACGATTATGAAGAGAGAGAGCGAGAGAGCTTGACTAAGCTTACTGAAGTTGTAATGCAACGTTTATGGACTTATTCCAAAAGAGAAATGAGACATTCTCTGCGGTCATAAAGAAGGAATTTTCATTAGTCATTTATAGCGATCATCTCTGATAATATCATAAATTTAATAATGATCCGAATCATTATCTATTCATACATTTTGTATGGAAATGAACCAGTCAAAGTGGATAGTTTTGTTTTAAAGTTTACAAGAGTTTGGAATAAAATCTCTCTGGGATGAGAAACTCCGTGGAAAGAACAAAGAAGGCAGTAGGTACAAGGAGATGGGGAATGCCACCGTATATCATTCGCTGGTTATGGATCTCTTAAAAAACATATTGTCGGTGAGAGAGGTCTGAAAGCGAGAAGAAGAGAAAGAAATTATACACCTACAATGCGACTGGACTGCACTTCTTAAAAAACGTACAAGGGAAAATCATTCTGCGAAGATCAGGGTTGTCTGGCATAAATGCTTCTAGGAGGACTGGCACTTTTTATCGACTCCTTGAGAAACCGTAATAAAAACTAGCGCTTCCTGCCCCAACTTGCCCCTTTTCGAAAAAAATAGCGTTTATTATAGCGTAAAATCCAATCAAATTGAACTTAGTCGCCCAGATCTATTATATTGGAGCTACACTCAGAAAATAATGGCGTTCTAAAAGGCAGCAAAAATTTCTTACTTTTATACTCGATCCATTCTCATTTTTTGCGTGCTTGAAATAAGCCCGCGTTCTCAAAAGTATACCATCCGTTTTAAACCGACAAACGAACAGAGAAACTTCGTTCTTAAAATGGTACTTGAAAAATTACCGACTCTCTTTTAACACTGAGCTTAGGCACAACATGTCAACTTGCGTGGGGGGGGGGGGGGGGGTGGGGGGGGGGGGTGGTGTGTTTTAAGCACGCGTGTACGTAATCATGACAACCACAAAACGACAAAAAACTAATTATGCGCGTAATTGTACCGACTAAAAGAGACAGAAAAGACACGGGAGGATACACGGCCAACCCATGGGGCAATAACAAGGTGAGACAATTTGTGAGAGTGCTCTCTTTTAAAATAATACAACGAAAAAAAATTTTTAAAAAGGAAGGTTTGTTTTCGGTAAAAATTAGGGGTGGTTTTCTGAGCAAATTATTTCTTGATTTGTGGTTAATAATTGCCAAATTCGGCATGGGTAAATAACCCAACCAGGGTGTCAAACCGGAACCGGAAAAGAACCGATTGAAACTGAGAACCAGAACCTTTACCGGAACCGTTATTATTTATTTTTTGAGAACCGGTATTTTGGAACCTTTAATTTTTGGAACCGAAATGACCGAAAAGAACCGAAACATTGTACCGGTACAGTTTAGGGTTCTGAGTTTTATTTTTTGTTATTTCAGTTTTATTGCTATAATCAGTGATTGCATTAGGGTAAAACGCAGTGTAAACGTTAGAAAACACTTCAAAATTTTAGGTAAATACTGAAATTTTCAATAAAATTAACAATTTCATTTTATTTTCTTGCATGTATTTTGGTTTAATTATTTCCAAATATTAATTTAATCTTAATTTTTGCATTTACAAAGGAAAAAAAATAATATTTGGACCAAATGGGCTTAACCTAACAGCAGGGTTAAATTGTGATCGGTAACGTTATCTGAAAACGGTGTATTTAACATTCCATCAGATATCACAAGTTCTTATCGCTCTTCCAGTATCACAAGCATTATAAGGACATTTGTGTTCTGGGGTTAAGTTTATTATGTTTAATTTTCCTTCTTTATAACTACTTTCTGTGGTGTAGGTTGCTACCCGTTCTATTATATCTTCCGTTTAAAGGATTTTTAAATTATACCGGTACAAACCGGTACGTACCGGTATACCGAAATAAAAACCAAGGTACCGATACGGAACCGAAAACCGAAATAAACTAGAACCTAATCAAAACCTTTAACCGAAACATAAGTTTTGGTACGTACCAGAACCGGAACCGGAACCGAAATTCGATTCGGTTTGATTCCCTGAACCCAACGCATTTGCATCGCATTTGCATCGCATTTGCATCGCATTTGCATCGCCTTTGCATCGCATTATTTTAAAACATGGTTGCTTAGATCGATTTAAAGCAGCGGTGGGCACGAAATTTATGAAAAATAGCGGTGCAAGTTTTAAAAAAAATCCCTTAAGAACAAAGTAAAGACTCGATGCTTACTTAAAAAAAGCCCTCGCTTATTATACAACACAAATTTCGAATTAAAGACTCAAATTTAAAAATAAGATAGAATTAAGCGATACGATGCATCTAAAATACCTTTCAGCCTTGCCTCACCTTGTTAAATGCAAAAAGTCGCCTTGTATTATTTTATTTGCCTCGCATTATTATACAAATCTGGAGCCAAAATGGTTGCTTAGTTCGTTCTAAAGCAGCGGTGGGCATGAAATTCAACAAAAATAGCGGTGCAAAATTTAGGAAAAAATCCTTCAATTAAATTCTGAATTAAAGACTCGGATACGATGCATCTAAAGTTCGTTCCGCTAACCGAACCTTAAGCTAAGCGACGGGTTTAAACTTGCAGACCAAACCCTCTTTAGTATTTCAGGGGCTTGCCTCACCTTGTTATTGCCACATTTACCTATTAACCTGCTTAGGGTATTAACTAAGGGTTGACACTTACCTGCGTGCATTGGTGGCCTGATGAGGAGACTGTTGATGATTGGACTGAGGATCTACTGGCAATGAATGATCAATATGATGATACTGATGACCATTGGATAGCGGCAGGGGCATTTCACTGGCCGAGCACAGCTCCTGTTGCCAGCGTTCCAATGTATCGAGCACTTCGCCCTGATCGAATTGCTCCACCTTTGTCTCGTCCGACAGTCGACGCTTCAGCTCGGGCATCTTGACACTGGGTGGCTCCACATACAAACGGTCGGTGCTAAAGGGTTGACCCGCATCATAGCTCAGCACCTCCTGTGAGGCGGGCGGTGCAGTTTTGGCCGATTGCTCCAGGCTCTTGGCCGTACGAGATTTCTGTTTATTGACTTCCTGGGGTGGCAGGGATGTGGCCTTTGCATTGAAATTGGTAACCTTGTGACTAGAGTGCAAAGCAATTAGCGAGTCATCGCTGGTGGCCTCCTGAACCTGCGAGTGACTACTAGACGCCGGCTGCAGGTGTGGATTGGCTGGGGGATTGTGGCTGCCGCTCATTGGGGGCGTGTGGTAATGATGATGCAAAGGCCAAAAGGTCGCCAGCTTGTCGGTTGGTTGGGCCTCCTCGTTGCCGCTGCTGCTGCTGCTGCTGCTGGTGGTGCTGTCGCCAACGTCCAGATTCTTCTCCTTGCATATTATGTCGTACAGGGCGCTAATTGGACGCGATTCGCTGCGCACTCGTACCGCCCTTTTGGAACGATTATGAAAGCGTTGCGTATGCCGACTATTGCGACCACTGGATGAAACTACTTGACTAGCGGACACTACTAGGGGGGAACTACTGGATACTGGTGGTGGTGGTGGTGGGGAGGGATTTAGCTTAGCTTCTTCACCTTTTGTGGGGCTCACAGATCCCGCAGAGAATTTGTAGCAGCGTCCCTCGCTGCCGGGTCGACGGCGTCTGTTGCTGTCTATGGACGCAGAGTCGCCACGAAAAAACGAAGATCTTGTGGGTTGACTCTTGGGAAACGCACGCTGCTCCACCAGCTGTGTGCTGGGTGTACTGTACACACTCCGATAGTTCTCATTCAAGGCACCCGCATCCGTGGCATTGGGTGTATGTATGCGTAGCTGATGATCCGTATAATAGGCGGGTGTGGTATGATGATGAAAGTGCGGATGATGTCCACGATATGAGGTAGGAGCAGCAATGCCGCTTCGCTGAGAGCTAGAGTCGTCCGAAATGGTTTGAGATGGTGGTGCTGGTGGTGGCTGTTGTTGTTGTTGCTGGCAGCTAGTTTTGGCAGTGGCAGATGCTGTGGATAAGTCACTTGAGGCCGCAATGGTTTCTAAAGGAAGAGAGAGAGAGAGAGAAAAAGGACGCATTAACAAATGAAAAGTAATGTAATCTTGCTTAATGCATTTAAAAGTGACCCCACTGGGGTTTACCTTGTGTGTGTGTTTGCTTTTCTAATTCATTTTCGCTTCCCCCACAAAAAAATGCATTTCTTGGCAGCAATTAAATTGCACCTGAGCACTTGTATTAATACTTATAGTGCTTACCTCCTCCTCCGCCTCCGCCTCCTCCTCCACCACCGACTCAACCATGTCAAGGTGAGGTGAGGGTTGGAAGCTTTTTTTATACTCAGCATCTTACTTAGTCGTCGTTCGGTGTTTCTACCTCCATTGCCAGAATCTGGCAATGAGGGGGAAACTAATTCTAGGTAAATGTAAAATATATGCAAATCTTTTCAGTCACCTGCCTTGACATCCACAATTAAATTAGGCGTTACCTGGTAAAGCACAAATCGTTGAACATGCCAAATTTTAAGTAAACCAACTTAGAAAATGTGACAATTTGGAGGGGTAATCAAAAAGGCTGCAAACCGGTCCGGAACCGAACCCCAGAGAACCTGTTAGGTTCGGGATTTATGGATTACCCGAACTGAACCATGAACCGAACCCCTTATATTTTTGACCCCTCGAAACTGAACCCGAATCGGACCATTTATATAACAAACAAGTAAGAAAGTCGGTCAAGCCCGACTGTAATATACTCTGTACCTGTTTTTATATAACTAATAACTTTAAAGTGTGGGGTCACACAAACTGTGCAAGTGCTGCCCATCACGATTACGGGCAGTGCTGCCCAGCGTAATTATTTGATTTGCTTATAACTCGAATATCGTTCATCTGATCTGGAAACGGTGTTTGGTGGATCGATAAGTAATGACGATTAAAATATATGCCTAAAAGGTTCAAACAACTTAATTTCAAAATCGCGGAATATTTGAGGTGTTTTTCAAATTGAGGGGGTGGCAACTTTACTATCGTTTATCTGATCGAAAAACGATGTATGGGGTCTCGATATGTAATGATGAGTAGAATATATGTTTAGAAGGCTCGAACAACCTAACTCAAAAATTGCGGGATATTTGAGTTGTTTTTCAAATTGCGGGGGTGGCAACTCTACTGTCGTTTATCAGATCGGAAAACGATGTATGGGGACTTGATAAGAAAAGATGAGTAGAATATATGTCTAGAAGGTTCAAACAACCTAACTCAAAAATTGTGGAAGATATGATGTTTTTTTCAATTTGCGGGGGGCAGAGGGCGTGGCAAAAATCCAAAACAAAACTTGATCTGCCTGCAAGTATAAGAAATATATGTTCCATACATCAAACACTATCTCTTACCATCTCTGAGATCTCTTCGTTCCTCAGACCAGCAGCGCGGACGCACAACACCATACGGACAGACGGACAGACAGACGGACAGACGGACAGACGGACAGACGGACAGACAGACGGACATGGGTATATCGACTCGGCTGTTGATGCTGATTAAGAATATATATACTTTATAGGGTCGGAGATGCTTCCTTCTGGCTGTTACATACATTTGCACAAACCCAATATACTCGGTACAGTATATTGTACCTTCGGTACAGAGTATAAAAAGGTTCGGTTCACGATATTAAGTAATTTTCCATCGAATGATATTATTAATAAAATTTTAATTGACTCTACTTCGGGTTTTGAAACAAAGTAGGAAATGTATTTGTGAATATGTGGCGTATACGCTATGCGGGCGCTACAAAGTAGGCAACACTTTTGTGAAAACTTGAATAAAAACCAAAAGACGACCATTTTTTTTTGTCAATTTTCCGTAATTTTCAAAAAGTTTAATATTTTTTTTAAAGAGCTTTGAAAACAAAATTTCCAGCTAATCGGAATTAAAACATAAAAGTAACATACAGCAGAATTGCGCCTATTTTTCGACTAAAGTCGGGTAGATTTTTTATAAATATTAAAGTAACGTACTCCCAAAAAAAGTGTTTAAAAGGGTATCATAAAGTTATGTAAAGTAAGTACACTCAGAAAAAAATTAAGAATTCCATACTTAAACTGCAAAAAATTCAAGTACAAACGATCTCAAAAGCTGACTAAGTTCGGAATTTCCAAATCTAAACGTTAAGAAGATTATGGATTATTTAAAAAAATTGGTTCTCCGTGACTCACGCGGCAACGCATTAATCCACCCTCGTTAATGTAAGTAAATCTAAAATGTTCCCTTTGAAAAACAAAAACTCCCAAGATCTTGCCTGTCAAAGAACTGTACGAACATTTCTTTCTCATTCACTTCACGCTTCACGCCCCCACCACGCCAATCAATTCAATTTTGTTGCAAAATGTATTTCGTATAAACAATTTGTTGGACAGTTGCAAAAACAATTTGTTGCCAAAAGGAATTTCATGAATTTACACTCAAATATTTATAAGTGGTCATAATAATCATAAAAATGTGTATACATTTTTTTTTTTGGGCCAACAAATGCCAAAATGCTCAGCAAATTTATTGTAGCTAATTTATTATGACATACAATCAAATGAGAGGCAGAGCAAGATCTTGGAATATTTGTGGAGCAATTACGAGTGGCCAGTGAAACTCAAATATTTAAACAGTTAGCACATCGTTGGCCCGACACAGCAAATAGAGTTGGTCTCATATCTTATCAGGTGGGAAAACAGAACAAAAATAAAGCAAAAGTCAATTTGAGTAGACATTGAAACTTAAAAAAAAAGAGCCAACGGAGTCTAACAATTGTTGTGGCATGACACTGACAAAATTACTCGATTTTGGACGGCAGAAACGGCGAGACGAAAATTTTAATTCAATTATACAGTGCACAGGCGAAACGTTGAAAAACGTGGGCGAGCATTTGTCATGGTTTTCAAATTTTATAAACAACCGACACGCATGTAACGCCAGCCAGTGCCCCTTCACCCGACCCGGGGTATAGGGCTCGTTCTCTGACAGAGTTGCTCATCCCACGCGCATTGGGAACAATTAAACAAAAAAAAAAAGAGCAACAAGAGATCTTTGCCAAGCGCCATTGCCATGTCTTCTTCCCCCTTTTTTTTGGTCTCCTGCCTAATTAATTGAATTGGTTGGGTTTTTTGTTTGTTGCTGAAACTGAATTTCTATTTACAATTTAATTAATTGTTTTCAATGAATTTTCTAGAGATTTGCAGTTGTTTTCATTCCGTCTGTCAATTTGTGTCCACATCAAGTCAAGTGTTCACTTTATACTACTTAATTGTAGAAATCAGGCAAACAGTTTTTTATTGAACACTTAAGATTTTAATAGGAAATGCAAATGTTGTCATGAGGCATCGAATTTAAATATAGTTGAATGCCTAAAGAACTCAATGATCAAATTGTATACCTAACGTATAAAATTTAGCTTTCTTGCCAGTTAAAAATTTGTTTCAATCTAATTACATATGGGGAAATGGCTCTGATTTATTTCAAGTTACAACTCAGACAGGAGTCTCTAATTGTGATGACAATAAGTACGAAAACGGGATTTTAAAAAATGCTAGCAAGCCATTTGCAAAAAATGCCGTTGAGGATGTGAACTAGAGGTGGAGAACTATCGATAGTTGGGCACTATCGAGTCGCCATCGATAGAAGCCCTGCACTATCGATAGTTTTAGATAGTTTTTTTTTGCAAGCTTTACACATCTCTAAATAGCTTTTAAGAATAAATAATTTGCACTTGAAATCGTTATTTTCCAAATCTAAGCTCAAAAAAGTTGATTAGTCAAATTAATCGTAGGACTCCTTTTAATCCGACTCGTAACTTTATCCCCTAATCTCTAAAACGTTGTACTCCTAACTATTGTACTTAGAAAAATCTCCACCTGATATCAAAACCTCTTTTTTAACGTATTTTGCTCCTAGTTTGCCTCAATTTAGTTTTTTCCTACGCTTTTTCATGTCACACGTTTGTGACTGAGCCCCACGGTCGGTTGGGCGGGAGGTGGGCTGCTATTTTGCCTGGGTTTTGCGCGTATCATGCTTTGGCTTGGTGTTGCTTGGGCGTACGTAAAAAAAATTACCTCTATTTTGGACCCTAGGTTCAAAAAATACGGTTTTTAGAGTTATTTGAATGCATGCAATGGTATTTATATCTTATCGGAATCCAAAACCCAATATTAATGCCAATGTTGAAACCAAAAGTGACGGAAACAATTTTTAAAGTTCGTTTTTAGTAATATTTATTTAAATTTTTTACATTTTTAAACATGAGCGTTTAAATTAACATACTATCGAAAACTATCGTGGACTATCGATGATTTTCAAAAAACTATCGTGATCGTTTTTATTGTTATTAAATTACTTATAGTTAGATGCGTATAGTTGATGCAATTAATTATATTCTTTTATAACAACAACGTACAGCCTAAACCGTACGAGCTGACAAAGTTACAACTTAGACAGAAGATTCCATTTTTATTGAAAATTAGTACTTAGAAGAGATTTAAAAAACAACTCCTAGCAAAAATATCTGTAAGCTTAGTGTGCAAAAGAATTGTATTTGCATGTGTTTAAAGGACTTCGGCAATTAAACCAAAGCTTTATAATAATATTATAAATGATATAATATGATAAAACTAAGGATTGGATAAATTCAAAGAATATCTTGAATTGTTAAAAATCCCTACGTGCTCCCGACAAAGACGAGTAATGTCAGCTAGTTATTAATATATTTTCACAATTCGACTGCGCCAAAGTTCTAATACAGTTCTAATACGATTTAACAAATAGAAAAACAAATTAAATAATGATACTACTTTATCAGTTTTCCACCCATTTTTCGACTTTTGGTTTTGAATAAGAAAATGATTTTGAATACTATTTTCCTGAAATTTTTCGGATTTTCGAAAATTTTAAAATCCCGACCTGTTTAAAAAAAAGTGTGACATTCAAGATAGAAGATTTTTTCGTTTTCAATTTCGAATAAATCATGCGGAATTTGAGTTGGTAAATGTTTCGGTAACCAAAACCGTTTTGCAGCCCTGGGCGAAATATATATTAACCAAATTCTCGATTTTTGGAAATAAAAACCCATACTAATTTTGACTGATTGAATATCGAAACGAAAACTGGCCTGAATACATAATTTACAGATTTATCTTCAAGTCAAGTTTTAGCGGGGTTGAGTTGAAGAAAATAATGTTTTCTCATAGCTAAAAGTAACAAGGCATCAACAACACCTAAAATAAACAGGTCATACAGCAGTTTTAAGAACCTCCATGTTCTATTATCAATAGACTACGCTATCGACTGCAGACTAGCAGTTGGCTTTTCTTGACGGAATTGTTATAACTCGTTGGGAATTCCAATCGAGAAACGTGCAAAAAGCTGCTAGAAAGCCAGACTATGTTGCTATTAGAGTTGGGTAAAAAACTCTTATGTTGCTCTTATATTGTTCTTATATTGTTCTTATATTGTTCTTATATTGTTCTTAAATTGTTGTTATATTGTTCTTATATTGTTCTTATATTGCTTATATTGTTCTTATATTTTCTTATATTTGTTCTTATATTGTTCTTATATTTTCTTATTTATTTTATATTCTTATATTCTTTATTGTCTATTTATTTGTCTATATTTCTAATGTTCTTATATTGTTCTTATATTGTTCTTATATTGTTCTTATATTTTTCTTATATTGTTCTTATATTGTTTCTTATATTGTTCTTATATTGTTCTTATATTGTTCTTATATTGTTTTTTATATTGTTCTTATATTGTTCTTATATTGTTCTTATATTGTTCTTATATTGTTCTTATATTGTTCTTATATTGTTCTTATATTGTTCTTATTTTAGGTGTTATAGTGGGACTTTTACATTCCGGTAACAAAATGTAATCCACTTAAATTGAATGAATTCAGAATAACTAACACTTGATTAATTTTTTCACGATAAACAACTTTTTTCTAGCAATTCGAGTATAAGACCTAATATAAGAACAATATTGTTCCTATATAGAAGCTTTTTTTCCCCAACTCTAATTGCAATCCACTTTGTGTGTGTTTCGGCATGCAAAATCTGCTCTCTGTCAGCAGGCTAGACTGTACTTTTATAGCCAAATAAATTAATTTTGTTGTTATAATATAAACTATTTTTGCTTAGTCTCTAACAACTACGTCGTGCCAAGCGTTTTAGGAACACTTGTTACTGATTTTTAACAATCTTTCAAACAAGTAGTAGCCAGCTCAAGGACTTGAAAGTTGGTTTTTCTCAAAACTATTTATTAAAATTTTGTAAGTTCAATTATTCAATTCAATAGCAGCAGGGTAAGCTCGTGCCTGTAATTAATATTAATTATAATTTTGTTTACTTTGCATTAAAGAATCGTTGATCAAGTACCCGAAAAACAAACACACGCCTGCTGGTCCATTGATGGAGGCTATTCCACATGATGACGGCGTCATCACCGCCCTCAATGTCAATGTACGCATTAAAAATAATTGAAAATAAATGTTGGCATTTGTGGTTTGTGAACTTTCCAAAATATTTTACAAAAAAAAAAAAAACAAACAAGAAAATTGCATTTATGATGAGTTTGGTTTGTTGTCAAAGAGTAAAGAAAAAGTGTGAAAATATTTGCCGGTTGTTTTTGCTGTGAAATGGCGACATTATAAAGTGAACAACCATTTGTATAATATTTATGGGGATGCATTTACGCAATGGCTAAATTTGGAAAATCTTAAAGGCAACTTGCCAACATGCAGGCGTGGGATGCTTCTCCACCAAAAACGTGGTCGCATGCCAAAAATCCAAAAACCTAAAAACCCAACAAAAATAAATAAATATTGTAAAGTAAACCACCACCGCCAGCTGTGTGGATGCAATAACAAATTCTGGTTCTGGCAATTTGCCTTTTTGGGCGGGTATTAAAAATCCAAAGGAAAAACTTTGCGCTTTTCTCTGGTTAATTATGAGGCTGAGCCAGAAGAAGCCGAAAGAATTGACTTGGCGTAACTAAACCGCTTACAGAAACAGTTTTGCGGCTTCATTGCGTATTACCAATCCGAACAGACGCTTCTGTATTTTACCTTTGCTTGCTGTGCGGCGATGTGGCAAGCAAGCGGCTGATTGATCGATTGGGCCAGGTTGCATAATTAATATGAGCAGCAACAAGCACAGCTTAAATGGCTTGCTGCTTGTGGCAGATAAAATACGAGTACATACGAGGGCAGTTTGAAAAAAGCTTACGCTTAAAATAAAATAGATAAGATAGTTAAAGCACATATGAAAGGGTGTGATTCCCAGCTCATAAAAAAAACGTCAGCCTTAAAGTATAACCCAATATACTTGCATATCGGTCTTTGATCCAAAATATATAGCTAAGTATGCAACTCTAATGCGGGGGTTTGTACAAATCTCAAGTCGTTTTTTTAGACATTGTCAATTTAATATGCCAGTTGGCCGGCATTGAGTAGAGGAAAAAGAAGTCTGATGAGATATGATTATTTTAACAAGGATGCCGCCAACCGATCCAGAAATTACCCACGTACAACAGGTTCGTATTTTTTTTTGGTTCCCTCGAACTGGAGCATGAACTGTACCTCCTGAATCTGGGTCCTATCATTATCGAAAATGAAAAACTTATACAATTTACTGTGCATTATTTAGTAAAAATGTGTTTTAAAAATAATATGTATCTAAATTTGGTATTTTACGAGTTCGAGAAGGAAACGTCTCAGATTAATGTACATAGAAGGTAGAAGCTGCCTTCCAGTTGCAAAGATCAGTTACTTTTGGAAGCGGTGAAAGAGATCATTATATGGGATAATAAAATGAAATGTGGTTCATTTAATTGACGAATCAAAAAGATTGGTAAATTATACGCGTCCTCCACAACAAAAATAGAGGAGAGACATTTCTATAATAACCGATTCGCACAAATAAACTGGAATTAAAGGAAAAATATTTTAAATGATCTTAGAAGCTAAGAAGCAAGGTTCGAACCAACAAGGTTGGACAAGTTAACGACCCGGTTAGCAAAAAAAAAAAAAAGTTGACAAAAAAAAAGCATAATACTTCTCAACAAATTAGAGGGATTCCTGATAGCAGCTGTTCACAGCTGGTCCATACAAAATATACAGTGTGCCCAGAAAAAGAAAGGAAATTAAGGTCATACTAAAAGATTTGACGAAACATTTACGAGGCTAATTTCGATTTGATTTCTTTTTGTCTAGTGTGACCGTACTTTTCAAAGAAAATTATGCGGACAAACTTGGTGAAACCGTAAAACTTCTATAAAAAAGCCATTTTATGTCCGATTTCTGCGTTTGGGGGCTCTTTTAAAAGAAAATTAAATTTTATTTACTGTTAAATTAAAAAAACAACTTACTTCTGCTTATCTTAATGCATTTACAAGCATTCTACGTCCGATAAATTTAAAAAATCAGCAAAAAATGTATTTTATTTTTATAAATATGAATCCAAAGAATTCAAACTACTTCACTCTAGTACATTTTTGTCTGAGTACGAAATATTTGAGCAAGTTTTTTCTCTTTAATTTTTTTTAGATCTTTGAAATTGGAGCAAAAACAAATAAGGTTTGAGAATTTAAGTGGAGGCACCTTTCAAAAAAATCGAAAAAAAGAACGATTATCGATAAAGTCTCGATAACTAACCGATAGAATAGATGTTTATGGCATTTTTCGTTTTTAGCAGCCAAACCAAAATTGGGTTTGGTCCATTGGGGAAAAATGCTGTCAAACAGTGTAATAATTTTTAGAAAGAATTCAACCAATATTATCTATAAGAATAAGATTAAATTGATATTTTGATTCAAAAATTGCAGTATGAATCAAATGAACTCCCCTTAGTATTAATCAAGCCTTTCCTTGGTATTCCTTAAAGATTTTTAAGCAAAACATAATGCTTGGTGATCACCAGAAATAAACTTTATTTTATTTTCGCCGAATTTTGCAAGGTAGTCAATAGCTTATCAAACTGCCCTCGGACATATCATATTGTCAAGGCGCAGTCAATGTGCCTATAAATACTCGTATTCGTTCAACAGCTTTTGTGGCAGCAAAAATAAAAATAAAAAAATAAACCTACAAAAAAGTGGAATCAATAACAAAAACTGCATTTTACAGTAGTCGCAGGCGCAATCGCTGCTGTTTTTGCAATTCGTTTGTCTTATTTTTAAATGCAAGGGCAAACTGCCCACACCGACAACGAAGGTGCCTCCTTCTACTGCGCCCTGGCCCCTTTTCCTTCTCCAACATTATTGTGGCTGCCTTTAAAAATAACATTGGTTTTTTATGCTGTCTCTACCCGAAATGCAATGAACAAATTTAATTATCAACAACCGAAAAACTCTTCATATCGACATCAACATCATTATCATCATTGCCGCCGCCTCCCTCGCTTTACCATAAAATGGCAAAGAATCTGACGAAATTTGTGGCAAGCTAAAGAGGATGATGATGATGAGAGTGCACAAGCAGACAGACACACATCAAAATTGTGTAATTTCTTGGGGCAATAAAAACAGTTAACTACCGAGTGCCTGGGTAAGATGTGGCAGATGATGTGATGGATGTGGAAGTGGATGTGTGTGGGAGAGCCAAAGCGGAAATTGGGTTAAGTGAAGTTTATAAGTATTGTATTGTATGTATGTATGTATGTATGTTGATAGCTGTTGTTCTTATGTGTTTAAATTAAAAAAAAGACCAAAACAAAGCGAGTTTCACAAAATAAAAAACTGAAGTTTGAGTTCAGAATAGCATAGAGGTGTGCGAAGGAACCCACGGAACAGTTTCTAAAATACATTTGGATTTGGTTTTGAGCTGCCAAGTTTCTTTCATTTTTTAAGATTATTTCCAAGAATATTTCAAACCTATTTATCTTTATCTCAATTAGTATCTTAAATGAATAATGAACTGTGATTGGAAGCAAAAAACTTTAAAAATTAGAAAAAAAACAAAAATTTTTTAAAAAAAAAAAAATATATAATTTAAAAATATAAAAAAAATATCAAATAAATTTTAAATCGTTTCAAAATATTCTAGATCCCTTAAGATGCTTGAAAGTTAAGAACCCGCAGAACCATAGAGAAATTTTATTTTTAAAAATTCGTAAATCGAATATTGTGATACACGCCCATCTTTAGTTCTTATCTAAGGCATATTTTATTGTTACATCTTTGCCATTTAGCTTTATTATAGATCTTTAAAAAAATTGTAATAAAAACATTATGACACCCTGTATAACATTATTTTTAGTCTTACTTTTAAAAGGTATTCAGGAAGTCGCATTATCATACAAAATTCTTAGTTCTATAAGATTTATAACCCTTTTCATTCATCATCAAGCGATTATTCTACCCTAAAGACACGTTTACCTGTTTGTCTTTTGTTTTATGCATGTTTTTTTGTTCAACAAAATAAATTGTTAGATTGATACGCATAAACATTTATTTGCTTGTCGGATTAAACAACATAAAAAAAAGCTAAAGTCTCGTTTTACACATCGAGCAGGTTGCCCCAGGTTGCTATTTACAAATGGCCTTTGATTGGAACAACAACTTTATAAAAGCGGGTCACCGGTTGCCCGTTCGTTTGGCCTCTCTTTAGCACTTAAAGCCCTTTACAATAAAAATAAAATGAACATACATCAACAACAGTTTATAGAGAGAATAGAGGCAAGAAATATCTAAAAACAATCAGGCATGGCACACACTTCATATAGACAAATGACACAATCTTTCACCGGGTCCGGGGTTCGAGTTGGCTTAAAACAAACAAAATGCAATACAATGTAGAGGAGAGTGGAGGGCAAGGAGAGAGAGAGAGGGACAAAATACACGGTAACAATTTATGGGTAAACAAAGGCAAATACAAATCATTAACAGTTTATTAAACAATAATAAAAGCAAAAGAATTTTATAGGGCAAATGGCAGAGATAGCGGGACAACAACGACGGCAGCTTTTAAAAATAACAAATCTAAAAGCGACTAGTACGAGGGTGGGTCATTAAGTAGCCTGGTTAGAACACCAATTATTCTCCTTTTTTTTATTCCTCTTTAAGGACTGTTCTTAGATGACATTTTTATTTTCGGCACAATACTTCATATAAATAAGACAGCTGTTTAAAAGCATTCTGATTTCAAAGGTCTACGAAAGTGTTTCTATTCATATGAATTCATATAATTATTATGTGATCTGAGAATAGGTCTCAAAATATACATTTTCAAAGTCCTTAAAATATGCTACAATCTTATCATATGGGACGATTTTTGATTCCTTTAAGACATTTTTTAATGTTGGTTAACAAACAAAGTCGCAGGGAAGCAAGTTCGGTGGGTACGGTGAGTGAGGTAAGTACAATTCGGCCATGGCAAAATCGGTTGTATGAGCTGGTGGAACAATATAGCCTTTTAATTCCGCATCGTATTTGTTTAATACTTCACTGTAATTCTTCCCAGAAATTGCCTTTTCTTTTTCCCAAAAGTACAGAAAGATTAAAGCTTTTGTTAGCTTCCCGTCCGATGTAACCTTCTTTGGATCCTTCGAAGCAGATTCCCTCAAAAAAGTCTATTGCTTTAACTTTTCCTGTGTTTTGTGGTGTGTAATAAATAAATTCAGTTTTCATCAGTGGCGACGACTTGAAGGGATTTCGCTTAAACAAGATGAAAAACTCAGATCTGAGAGTGATCAACCGTAAGCAATCGAGGCACCCAATGGGCCAATAGCCTCATAAAATGCTCATAGAAAACCTAGATCTCACAGGCAAAAGCAACCACAATTGATAAGTGAACCACTTCAGTCTGCACTCAGAGATCAATAGAATCTTACAGATATCAAGCTCTAATTTTAACAAACGAATTTATCTGCACATCATCTTTAGTCTCAACCATTTTAGGATCATGCGTTAAAAAATAGCAAAGATGTTTAAGATGTTCAAATACTAACAATGTGCATATAACAGCATTTCTTTTGGGTCAACACTGCCAACTCAAAATACTGTTAATGCTCTGTTAAATTGATTTACTTAAAGATTAATAAAATGCGTATATTTTTTTCTTGCTGTTTATGCGTTGAATAATGTTCAAATATTACCATAAACCAGCATTTTTCGGCTTACTTAACTTTATATACTGTTAATGCTCTGTTAATTGATTTACTTAATAAATAAACAAATCTCTTTGTGATTTTTGGCTAATTATGAGTGTAATAATATCCATATATTACCATATAAAAGCATTTTTCGACCATCTCTGCTATCTTAACATACTGTTAATGCCCTGTTAAATATTATTTACTTAAAGCTCAAGAAATACTTCTCTTTTATTTACTGATAATTAGTTCAAATGGTAAAACATTACCATATAACTGCCCTTTTCTTCTGCCAACTTAACTTAACATACTGTTAATGCTGCGTTGATTGATTTACTTAAAGATAATAATTGCTTCTGCCTTTTAAAAAGATTACTAGTGTAAAAATGTTCAAATACCACCATTTAACAGCATTTTTTGTACCGCTCTGTTTACTTAACATACTGTTAATGCGCTGTTAGTTGATTTACTCTTAAAGCTTAAAATATACTTTTCCTATTTTTTCTGATTAAGAGTGTAATAATGTGCAAGTACTACCATTTAACAGCATTTTTCTTTATACTGTTAATGCTCTGTTAATTTTTACTTTAAGCTTGATATATACTTTTTCAATTTTTTTTCTAATAATGAGTTGAATAATGTTTAAATATTACCATAGATTTGCATTTTTCGGTTAGCTCTGTTAACTGTACATAATTGTAATGCTCTGTTAATTGATTTACTTAAAGCTTAATAAAGACTTCTCCTTTTTTTCTGAATATGAGTGTAGTAATGTGCAGGTACTACCATTTAACAGCTTTTTTCGGCAATCACTGCTAACTTAACATACTGTTAATGCTTCGTTAATTGATTTACTTAAAACTTGATAAATATTTTTATTTTTTTTAGTGATTATGAGTGTAATAATTTTCATATATATAGCCATATATCAGCATTTTTTTCGGTCATCTCTGTTAACATACTATTAATGCACGTTTAATTGATTTACTCATAGCCTAATAAATGCTTCTGCTGTTTTTCTGATTATGAGTTTAATAATTTGCAAATAATACCATTTAATAGCATTTATTTAACCAGGTCTGTTAACTAAACATACTTTAATTGATTTGCTCAAAGTTAAATAAATGCTTTTGCTTTTTTTCTCATTAACAGCATGTAACAGCATTTTTATGGACAGCTCTGTTAACTTTATATTTTAATGCTCCGTTAGCTGAGTTACTTAAAGCTTGATATATACTATTTCCCTCATTTTTCTGATTATGAGTTAAATAGTGTTCAAATATTACCATAGATCGGAATTTTTTTGGTGAGCTCTGTTAACTTTACATATAAGTAATGCTCCTAAAGCTTAATAAATTCTTCTCCATTTTTCTGTTTAGGAGTATAATAATGTGCAAAAACTACTAATAAACAAAATTTTTTGGTCATCTCTGTTAACTTATCATGCTGTTAATGCTCTGTTAAATGATTTATATAAATCTTAATAAATGCTTTAGCTTTTTTCGGGTTAACAGCATCTAGCAGCCTTTTATCGACCAGCTCTGTTAACTTAACATTCTGTTAATACCCTGTTATTTGATTTACATAAAGTATTAACAAGAGATTTTGCTTTTTTTCTGATTAACAGCATTTAACAGCATTTTGTTGGACAGCTCTGGCAACTTAACATACTGTTAATGCTCTGTAAACTGATTTACATAAAGCGTATGAGTTCCAAAACGATTATAAAAAAAAGAAGAAAAAATATTTTGATGTTGTTCCTACCAATACATGATGCAACGCCCCCTCAAATACGTGCACCTATTAATCCACCCTCATAGATGAGCTGTATAAACACTTGTGCACAGTTCAGGGTAGGACTTATTAATCCACCCTCGCGGATGAGCTGTGTATAAACACTTGTGCATAGTGTTCAGGGGAGGATAGGAATTTTTCCAGCTATGACTCAAAACTTGTAATATAATATCAATTGAACCTCCCACTAAATTCACACAGTGAATCAAACTATTTTCAGTGTCAGACAAATTTGTTCATTTGCTGAATTCGCGATTACACAAAAGAGCATATATCTTGTAGGTATCTCTCTCTGTTTTTTGTGCTATCAATTGCGTACGTGTAGGAGTGAAACAATGTTTAGATACTGGATATGAGATACTAACTGCGATAGCGAGGCATATCCATATTGCTGCTACTTTTACTGCCATGCAGTTGATATTGTCGAAGTCTGGCGCCGCTGTTGATGTTGCTGCTGCTGCTGCTGCTGGGACTATCCAAATTGAGCACACCTTCGCGTATCAGGCACTCCTTGATGGCAAGCATTGTCACCGCCACAACAAGAAAAAAACCCAAGACACAAGACAAGGAGGAGACGCACTCTTAAAAAAAACTGGCTAAAATTGCAACTGCGGCTGGTGAGCTTCTATATCTTTTTTTTTTTTTATATATATATGTATATATTTTATTTTAGAAAGTAAGACACACGCGTCAAGTGTTTTTTTTTTCTGTAAGATTTTAGCAACGGCGGCTGCTGCTGCTGCACTTGAGGCGAAAATAGAAAAGCGCTTTTCACTCGCGTCAACTTTACACAAGAAGAAACGTTTCTTTCTTTTTGTTTTTGTCGTTGTAGTCGTCGTTGTCGTCCGTCTCGGCGCTAAACGTTTTTGCGACTGAGCGGCAAGCGCTAGACAAATGTATCTAGAACTCGTCGACGTCGTCGTCGTCGCTTATTTGGATTTTCATTCTTTATCTTTTCGGGCTCTTTGTGTGTGCCTCGAGCGCGAAGCAAAAGAATTAAAACAAAACCGAGTGAGTATCTATGAGAGTGCGAAGCATCTATGTGTGGGTAGAAGCAGCAAAATCAAAACAAAATACTCAAAACAAAACGAAAAACGTGCAGCAGCAACAGCAACAACACAGCAACGGCAGCAGCAGCAACGGTAACGGCCACCAGGCGTGAAATACCAAGACAACAATGTGTGGGGAGCATGTCTAGCGGGGGGTAAGGGAAAACTAAAACAGAATGAAAGACTGAAACAGATGCTCAGCTGTTGTTGAGATGCGTGTGCTGCTAAAATTGCTACTGGCTGCAGCAGCAGCAGATCGATGGGTCAGTGGAAAAACTGCGACACCGTGGCATGAAATAGGCTAAGAATTGGCAGGAAAAAAAGGTTCTGAAAAATTATACAAAAATATGGGGAATTGAAAATTCGTTTATTTTAAAACTTATTATTTAAACTTTCCTCTAAAATATAGAATAAGTTGAATTTCACGGACGGTTTTGAGAACACACAAACTTCTGAAATGGCTGTCGTTAAACGGAAACGGTATTTCACCGATGAAAAAGAACACAAAATATTTCGAAGGATTTTCCTTCGGTTAAATGGGGACAGAGCACTTAAGCAAACATGCAAATTTAAAAAAGTGTGACCCTTTGTGTGAACAATGGTGCAACTAATGCTATTGCCAAAATTCACCGACATTAAAAACCGTGGATATTTATGGGTTCGTATTTCAAAAAAAATATATACCTTACTAAGCGTATCAATATCTGCGATTCATTGCTTAAACGTAATGAAAGCGATCCGTTTTTGAAACGAAATGGGTTATTTACAATAACATCGAGCAAAAGCGGTTATGGTGCAAAAGAAAGGCCAATATTCACCATAAGAAAGTAAAGCTGTCTGTTTGCTGGAATTTTAAAACTGTTGTGCTGCTGCCTTGGAATAAAAACCATGAATTCAGATGTGAACTGTCGTCAGCTATCCGAATTGGACAAAAAAAAAACTTAAAGAAAAGCATCTCGCATTAGCCAATCACAAGGTTTTTTGATGTAAAATATCTTTAATTTCGGTAAGAAAGTTTTTTTGGTAGGGATAAAGTTCCATTTCAAAATAACACGTAACGCATAACGCTTAGAACAGGGGTGCCCATGCCCTATACTCTGCGCACACATTTGTTGTTGCATCACTCTCTGCTATGTTCGAGAGTGTACGAAAACACACACACTGCTCGCAGCATAGGCAATAAAACAACAACATCAACCAAGTTTTGTTTTTTTCTCCCTCACTCCTTTGGCAGCGGCTGCACGAATACAACCACAAGTATGATGGTGTGTGCGAGTCAAATGGGACCTTGTTGTGATCGCATGATTTCGTTTGAAAAAAACAAGCAGCTGAGCAAAAAATAGAAGAGATTCTTTAAATGTATTGGTGCTTACTCGCCGGCTTACTTTAATTGGGCACCCCTGGCTTAGATGGACGCAGCATACACTTCAAGCAACCGGCTGACCAGGCGTAGCATTTCAATTGAACTTACTAATAGTATGTTATAGACCACTTGAACTTTGGGGTGTTTTTCAACACTGTATTCCAACACTATTTGCCGACACTGTTTTACAACGTTGTTTCCAACACTATTTTCCAACACTATTGTTCAAAACTATTTTACAAAGCTTTTTTATCATTTTTGTCTACCACTATTATCCAACACTGCTTTTCAACATTGTTTTCCAACACTGCTTTTTAACATTGTTTTCCAACACTGTACTCCAACACTGTTTTAAACGCTGTTTCCGACACTATTTCCAACACTATTTTCCAAGACTGTTTTCCAGCACTATTTTAGAAATCTTTTATAACATTTTTGTCTACAACTATTTTCCAACACCGCTTTTTAAAATCAATTTCCAAAACTGCTTTTCAACATTGTTTGCCAACACTGTATTTCAACACTATTTTCCATAAATGTTTTTCAACATCTTTTTCCAACACTGCCTTTTAACATTATTTTCCAACACTGTTTAGCAACATTGTTTTCCAACACAGCTTTTCTACATTGTTATTCAACACTGTTTTCAACATTGTTTTCCAACACTGTTTCCAACTCTGTTTTCAAATCGTCTGGCCAATCATGGCATTTCTCACGGCATGTAAACTCTTTTCAATCAACAGGTTTCACATCAAAGCTTTGTGATTGTTAACCACACTCACACTTTTTTTTAGTTTATACCAACGCTTCTGTATCAAACAACTTAATCTGGGCTGGTTCGAGTGTATTTAAATCTTTGGTTACTATCCATCATATAGCCCAGACCATGCACCGTCAGAGTTTTATTTCTTTCAATCTCTTAAATGTTATTGAAATAGTAAAATATTTGAATCTGATGAACTTGGTCTAGTTTTCTGCCAAGAAGAATGAGAAGTTCTACAAGCCTGGAATTGAACAGCTGCCCAGAAGATGGCCAATGATGGTGATGATGATGGAATAAAAATTGATGTTAATCGGAAAGGTCTAAATATTAAGAAAGGTAATTGAAATCGAACATAGAAGGAAGAACCAGAAGGGGGAAGAAGTTCAAAAAGAAATGGGACCTTCACCTCAAAATACAGCGATGATTCTACATTGTTGTAGTAAGATTAATATTACATTACTAATGATTTTTTTATGGTTTTTCTTTATTAAAGTTAAGATAATAACACAATTTTATTATATGTAATTATTTACATCCTGTTGCTTACTCAATATTTGTATATGATTCATTATAAATTTAATGCGTTTTAGTTGATTTTCCACTTGACAAATTGGCTTCAATCTAAGACCATAAACAATATTTGCAAAATAAATAAAAAAAACTGATAAGAAACCACATTTTGCAGTCAATTTGATACCACTGTGCCACTACGTGTATATGGCAAGTGCTTCTCAGCTGCAAAGACCGTTGAGCATGTCACCATGCCGTAGCATACCATTATCCAAGCAAGCCTGTGCGCTCCACATGCCGGGCATGATAGAAACAAAGCTCATTAAAAAGCCAAAAGGAGAAGAGAAATAAAGAAACAGAACTGCGGTCGGGGCATTATCTGGTTTATGAGGTTGGGCAACGGTAAACGATGCGTCAAGAAATGGACCTGATGGAGGTGGAGGAGGAGGAGGAGGAGGAGGTGCTGGTGCTGGTGCAGGAGGTTAGACTCTAATGAGTGCGTGCCATAATTGACATGCTGGCTTAGGCTTGGAGAGGATGCGTTTCGAAAAAAACTGGAAAATGTGCCAACCGGGCGTATGCGTGATGTATGAGAGAAAAAGCCCGTTTTAGCATTATTTTGGCAATTTGCATATAAAACACTTTTACTTTCCCTCCGCGCTCAAGCCGAATATGTGTGTGTGTGTTCAAATATTTATGCGACTCGCTTTGGCATATATGTCAAAAGTCAACTTGTTTGTTGCTGAACTTTAACCTGCTCAGAAAAAGGCAACTGCAGCTGCTGCTGCAGCCACTAAAGACTCGATGCTGAATTTCACAATTATTATATTCATTTTATAGCAAGTCAAGGCAAAATACCCCAAAGAAAAATCTGACAGTTCAGGCACGTGCGACGGGCAGGTCAGCTTAAAGTTGGACAGATTATGAGGGTTGCTTTGAATATTTCAAAAAAATGTTGCACGAAAAATGTCATAAATTCTTATATTGTTCTCCATGAGGTAAATATACTTTTGCAAGCGTTTATAACTATCAGCAATGCGTTAGCTAATGATAATTAAAGGAAAATCAACTTTGTCTTAAAATTAGAAACTTAAGCTAATTTAAAATTATTTTTATAATATTGCTTTCATGTCGATTGATGTACCGACAAACCTTAGGTAGGTTTGCTTTGAGCATGAACTTTAATTGGTCCTTAAAAGTTTTGGCGTCGCTCTGGTTTAATGTTAACCTACTGAATGCTAATCTCAGACTATAATAAGATCGATAGAACGGGCACCACAAGTTTTATAAATAATTCTTTAAAACTTTCAGTGGTTTTAAGATAAAAATTACGATATTTCAATATTTATTGTGATCGATATACGATATTTCTTGTGCTCAATATATCGATAATTCTTGAGCTTTCTGCGACATCGATTTTGGTAATTTCATAAATATAGACAACCCTTGTCGTATTCTTTATTAAGAACCGGGGAATAATACCGTAACCCGAACCGTTAACCGAAATAAACCGTTTAAAACCAGTTACCGGTATCAAAAACGGAACCGATTTTAAATTTAATTGAGAACCGAAAACCGTTAACCATTATAATAGGAACCGAAAACAAACCGAATACGCTAATACCGGAACTTTTTCAGTTTCTTATTTTTTATTTTATTAATTAATGATTATTTCAAATATATATTTAAACTGATAAAATAGCAATATATACACTCAGAAAAATTTCTTATATTTCGGAAATTTGCCCTTAAAGAATAACCAAAATCAGATCCTCTTTTTAAGATATGTTAGACATAGAAAAAATGGATATAAAGCGGAAAAACTTTTCTTTGGTAAATAAATGTTAATTAAATTAATTAAATGTTAAGGATCTCTAAGTCTTGGAAAAATCCTTGATTTAGTACAGAAAGGTTAGATAAATGATAATATAAATTTTAGAAATTAAGTTTCTGGATTTTAATCAAATTTCGACCTAAAAAAATTGTATTTTAAAATTTTTTTTGGTTGAACATTGAAGTACAATGCGCAGTACGTTCAATTGGCCCAAGCGACATCAAGCCGAAGCTTGTTACGCGCGAACCCTAAGGCAAAATAGCAGCCCACCTCCCGCCCAACCGACCGAAAACGCGTAGAAAAACACGAAATTAAAGCAAACTACGGGCTAAATACGTTAAAGTAAGGGTTTTTATAGCAGGAATAGAATCTTCTAAGCTAATTACTCGAAAGAATTTATTGTAGTCAGCAGAAAGAACACGAAACGGCGCATGCAAAGCATAGTTGTGCAACGTTGTACAAACTTCGGTTTCTGAAAAACTTATTCGAGGAAAGAGGGGAAGTGGCGTAGCACCCCTAACACCTCTTTCCTACAAGCATGAGCTTTTCGAAAAACTTCATGAAGTTTGGCTTCATCGTGTAAATCCGGTCTTAGTAGTAAAACGTTTAAAAGATAAGGGGATAAAGTTACAAGGCTCTGTCTAAAAGGAACACAAAGATTAATTTGACTAAGTAACTTGTGATGAGTCGATTTCGGATCATTTATTAGTCTATGCATAACGATTACACCAAGCATAACTCTTCGGTTAATATCTATAGAAGGGGGTTTATTAAAAGAAGTCTACTAGAATACGATGGTAACCGGAACTCAGGATTCCAATTCAAACCACGAAGTGCTATTAATATGAATTTGTTTTTGCACAGATTAATCGAATATTGTGGAGACTCCATACTCAAGAATTTGACGAGCAAGTATAAAGAATTTTGGTCGTATCAGGATCATCGAATTCCTTAGACCAACGCTTAATAAACCCAATAATTTCGAAAAATGTAATGTAAGGAAAAGCGATGATACAAAATGGAAAAAATTAATATTCTTTAAAAATTATTTTTACCACATAAAAATTTTATATAAATTGTTTCCATCATTCGGAACCCATAATTCTTAAGAAAACTGATACCGACCGGAAACTTTTTGGGCTATTACCTAGTGAAATCAAGAGAGTCTACGTAAATAAAGTCCGGGATATCCGATCAAAAGTAATTATTTCCTAGCTAGTTCCTAAGTGTCTTTTCTAACTACGCCAAATCCCAAACTAGGATATTGAAAGCAGTCTTGCTTAATTAATTCAAGGCCGTACTTAAAGATTTTTTCTTTGAAAACTTGAGCTGGAATATACTTTTTCTGGTGGGACAACAAAAAAAAACATTGAAATCTGAACTTAGATTAAAGAAATTAAACTTGCAGGATTTCTTTAAATAATACATCCCAACTTTTCATGTCGATATGGTCTTGTTTAACTGCCTAACCCCGCAGATTTCTGTTATGAAATTTAGGCTTGAAATATATAAAATATATAAAAGACAACCCTCGTTACCTAAAGCTTATTCTGTATGCCATAATCTTTTCTTTTGCGTTTTTGCAAAAAACTTCCGCTGTGGGTGTCAATTGAAAATCGCTTCCTGCCACTTAAAAGTTGGCTGCTTGGGGTCTGGGATTCAAATTGAAACCACAAAGCGCCACCTAGCGTCAGTTGAAACTGCATCAAAGCAACGCTGATTTATGATCAGATCTCTTTTGTGTGTTTGCTTGTTAGTGATCTGATTAATTTGTTGTGTATGTTGCCCACACACAAAAAAAAAAAAAAAAACGAAAAAAATAAAACAGCGGGGTTGTTCATTTCCGTAATGAGCTGCAAGTCTCTCCAAAAACACCCGCTACAATTTAATTATTGAACTCGTCGCAGTTTACAGTCATGGCCAAATGTGGCAAGTTGTTTAATGTACTTTTATTTTCTTTTGTTGTTGTTGTGGTTGCTGTCTCGTTATCTGTCAGAAAATAATAACATTTCTGATGTAAACACAGGAATGAATGAACTGGGAGAGAGAGAGACGTAAAATCGTGTTTCGTTTGGCCAGTTCATTAATTAATTATTAATGCAACTCTCGCCTCTGCCTGTCAGTCACCAGAGATTTTCATATTTCATATGATTAATGCCATCGATTACTTTCATTCATATGCAGGATATGCTTCAGTTGATTGATGTCCAAATGCGAGAATGTGACTGCTACTGGCGCCTGCTTCATAAAAATTAATAATGCAACCCAAGTGAAGGTCGTACTCTAATATACAATAATTCAATCAACTATATACAGTAAAGAAACTGCAGGGCACTTAGGCTAATGAAATAAATAAAACAACAAGAGTGAGAGAGGGGAGGGACATTTTCAGAATACGCCAGCGAAACTTCTACACACTTTCAGGCATAACAAGTAGGACAATCCAATCGATTGTCCTTTTCTAGTATTTCCCGTTTTGGTACACCAAAATCCATTTTCTAATCTCACAATTTGCATCTGCGATTTTATTAAACAAAAATATTCTTTCAATTTAATACGCGCCATGATTTATAATTATTTATTCAAAGCATTTTGGCTTATGCAAAATCACATTAAAACCGCCTACCATCACAAAAATCGCATTTAATCCCTCGCCAAAAAAAAAAAAAAAAAAAAATAGAAAAGAAAAATCCCAGCAATTGATTTCCGCTTGACATTTGGCGCCCACCACAAAAATTTAATGGTTTACTTAGTTTACGCCACAATTATTCCCAAACAGAGAATAAATGCAAAAAATAAAATTATGTCGTCATTGAAAAGTGAACTTTTGTTTGTGTTTAAATATCAGCAATGTTGTGGGACATATAACCACAACGTCACCAGCATCCGCGTCATTAACTTATCAGTTTAAAAAAATAAATAAAAAAATATTTTGTTTCTTATCTCTTATGTTAAATTTGGTGGACATATTAATAGAAAAGTGGTTGAACCTTTTTACAGTTAAGAATTTTTAATTTTGGTTACATCAGATTGAAATAAAAATTTTCCCAGAATACTTGAAATAAAATCTAGATTTTTTATCAATAATATTATCAATTCTTTAGCAACGTTGTGTATACATCACTACTTAGTTCCTATTAAACGCAAAAATTTCGAATTGTATAATTGAACCAACAGAAAATTGCTCTGCAATAGCGACGTTATTACACCGACAGTATAAGCTCGTTGCGCTGTCGTTGCGGCAGAGCAAAAAAAACCTGTTTCTGTTCAGCTGTCAAAAAATAAAATTTTTCGACAGTTTTTAATAAGTTTTTATTTTTTTTTTAATTCATTAATTAATTGTTATACCAAAAAAAAAATGTTTAAAATAAATATTATAATTATAACTTCGGAAAAAATGCTTTCTAGAAAATATACAAATGGGAATTTCCACCGAAAGGTCCACCGAGACCAAAAATGTAAAACTTTAAAACCATTTGCTTTATGATATTTTCGTAGGAAAGTAGTCTATTTATTTATAACCCACTTCGAAAGTAGCGTAATCGCAACTGTTCTTATTTTGATATTTCCCTTGCACTTTTTGTTAAGATAAAAGTTCTTTAATGTTTCTCTTTATGCATTGACTTTTGCATTCTTAAATCTTTCCATGGGTACAAAGAGTCAATACATGCAGAAGGCTTAAATATTGAGTACAAATAGAGATTTTTAATACAATTCATAAAAAAACCATACTGAAAAATGAGAATACTTGTGATCTTAGTACTTATTATACTCTGTACCGAAGGTACAAATTGAAAAAACGTCATATCTTCCACAATTTTGGAGTTAGGTTGTTTGAACCTTCTAGACTTATATTCTACTCATCATTACTTATCGAACCCCCATACATCGTTTTCCGATCAGATGAACAATAGTAGAGTTGCCACCCCTGCAATTTGAAAAACACCTCAAATATCCCGCAATTTTGGAGTTAAGTTGTTCGAACCTTCTAGACATATATTCTACTCACCATTACTTATCGAACCACCATAACTTGTTTTACGATCAGATGAACGATGGTAGAGTTGCCACCTCCACAATTTGAAAAAAATCTAATATCTTTCACAATTTTAAAGACAGTTTGTTTGAACCTTTTATTTTGATCGTCATTACTTCTCGATCCACCATACACCGTTTCCAGATCAGATGAACGATATTCGAGTTATAAGCAAATCAAATAATTACGCTGGGCAGCACTTGCACAGTTTGTGTGACCCCACACTTTAAAGTTATTAGTTATATACAAACAGGTACTGAGTATATTACAGTCGGGCTTGACCGACTTTCTCACTTGTATAAAGTTGGTCCCGTGCGACATCGTAAGTGCGAAATTTAAAAAATGTTCGAAACCATACTTTTTATTAGAGCAAAAACGGCGGCGAAAAAAATTAAAAGAGCTTCATACGGTGGAGAGAAAAGTTGAAGTACGATTCAATTTAATTTTTTAATTTTTTGTTTATTGTTATGTGAAAATAAATACAATGAAATCTTCTGTTGACTTAAAAACATTAATACTTCGCTTATTTACATATAATTTGCTCAAAGGAGTTACTAAAATAACATAATTATTATGATGGAAAAAAATGTCCCATGCAACATGTCCCGTGCGAAAGTGCTTAAAATTTAATTTAAATAAAAGAATACGTTTTTTATTTGGGTAAAATCAAAACCGTTTTTAAGTGACATTAATTTACAACATTCTAAAATTCGCAAAAACCACTTCTGTTTTTGTCCCGTGCGAATGCCTTGGATTTTTGTAATTATCTTGAAAGGAAAAATTTTCAAAAATCAACCTTAGCACCATTTAAAGGGCCAATTAAGAGCTATAAGTTAAGCCTTTTGTCAAAACAAAAATACGTTTTATTTTGAATTTTTGCTCTCTTCAAAAGTGTTTGAAGGTCCCGTTCGACTAGGTATGTATTTTGCATTTACATTAAACCCATAAGAGACATGTCATTTCTGAGGCCAAATTTGGGTTCAGTGTGAAAAATAGTCTGGTCTAGAATTAATAACACAATACTTTACAGCAAAAAGTCCCATTGAAGCCGGTATTTTTGTTGATGTATTTTGGAATGCTTAACTCAAAAATGAAGTTCAAAAATTTTTTTGGATACGTCGAACTAGTCCCTCAGTTTTAAAGCTATCGAGCTGAAATTTTGCACAAAGTCTTCTTTTTACTGCACGCAACTAATATGTCGGAACCGGCCGGATCGGACGACTATATATTATAGCTGCCATCGGTCGAAAAATAAGTCTTAGTGAGAAAAACTTTTATGTTTTCCATCGTAGCGTCACCAATCTTGGTATATATTAGTTTTATATTCTTCCATACAATATTAGAGGGTTTTATGAAAATCTGATGACTATAGCATATTATTTTGACATAGAAACGAAATTATCGATGATTTCAAACACAACGGATCAGCTAAGGGCCTAATTGGCCTAGAGGACCGTCTAAGTGAACTAAACCTTTGACATTTTGCAATTTTCTTGGCAATGAATAAAAATTAACAGAGATGCCAGAATTTCCATTTCCCGCATTTTTTGAATTTAAAAATCATTAGATTTAACCGAAAAAAAAGCTAACCAGTCAACACTGGCCAGCACTTTCATCACGCATATCCTGTTTAGTTTTTCCTCAACTGCTTTTTGCATCGATTTTTGCTTGTTGCTTGCAGCTGCCATGCGTCACAAATTAAATATAATTTAATTGTGATTAAATGGCGCTGCGCAATTATGCTTTAACCATGTTGATCAAGTTATTTCTTCGCTCAACTCAACTCAGTCAGTTGTCCCGTTCTTCTTGGCTGCTTGCTTGCTTGGGGGCTTGCCTGGTTGTCTGCTTGTCGTCAGCTAATTTACTTTTCCAGTTGCCTGCCATGGCATGCGTCGTCGTCGTTTTCATTGCCATTTTGTGTCAGTTTAAGTGCACCGCTGTCGGCTTCCTCCTGCCCCCCACCACCCACCCACACCATCCAATGCCATCGCCTTAATCTTATTGCTCATTCTTGTTTCTGGTTTAATTGTCAGCGCTAATTGTAGCGCCTAGTGCAAACAAAGCCAAGCCAATGACAGTTTATAAGTTTTGCTGAAGTTGATGAAGTGGCCAAGGCGGCCAGTGGCCAGTTTTATAATCAAAATCCGCCCACTTGTGCAACGACCTTGGTAGGTAGATTGGTATCATCTTCTACTCCCACTGGATTTTATTTTCAATTTATGAGACTTTTACCACCTGTGCAGCAGCATCCTGGCCGCCTTTTAAACTGGTTAAATGGGCGTTACAAATATTGACATGGTTTTCCATAGCCGCGTGCCACATGTTATTTTACATTTCAACGAAAGTAGGTTGCACTGGTCAAGTGTGTGTGTATGTGTGTGTGTGCACATCTAATCCACTTTCATTGCTAAATAATGCGTTTTGTGGTTTTGCAATTCTTAACACCCCGCCACAAACATTTCACAATGCATGTCAAACTGTAAGAAGGTCGATAAACCAAAAAAGCAAACACTTTTATGGTTTGTTTGTGTGTACGAGTTGACTTTGTCCTAGTGCCCAGCCGGGTTGGTACTTGTAAGTAAGTGTTATGACTTTGTTGTGGATAGAAAAAGGAACGGAAGAAGGGAAGTGAGTACATAAGTGAGATAGTGTGTCAGCATGTATTTAGAGTGGATAAAATTTTAAAGCATTTTGGATTGCTTTAGAAGAATGTATTAGGAATGATTTCATCGCAGTTGATCAAGTCCAACGTATTGCCGACTTTTCTATATGGTTTTTTAATTAGGAAAATTTAGAATTTTATTGTTTCGAAACTCCAGATCTTAGTCGAAAGACAATTTTTTTGCTTATTCTGGCCAATTAAGTAAAACCGAAGGATGAAGTATAGTTGGATAGGACATACCTTGACAAAAAGAAGGAAATAAATTTAAACCCTTTAAAAGGCATCGTTCGTGCACCAGAAAGACCTCAAGAAACATGGAGAAGGCTCGAAGTATTGAAAAAACTTGGGGAGAACTAAAAGCAACGTTCAAGAATTGAGAACGGAGAGAGAGGTGGTCCCCAGGGGTATAAGAATCCCAAGAAGTTTTTAAAATCTTGATTTAAGCAATAATAAGTGATTGAACTACAGTTTCGAAAAAAGCCAGCTTTTAGTGTGACCAGTTGCAGTTTTAAAATTGTTGCCAATAACCTTAATGAACGCTAAGAAGTGGTTAGTTCATAATCGAGTTTTTGAAAGGCTTCAACAGCATTTTCTGGCATCGAAATTCGATGAGTTAAGTCAAAAACCCCGTTGATTTGATGTTTTGAGCAGGAAATAATACCGTAACTGGAACCGGAACCGTTAACCGAAATAAACCGTTTAAAGCCAGTATGGAAACCGGAACCGATATTAAAATTTTTTTAAGAAACCCTAAAACCGATAACCGTTATAAAAGGAACCGAAAAAAGCGGAACCATACCGAAACCCTAATACCGGTATTGTTTCGTAGTCTTTTAGAATGGGTTCAAATCTATCCAAATCACTAAAGATTTCTATTTTTAACGGAAAAATTTAATATTAAAATTTTAATATTTAAATTTAATATTAAAAAATCTATACTTGTATCAGTAAGTACCGGTATACCGAAATAAAAATCTGAATAACTTACCGGAACCGAAAACCGAAATAAACTGAAAACCGAAATAAAACCTTTAACCGGTATTCTCATTTCAGTACGTACCGGAACCGATATTCGTTTCGGGATTAATCCCTGGTTTTGAGTGTTATATAACTCTTTTGATTGATCAGACTCTTTAGAGCTAGAATGGTTACGGTGGAGGATGATTTGTCCTCCGCAATTAATATTCCCCCGATTTTCGGAAGCTTTTGACAAACAATTTACGAATGAATTTATGATTCTTTAACAAAACGATTGGGACATTTTCTGTTTCAGCTTTAAAGTGCATCCTTTGAAATAACCAAACGAACGACTCATAGTTTGTTTAATGTTCAAATGCAATGATTCATGTTTCATGCTGTAATTCAATGCGTTTGAATCATATTGATTAGATATTTTTTCATTTCCTAACCCCAATCCACTCGAGTCTTCACTATGGGGTACATTTGTGCGGAAATATTCATACATTATAAAGTTGGGAGTGGCTTAACCCAAGAAACGTCCATGGTCAAAACTAACGTGGACCGTCTATGGGGTACAATTTTACCCCAGTACATGCCGTGACAACAGTGGTCAATGCCAGCGGCTACTAAAAAATTGAGAAGCGACATTCTAATTCAAATGAAGGACGTATTCAAATCTTTTTTGACGACTTCAATTACTGAGGATTTTTTGATGGCTAGGAATCGAAAAGTCCGACTAATGATAAAGCATTCAAAAGAAATTCCGAACTGCAAACGAATTGCATGAATATTTCAAGAGAAAAAAATCTATTGCGGTATATAGATTAGCATTTAACGTATTAATCCATTATGTTCTGTAAACAGACAAGTTTCATAAAATACAACACTGTTTTAGATTCAGAACTTGAATGTTTAATGATAGCTATCTATAGGAAATCACATGGAAATGCAACATTTTCGGAAGAGTTTAAAATATTTTTAATCCCTCCTCATCGTACAGTTGACTTCGGGTACCGCGTCCATTACTAATTCTCATACAAATATTTAATGAAAGAGTTTCGAACCAAAAAAAATAATTTGAAGAAATAGTTATTGTGATGAAAAATCTTTTTAAAAGGAAATTGGAATAGGAAAATAATAATTAGTAATCGAAAAATGAAAAAGAGAACTTGAAGTAGAGAATAAGTTAATAAAAATCAACAAAAATAATAACTAATTTGTAAGCAAAAACATTGATAGGAAATTAATCATTTTTTGTAAAATTAGTTAAAATTTAATCTTTTTCCTAGCCTACAATATGAAAATTATAATTCTAATCAAGTGCCAAAAACAGCTGTTAATAATTTGTACTGTTTACTTTGGATCTTTGCTTTAAGTTATAAAATATAATTTCATTCACTTGATTTTCCATCACCAATTATCACATTATTTAGCTACTTCTAATTTCATACCCAAACACACAATGCATTGATTTATTTAATTTTCACATATTTCTGATAATTTTCCCAGACAATTTTCCATTGCATCATTATTTTGTGGCCATGATTCATATGTGTGTGTTCATTTATTTGTGTGATTTGTTGTCAATTGCCAATTCATTTGGCTTGTTAAATTAGCTGAATTTAAGTTTTGATTTTATTTGCCATTTCATGTGCATTTTGCATATCGTTTGGTCTCCATTGAAGCCAGCACAGCAAAGCACAGCAGTTAATTCAAATCCCCGGGCCACTAACGATGTTTGCACAATGCCAAGTCATCATAAAATGCAATTCTCTTGACGCTGTCACCTTCAAGGGCCACGTAATTTGCAACGTGCATTGACGTTAAAAAATTTTAATTGAAAGCGGCAAAACAAACCGAAAACAAAAGCACAAACGAAGAAAGAGAAATAGAGAGAGAGAGAGAGCAAAACATAACGCATATAACAAAATAAATGCGAATTTGTGTAAAAGTAAACTTGACCCTAATACTACTTACAATAACATTGTACAATGTTGCCTTCGTTGGGATGATAAAAAAAAGACGTCGCTTGAAAAGCTTGTTAGATAAGGCTTAAAGTGTTTTTCACTCGGTGTTGGCCCATTTGTTGGATAAACAAGACAGCCAAACCAATAATGACATCATTTTTTGTTTTTTGTTGTTTATACGCATTTGGGATTTGCCACTGCAATTTGATGAGCTCACAATAGGGAGAGAGTGTAGGGATAAATGAGATAAACAAATTTGAGGGGAGTCAAAATAGATTTACAGTGAATATCGGTTATATGCAAATGCTACACTCAGAAAAAAAGCCATCCTATGTCCGTGATTTTTTTCTTTTGATTTTACGGAATATTTTTTTTTGTTTATAAATTTATAACAAAATGGTTTTTTATAAAATAAATTTATAATCAAATTAATTTTATTCTCTTGAATTTTTCCTGTTAGATTCAACGTAAGAATTCTTTTTTTTTTTTTATTTTTACAAACCGATTATTGATTCGATAAACAACTTAAAAATTACGAAAAATATTTTTCTTTTTTTTTTTTTTTTTTTTTCCTTGATAGTTGACTATAATTAATATAAATTTTTGTACCGAGTAATTCTAAGCTCGTCTTTTAGGCATTAAATAATTATTGTTGGCTTAGCGAACTGTTCTACGAATGCCGAGCATAAACCTATCTTATGTAAATGTATTTACTTTTCAACATTCTATACAAAAATAACAGTATTTACCTGTACACTTTCAATATTGTTCTATCCATTAGCCCAAACAAACTGGCAACTCTAAAAGCGTCATAAAATTTCGTCAACAATCAGATTTTTGCACCTCCCTTAGCCTAAGGCACTTAAGAATAATTGAATTCCATGGTTGCACTTCACTCACACATATATATATATACATATTTTCAGTGCACTTTGCTCTACAGAAACTATTTGGCACAGTTGTCCCCGTTCAACTCTCTCTAAGTGCATTGCTAGCATAACTTTCATATTGCATTTGCCTCCCCCCCTCCCCCTTGACTCCGCCCACAGTGTTATGTCAACTGTGTGTGTGGCACAGTTGGCAAACTTTCAACTCAATAAACGACATTGAACATCAAAACGGGCCCACGCAGAGACTATACGAAGGGTTATGTAGTGCAAATGCCGCCAGCTATAGCTAAAACCGCCTTCCTTCCACCAACAACATCATCGATAGCGACTACAACAAGACCGGGGGTTTGGTTTTTTTTTTTTTGTAGCTACGCACATAAATCGTCAAAGGGTTTTCAGTTTTTTTTCCCTAGTTTTAGTAGTTCACCCATTTGCCTGCATTTTCTGCACCTGCGTGGCAATTCAACGATTGGTCGAGTTTTTCCAGCATTTAACATAAATTCAAATGGCTACAATTAGCCATTAGGTTAATTGCAAGAGAAATTACGGGAATAGTTAAGCTCATTAGCTGTTTTTTTTTTGCTCTCTCTTGCGAAAATCTTTGCCTGATTTTAACTAATTATTCAAATTTGTGTGTTTTTTTTGAGTAATTTTAGTCTAATATTATGTCACGCCTTGTTAATTAATTTTTAAACAAGACGATGCCTCAACTTCTCATTCACATCATCATCATCTTTCAGCATTCGCTGGTGCTTTTGTTTCATTATGCATTTCCATTCAAATTTCCATCACAATTATTCAAGCGTAATGAAATGAAGTTGCATTTCGGTATTTGCATATTATTCCCCGTATCTTTCTTTCCATCGGCATCTTTTGCGGTTGCATAACTTTGTTGATTTCGGGATTTGTGTTTTTGTTTCTGATTTGATTTGTTGTTATGTTTTTTACGCTTCGTAATTGGTACAATTTGCATATATATATTTTGTTTATTGGTCAATCAATTATGCATGAATGAATGAATCGATGCGCGATGGGTTATGAAAAAGTGTTCAATTCGCACTGTTTCTAATTGACAATTTGGATTGCTATATCAAAAGAAATTTATACGGGGTCGTGGGAATGGAGAAAGCAGAAAAGATTTTCCGTTTAGCATATTGAATGCTATTAAAATGAAATTTAAAGAAATACATTAGGAAAATATTCGAACATTTAAATTTCTAGATATCGAGACCCAAGAAGGCAAAGATGGGTGTTTTTATTGGTATGCCTGTGGCATAATTCACACCGATTACCTTGAAAACGACAGAACAATAAATCTATGCAACTGCCAAAAAAGATTCGGGCCGAAACCTATTTTTTTACTCTGTACCGAAGGTACACAGAGTATATTGGGTTTGTGCAAATGTATGTAACAGCCCGAAGGAGGCATCTCCGACCCTATAAAGTATATATATTCTTGATCAGCATCAACAGCCGAGTCGATATAGCCATGTCCGTCTGTCCGTCTGTCTGTCTGTCCGTCTGAACGAAGAGATCTCAGATGGTAGATAGAGGTTTGAGGTGTATGGAACATATATTTCTTATACTTGCAGGCAAAATTTTTTTTTTGCCCCGCCCCTGCCTCCCCGCAAATTAAAAAAACGAAATAACTCCCCACAATTTACAAGATAGATAGTTTGTACATTCTAGACATATATTGTACTACTTATTTTGAATCGACCCGCCATACATCGTTTTTCGATCAGATGGACGATATTAGAGCCATACGTAAAAGAACATAAAAACCAACGACAACAACAACACCGCAGCGATTGGTAGAACTTACGAAAAAGAGAGAGCGAGAAGGCAATAGCTAACGTAATTTCAATTGTTATGAGTGGAGCGATATAATTGAGATGGCCTGGGTCAGAAATCACGTGATTCCCGCGTTACTAATATAGATACGTTTATGTTAACACCAATTTTTTTCGTGTGGTAAAAATTATTTTTGTAATTAAAATTAATATTTTTTAATCGCGCCCTATCGTATGTTAAAATCTGTGGATAAATTACCAAGATATACTTAACTCAGCAAGCAAACAGAACTCTCCGTATGTATGTTCGAATGTTTGCTATTTATAGACGTCTAAACCACTGACACGATTTTCATGAAATTTTCACTGAATCAGGAAAGAGTCATAGGCTATGTCCCAAGTCTGTAAAACGGTTCGAAAGCGGCTAAATCCGGTTTAAGCGCGGTTCAGAGTCACTTCTCCTAAACCACTAAACCGATCTTTACGAAATTTTCACTGAATTTTTATGTCGATCAGTAAAGGGTCTGAGCCCGGCGCCCCATCCGCTTAACCGGTTTAAAGTGGTGGCAAATCTCAGAAATTATTTAAGCTCTGAACTTGAAATATGGTGTGTAAGTTAGTTATTTGAAGTCAGATATTTCACTGGCTTAAGCTGGTTCCGAACCACTGTTGGCCCAGCTATATCTCAACCTATCCAAAAATAGCTAGGAACGTACAATTTAAACTGTTTTAATGGTTCAGAGCAATATTTGTGGAATTATTTAAGCTATGAACTTAAAACCTACGGTTTTACGGCGCCGGGTTTATAGCCATTTATACACAGAAAAAAAAGATCAAATATCAATTTAATCTTGGCTGATCAATATGATATTTTTATCAAATATCAATTTTTCATATCATTTTGATGATAAATAATATTTAATTAATCGTACAAATATCAAATTGATAAGATAATAAATAAAATGAGAAAAAGGAAAGAGACAAAAAATGCTTATTATCGAAAACTTAGGCACCGTAGAAAATATATAAATAGTCCCTTAGACGTTTTGCCCGCACGCGTGTGCGGGGCTCCTGCGTTGAGAACGTCATTCCATTCGTGTAAAGTGCGAGTTCCGGGTTCGATCCCCAGACAAGGTAATGTTTGTTAACTAACAAAAATGTTTAAATTTCTTTTTGCTTTCCAAATGGCTATGGCGCAAATATTACATAATCATTAAAATTTGAGCGGGGGGGGAATATATAGAATATAACTTATATAAATAATATATATGCGCCCAGACATTTTCAATATTTATTTTTTTTATTTAAAAAATGGCACTTTGATCTTAAACATATCATTTGATATGATCGAAAATATCAGTTTGATATTTTCGAACAGGTCAATTTCATCTGCATCTTATCGGCTTTTTTTGATATGAAAAAATGTCATATTGAGTCCCAGATCATATCATTTTTTTTTCTGTGTAGTTTATAGTAAGAGCGCTTTTATCGAGTGAAATACCCTGTAAACCTGATGTTGTTTTTTATCAGGGAATCAAACTGGGACCGTTTACCGAAAAGAACCGATTAAAACTCCGAATCAGAACCTGTATTTTAAATTTTTTTTTGGAACCGGTACGTAGCAGTATACCGAATTAAAAACCAAGGTACGAATTAGAGATGGGCGCGGGATAGGATCCCCGCGGGTCCCGAAATAAATCCTTGAGCGAAATGTATAATTACTAATGCCTATTTCCATGGCAGAGTACATTCGAAATCCGATTTTTAACCATTAAAGGTTTTTTTCAACAAGAGGACGTCAAGCAAACAAGTTCAAACTTAGCCAAAGATGAATTTATAATTACTAAGTTTACAAATTTCCATGGGAATTCCTACTGACAATAAATTTTTCAAGGTTCGGTGTTCGGGATTTTCGGAAAAAGTCCCGCGCCCATTTCTAGTACGAATATAAAACTGAATAACAAAATTAATTGGAACCTAAACAGAACCTAGAACCGGAACCGAAATTCAATTATGTTTGATTCTGTGTTTTCAATACGAATATTTAAATACACATACACATCCACTTTCCAACATGCTGAAAAGCAAGAAAAATTGTTTCGTATTTAATTTAAGTATTCTTAGAGTGAATCTCTACATACCGACATTTTGGATGGAGGACTAAACTTCCTTGCTTTTGGGTTTGATTCTTACTTTATTTTTCTTTCTTACTTTTTACTCTCTTGGTGAAGGCATGTGGAAGATCAGAGGTCCGACCTGAATGAACCACATACCAGCTATCTAGAAGATCCGCCCCTTTATGAAGACTCACTTTATTTGTACCTCCATTCATGTTTGCCATTTCCTAAAAGAATGATTAGTTTGTACCACAGTTTTGTGACAATTTTGCTTTCTTTATCAGCATCACTTAATCTAAGTACATGGTCCATTTGTAATCCCATCATTCTAAGCGGGACCCATTCATTTAGCTGTCAGTCAAAAAGGCTCATTAACAACCCTTAGACCCTATCCACCCAACCACTCCCCCCCTTAATAATTCTTGTACATGACTCCATTTACAAAAAAGTTGTCAAAAATTGTGTCTGTCTTTAATAGAAGATGGGGACCACAAAGAGCAAGCCAAGCAGAAAAGTATCTCGATACAAAATGTAACAATGGATGACAAAAGCTTCCACTTCTTGTTAGTGCAGGCGCCATGGCTGACTGCACCCCAGCAGAGGCAGAGAGGCAGAGGCAAAGGCAGAGGTTAACAAACAATTCCACAGAGCCGACAGCTGTCAAAGAAATGCAAACACACACACACACCCACCTGAAGAAGATTCCCTTCATCAATCCTGAATAGGCTTTAAGTACTTAGGGTACATTTGACTCTAACCATCAGATTTTTGGACACTTTTGTTTGTTTATTTAATAGACATTCAAACAAGGCAGTTCGAAGGACACTTGGAATGATTGAGGAGGCTTCATTGACAGACAGAGAGAAAGAGAGAGAGAGAGACAGTTAGTCAGGAAGTGAAAGTTAAAAGAGGAAGGAAACTTTGACGCGACAGTTTTGCATGGGCGAAGGGTTTGTAGTTGGAGGTGGAGAAGGACATTCGCTGACGTTGAAAAGTCGCAACGTTTTGTAAATGCTATTTACGGATTTATCGATTGAATTAATATACAAAAAGTAGAAAAAGTGGAAAAGTTTGTTTGAATTCAATCAAAAACAATCATAATATTACTTCATACGTATACGTAGCGTTCGTAGTCTGGGCATTAATCAGCAGTTGGTATATCATTTTTCAGTGCGAAGAAAGAAAGAATGAAAGCAAAATTACAAAGAAAGACATTTCTTAAGCATAAACATTATTAAAACCTGAACTTGATGATGGGGTTGGGGGCGGACACGGGCAATGCGTTGTCTTGGCAATGAGACAAAGATAAAGTTGAAGGTTGTTATGGTTGCCAGTGGGTGGGTGTGGGTTACATATTTGGCTTCAACCAACTCTAAAAGTCAAGAACGAATTTTCGTATAAAAATCAGTTGACCTTTATGAGAAACTTTCTGATGGCCAAATTGTAATTCAACAAAAGGTCACACACACATTGGTTTACAATTGCCACAAAAAGCTACGCCCCCCACAAAAGAGAGTCCAACACAAAATCAACTGTAATTAAATAAATGGAAAATTAAAATGTAATATTGGGTATAATAATGGACTTGACTGTGGCTGTGGCAGCATAATTAAGCAGAGCAGCTCTGCGTTTCCAAATGCTAGAAACTTGTAGTAAAATTTTATGGCATTTGCTGATGACTGCACAAAAAACCAACAAAAAAAAACAAACTTTAATTTGGACAAAAGGCAGACGAACAATTAACGCTCCCGGGGGGCCGCCGCCACAAATTGCAGCATTAAAAGTGAAAATTTCCACAAATCAAATTAAGATTGTTGCAAAACGAATCAATTCTAAATTGATGGCATTTTGTTTGAATTTTTGATTTAAGTTTGTAAATTATTTTACTAAACATTTTAAGCAAAATCAACTTAACTAAATATGATTTTTAAAGATTTTTTTTTTTGAGTTTTACATTTCTCATTCAGGCGATTTTTTCATTCCCTTGTAAGGGTAAGGGTAAGTCCGTTTTTCTGACACCGAACGCTTTTTTGAGACCGGACGTTCCGCGTTTTAGAACCATCTGGTCTTATTTTTGGAACGGAAAAAATTTATTGCTGACCTCCAAGGCATCTTTGTATTTCTCGATAAACAGCTGATCGTCATTCGATTACATTCGATAATTGAGCATGGCAATCAAAGGTGAGCATTTTCAGCATATTTGATATTCTATTTCTGAAAAAACGAACGAGATCCAATGTCGAAAATAAATAAGGGATTTTTATGGGAATGCAGTCATTGGAGGCTGATGACAATAAAATCATCACAATGATTAATAAAAACCGCCATTATTTATTACAACAGTGGCCTTGTGTGGTTCAGTGGGTAGCATGTGTACTGGATTCGATCCCATCTTGGAACATCTACACACAAAAAAAAAAAAGTAAAATCACATTTTTCAACTTTGGCTAAAAAGTATTGTAATTAAACATTTTTCTTTTGATTTTACCAATCTACACGTAAAAACGACATTTCAATCAACTGCGTAATTGTTTGATTTTAAAGAGCAGACACTTTTGCCTTCAAATTACAAGTTTACTTTTGATTTCATAGAATCAAAATGTTCGAATTTTGATCAATTATGTGCGATTTTTGTCGAGTCGATATGCTAAAAAAATAGAACAGAAACAAAAAACCCTGGTCGGCTACCACCAAGCTTAACATGTGCTCTGCGCTAATTTTTCGCGAGCGTCAGTAGCCGAATGCGTTGAGGTGCAGGTCTACAGTGTGTGTCCCAGAGGTCGTGTTCGAGTCCCAGACAAGGTAAAGATTTAATAATATTATAAAATAAAATTTCAGGAACAAACGAATTCGAGTTCAGCATCATCGGGGAAGGGACCGACTTTGTTTGTAAAGGTTGTTGGGTGTGTTTGTGGCAAAAACACAAAACCAACTAGAGAAAACTGTTTCCCAAAATTATTTTTTTTTAATTTCAAAAGTAAAAACACTTTTAAAATTAAAATGGAAACAATTTTGAAAATCAAAAAGTGTAAACCATTTATTTTTGAAATGAAAAAATTATTGGGCGAAAAACAAAATGGGAAATTGGCGGATTTACCAATGAAAAATGTCAATTTACCAACGTTTTTTTTTTGTGTGTAATTAAAGTCTTTTCTTTAAATACTTTTACACACAAGGTCACCTTCACCAGCTATTAGCGCCAGCGTAGCTATGATAAAGTTTATCGAAAAATTTAGATTTTAAAAATTTTAGATTCGGCGTTAATCTGTAAAAAAAATCACACGAGCCAAGAGATTAAGAGATGCTCGGCTTGGCACTTTGGGACTGTAAAGCCAGGTATATATAGTATATTTTTCAACACATAAGCTTGCCAACTTAAAAATCTAAAATACGTCAACAAGCTCAATATTTGGCCAACGTGTTCGGAAATTGAGCACTAAATGGTCTTTTTCACATTACCGGAAACATTCATAAAGATCGAACAGCGAGCTTGAGACACTGTTCATGGTTCATGAAAAAACGGGCGAAGTCTACTTTTGTCAACGAATGTGCTAGATTTTGGTCTTTTAAGAACGATTTTTTTTTAAGTGTAAGACTGACTGAGCCAGACTTAAACATTTGTAGGCATTATTCTTCTGCCACCATAGAATTGACAAATGATGAAGATTTTAAAATAAATATTTACTAAGACAGTAGATAAGTTTTGGGAATTTTCTAACACTGCTCGTCAAAAGCCAAACAGCAACATCAAAAAATTAAGAATTTTGTCTTCTTCCCCTAAAACTTGAAAACAACTTTTTGAGTTTTAGGGCTAAAAAAAAAATTATATGTTTTTACTGTCAAGTAAACAAATATTATATTTTTGTTTATTAAAATTTTAAAATAAACAAAAAAGTTGTGTTATTTTTATACATTTGAGCTCATAGAATTAAAAACGCTTATCCTAGCTCATTTTTTTCTGGGTACAAATTATTTGAACATGTTTGTTTCCATAATTTTTTTTAAGAACAATCAAATCGATGCAAGAACAAATGCGTTATGACTATATAAATAGAAGCTCCTTTTAAAGACGTCGTAAAAATCGATTATCGATAAAATCTCGATAACTAGCCAATAGAATTTTTCATGGCAATTTTCGAGTTAAGCGGCCCAAAATACTTTAGAAAATGTTGGGATTATTCATTGGGAAAAAATGTTGTCGAGCAGTGCAAAAGCCACCGTAAGATGATGATGGACACTCTTTAGCCTCCTTTGCTTGATTTCGCGAATACAGCGTCTCTTAGCAAGTTCCTCGCTAGTTTAGTTGGGTGGAGTGATAAATTGTCGAGGTCTCGACCGGCCACAGAATAAAGTTATCAATTCGGATGTGTACTGTCGTTAGTTATCCGACAAAAAAAATCTAAGAGAAGCATACCGGACTATACTTTTCTATCATGACAAGGATCGTTAAAAATTAATGGAGCTGAATTAGATAGTGTTGGCACATCCACTATATAGCCCCGACATTGAACCTTTAGATTTTCATTAATTTCAAACTTTATAATGTCTTTCGAGAAAGGATTGAAAGAAAAGTAAAATATCATATCATTTTAAAAGACGTGAAAGAATTGTCAAATCAAATACTGTCAAAATTCCATATAGCGAATCTCAAGGAGAGAAAAAAATTTGGTTTTACTGAAAATTGGTAATATAGAATTGTTTTGAGTTTATCGCAATTTCAGGGTTATATGAATTCCTTATATTTAAAAAATTTCGTAACAAAGAAGGTCGATAATCCCAATAACGAGAGAAAATTAATAAAGCTCGGACATAAAAGTTATATAAATTCCTTTTGCATATTTAAAATTGTAATAATTTAATTTTTAAATACTTTGTCTACGATATTACTACAAAAAAGAACTTTTCAGAAAAACAAAATCCGCTTGCTTTCAAGCAAGCATGAGATTTTAACATCCAAAAGCCCCCTTTGAGTATTTGGAGAAACTGCCTAAATTCAGATTATGAGGTGGGATGGTACCGTCTTCTCGATGGGGGGGTCACAGAGTGCGCATGGGCGGAATATACAATGAGCCAATGGCCAATGACAAGCCAAACCTAACTTAATAAACACAATCTCTTATTACAAATCAAGAATTAATTCTATTTCGCAAAACTTCCAACAGTTAATTAAATTTCCAATCAGAAGCCATGAATCTAAAACCCACTTTCGAAAATTAAATTGCAAACGACTAAATGCAGTTGAAAGTTGGCATTGCCATGGCAATAACAACAACAACTAAAACAATAATAGTACAATCAACAACAACAACTACAACTACAAAGGGCGTGCAAACAAAACGCATGGCTGAATGCCCCAACAACAACAACCAGCAAACAAAACCGCGCAGCAGCAGCAGCAGGTGAATGTTTAGCTTTAGCCGCTCTTTATATTCTACTCTTCTCTCTCTCTTTTTCTCTGTTTATCTGCATTGCGTGCGATGCTGATTAAAGTTGAGAACATGGCGACGCTTTCAAGTTGAACATTGAATTAAATTAAAGCAAATTCGCGCAATGAACATGAAGACTAATTTAAACTTATTTAAAGTAGCTCTGGCTAAAAATAAACCTTTTTTTTCGTTGTGTTTGATAAGCCGACAGCGCCGACGCAGTCAGCTAAAAATAACAACAAAGCCAGAGAGAGAGAGAGAGAAAAAAAGCAAGAGAGGTCAGGCCTAAAGTCTTTAAAATGTAGAGCAAACATTTACCGTTGGGGACAGCTTATGGCTGGAGGGGGGAGGGAGCTCATGACATGCTCAAAAATTAAGACGATTTAGTTTCTATTAACTTTTCACACTTCACACTTGATAATTATTTATATATTTTTTTTGTACTTACAACTCTCTTGGATTTTTGCACTAATTTAAACACTTTTTGTTTTTTGTTTTTGTTTTTTATATTTTAGCCAAATCGAGCATGACAATAATAAACGAAACAATTGCCGCAAATTTGAAACGCATTGCTAAACTTGTTTATACACACACACACACAACAAAAGGAAACAACACGAAGCGGAAACGTTGCCAGAACAGAGAATAAATGCACAATCATTGAAAAAGGTCCGCGTACCGACATCGAGCAGACCAAACAAAAGACTGACTGAGCCAGAGTTGGAAGTTTGGTTGCGCCAAAAGCGCATGCCGACAAAGTTCCGAACGCAGAAACGATCGAAGTTGCTGCTGCTGCTGGGATCGTGCTGGCGATAGTTAAGCCTGTTTATATGTGTGGGTGTTGCTGCAGACAGCAAACACAGAACAGCAGCATTAACAGCCAACAACAACAATTACAACATTTACAGCAATTGCCGAAAAGGGAAAGGGCGCACACACAAGTTTGTCATTGCCGCCGCCGCCCCCGCCGCTCTCAGTTAGAAAGGAGAGAAAGATGGCCCGAGGTGCAGATGGAGCACAACAACTGGCTCAATGCCAAGTGTTTTCATTTCTTTTTTTTTTTTTTGTTTTTGTGAACAGCAATTGACCCTTTAATGGTTTTGGGTATAGGGAAAAGATTTAAAAAATTATTTAAACCCTTGCACAGTGGGTGAGAAGTTGCTCTTTTGGGCAAAAGGATATATTCTTAAAAGATTGATATGATATATAGATTATCCAAAGCAAAGTTGGATAATATGATAAGTTGTTTATGAGTTATTAACCCCAGCAGGTACTGACTTTGATCATGTCGAGGATTTTCAATCAATTAAACAAACTTTCACCGATTTCTCTAACTATGTTGGCTTATCTCTAGATTTATTAGAAAAAAAAGCAACAAAAAAGTAATTCGTGAATAAAAATAGAAAAATAAATATAAACCTGGGTTCCTGTAAGCATGCTACACATTTTACAAATCAAAGATTCGCTAAAGCCCTCAAGGCAATCGATTCAATGGGCGGCCCTTAATTGAATACACAACCCAACATTCATTCGGTCTTATCTTATCGATATAAAATGCTGGTTCAGTTTTGTGCACTGCTTTCAAAACTGATCTTGATTTTACTCTATAAGATTTAGTGATGAAGATACACCGGAAAATCCGTTTTACAGGCTTTTAAGAAATTGGGTAGGTCACATTTTGGAGCTACAATTTTTGGATTTTTGAGACTTCTGCCATATATACCAGGTCATATATGTCGTGTATACACATAAACATCAGCAAACCCAAAAATGACAAAATTGGGTAACGTGAAGTCAAAAGTCTTCGTCAATAAGCCAGCTACGACTAATGATTTGGAAGCCAACATTTAACATAGCAATGCTGGAAAGAGTGATCCAAAATTAGACCATCCGAATAGACCTTTTACAGGGTAGTCGCGGTCAACATGTGAATGAAATTATCTTTAAAATGCAAATGTCAGAGATAGTTATTTTAGCCCATAATAAAGATTCCACCATCCAAACTTCTTAATGAATCCTTTATAAACTTCTAAATGAATCCTAATAATAGTCTAACTTATATTAAATTTTTCCAAATTTTTGTGCATTTATATCAGCTTATCAAACAAAGTTAAAACATTTTAATAACGAAAAAAAACAATTGATGTATGACAGAACATCTAGATTAATACAAAACTAAGTTGAACTATCAAACCGATATGGGGCTGTTGAATTTGATATTTTAATATAATTTCTTCCATTTCATTTTGAAACAAAAAACATCATTTTTCCCTTAATAAATATCATTTTGTCTTTAAAATATCAAATTGATATAACAGAGAGAAAGACGGTTAAGCACGACTGTAATATACTCTGTTCCTGTCAAAGTTTGTATATAACTGATAACTTTTAAGTGTGGGGTCACGCTGTATAACTGTATAAGTGCTGCCCATCACGATTGCGGCCAGTGCTGTTCAGCGTAATTATTTCGTTTGCTTATAACTCAACTATCGTTCATCTAATCGGAAAACAGTGAATGATGGATCGATAATAAAAATCATCTACAATCTGTTTTAAAAAACTGAGGAATATATAAGGTTTTTAAAACTGCGGGGTGGCAACTCTTTTATCGTTTATCTGATCGGGAAACGATGAAGGGTAGATGGATTAGTAATGATTGTTAAAACATATGCCTAGAAGGTTTGAAAACCTTATATTTAAAGTTGTGGGAGATATGAAGATTTTTTCAAATTGTAGCAACTCTATCAATTATCTGATCAAAAAACGATATATGGGGACACGATAAGTAATAACGAGTAGAATACCTGTCTAAAAGATTCGAACAATCTATCTTTAAAATTGTGGGAGATTTTAGGGTTTTTTGAAATTGTGGGGGTGGCAACTCTACTATCGTTCATCTGATCTTTTTGCAAGAATATAATATTCATTATTCCAGAGTTTAAGAACGCTGTCATGGAAAACAAAAAAGTTCTACCTACTAAGACCTATGTTCCGATCGATCGGTCCTATGTCAGTTCATCCGATACGGGTGGTTCCGACATCTTGGCAGCGTGCATTATTCAGCACGCATTGTGCAAAATTTCAGCACGATAGCTTTAAAACTAGTTTGCGTAGAACCTCTATCGACTCAGCTCGTCGTCCTGATCAAGAATATATGTGTTTTTACGGGGTCGGAAATGAATATTTCTTGACTTTGGGGGGTTTCCCCCACCCCCTTATGAATTTTAATATACAAAATAATGAAAGTCAACTCTAAACGATGTCAGAAGTAGGTGGATCCTTATATTTTTCAAACCAAGTACAAAAGAAGTGACTTGAGTATGAATTTACCAATCCCGACATACTTAGACTTGATTTTTCCGGATTGACACAAGTGTTCTGGGATTGTTTATAGTTTTTCTTAATTCAAACTTAAAACCGAAGGTCGGGATCAAATCTATTTTTTTTAAACTCAAATAAAAGATCCCCATTTTTTTCTGTTTATATTGAAAATTACTTTCATTATTATAAACACTGTAATAGTGTTCTTTTTATACCCTATGTCCATTAAAATGGGTAAAAAGGGCAGATTAAGAATGTTTCAGATGCAGCGTCGCGACTGCGGCGTCGCGTCTACAACGGCGTTTGCCTGTGTGTGGGTGTAGAAGTGTATGTGGAAGTGAATATATTCGTATGACAACACACAAAATCAAGTGTACAGGGTATTTCGCAGTCGGGGCACTCGACTAAAGCGCTCTTACTTGTTGATAAAACATTTTTTAACAAAACTGACTAAAAGTATTCCCTAGCAGCTGCCACACTATTTCGCGTACGTGCATATCTGCGCCTCAACGTCTATTTTTTAAAACTCAAGTTCGTTGATCGCTTTGTTATTAATCTGCGTTTTGCATTTATTAATCTGAAATGAGGTACAACTGACGACCCAGTTCCGATTAATTTTTATTTGGGGTCATTATGCCTCTCGCCAAAATCTTTGCACGTTAAAATCACCCAGCACGTGATGGGGACAATGCTCGTCAAGTAGAATTTATTTTTGTCTTTGTTAAAGCGTGCTCCCCCAGATAAGATTGATATTGTAGAAATTGTCTTAATGCGGTTTGTATTGTGTCACTGACCTAAAAGACTCATTCTAACTAGTGCTTGCTGGAGTTGGTTAACGATATTCTTAACTTCTTCTCAAGACATATCGATAAGTTATGATAAAAGTAAGGTAAACATAAATTTTATACCCAGAGAGAATAACATGTAAGTATAACACCATAAAGGCCTATTCTCAGATGACCTAAAACATATTTCGTCACAATGCTTCATATGAATAGAAACACTTTTGTAGAGCTTTGAAATCAGAATGCGTTGGAACAGCTGTCTTATTTGTATGAAGTATAGTTTTATGTCATCTGGGATCAGGCCTTTAAGCAGAAACCTACTTAACAATCGGTCACCCAATATTCCTTCAATTAGTTGCTAGAACTTCCCAGAATGAAACTTAATTATGTTATTCGAAAATTTCATTCAACATTGATGACTTCATCAAGAAATACTGGTTAACTGCCGTGGTAAGAGCATGTTGGGTGCATCTTGTGCTAATAAGGTAACATAGTGGGGCATTGGCAATGCAGTTGCCGTTATAAGCATTTCCAATGACCAATGCAATGAAAAGCGCGCGGAAATGCCAAAGAAAATTGCTTAATGAACCGTTTCGCGTTTGCTCCAAATGGCAGTGGTTCTACCAACCAGTCCATACATCAAAGAATCATCACCCATCCACAGTGGCCAAGTTCAATGCCATTAAGCAATCTGCTGCTGCTGCTGCTGTTGCTATTACAGCTAAACATTGCTGCTACCATTTCCAATTGCAAATAGATTTTGGGACAGGTTAACAGCAGCTACAACCACCACCACGAAATGGCCATACAAACGTATAAATAAATAAACAACGAACGTGGCAGCAGCAATAAATGCTAAAACTCTATACATAAACACACCTAGCACAGAAAATATTTATTGCGTAGGAACTATAAAACTGCATTTTCACAGAATTTGCTTCTCTATTTTAGTTTTTCTTTTTTTTTTTTTTTGCGCAGGCGTCTATGCACTTTAAATTGCATGCCGAAGTGGATTGGTGGATGACCGAGTTGAGGGGATTGAGTGGTATGATGCCAGGCCAGGAGAAGTTTAATGGATGGCGGAAAAGTTTAAGATGAGATTGCAGTCAAATTGAAAAAGACACGAAAAAGGTGGAAAAACAAATGATTGAGGGGGGGATACAAAAAAAAAACCATTTGAGATGCCTCAATCAACAAAAGTTGTAGAAGTTGGTTGAAGTGGTTGCATAGAAAAATACGAATTCGTTGAAATTTTGTTTGCAAATATTCTTGAAAATTTTAAAAAATTTCGCCACTTATATTTTGATTAAAGAAAACTTCTTAGAAAATTCTTATGTTCCTAATTCCTAAATGTTCCTAAGTAACTCAGCTTCTAAAGCACATATTGTTCTTAAAATTTGTATATATTCAGCTTAGCTAAAATAAATGCTTTGGGTTAGAGTTTCAAAGAAATTCCATTTACAAGAAGATGAAATATTCTTTAGTTAACTCCCCTTTTTGAGTGTAAATGGTTCCGAAAAATTTACTTAGTTTAGTTAAAAAAGAGTTAGTCGGTTTAAGTGATAAATATATAACTCAAATATACAAACTGGTTCTGAACCGCACCACAAACCGTAACCGTACCGAACCGCTAACCGAATAGCGAACCAAGTTTGAAAATCCCTTACCGAAAACCGCAAAAGAAAACTTTTAGGTTCATTTCATTAACGAATTTGATTGTATTAGAAAAATTAACTTTACGAAAAGCCTTGCAGCGTTTTAGCCGTTATAAAGGGAGGTTTGCCATTTCACCATGACTTGAAAAACAAACGAATAGCGCTTGCAAATCATTGAATATTATAATCAAAATTCGTGCTCTATGAGAAATGTGTTTTGCAAATTACGCCCATTTTATGGTCATCATAATCGATTCACCGTACAGGCTATTAAAGATATTGTGACCAAATTTCGCAGCACTTTTACTTTACTGGAGAGTGCATACCGAGGAGAATATTGCTGCTGAATCGGCCAATGTGAATGAAGATCACGATATGGCAACAATTGTGCTTGTGTTATTCGATCACCTGGAGTATTTCAGGAAAGGGCCTAGGTATAAAACCATACCAAATATAGCTGACGCAAGAACTAAAGCCGGGAGACCCTCCACAACGTCGTTTGTTTGCTGAATTGACCTTAGAAAAGATGAAAGAAGATCGATTTTTTAATCGAAAAATTGTCTTCAAGGACGAAATTCATTTTTACCTCAACGGATACGTCAACAACCAGAATTTACCATTTTTGTCTAAAGAGCATCTTGTGGCAGAGTTCAAGAGCTGACAATGCACCCTGAAAAATGTACTGTTTAGTGCGGTTTGTGCGACGGCGGCATCATTGGACTGTACTTTTTGAAAATAAAAGTCAATGGAGTAACGACTTCACAAGTGAGAACAAAATGTTCATAAAACATGACCAAACTGTTCATAAAGCCAGCCTAAAATGTTCCTGAAACAGACTTAAAATGTTTTGAGTTTCACTGTTTAACGAATAAGACATGAAAATCTAGAAAGCCTTCATATTGTCTTGTTCTGAATGTCAAATGACAAGCTATTCACAATGAAAACATGACAACATGAAGGTATAAAGAGCAGCCAGAGGCAGTTCAAGAGCTGTCAATACTGTTTGGTGCGGTTTGTAGGCCGGCGGCATCATTCAACCATACTTTTTCAAAAATTAACTCAATGAGAGCACATGAAGGCCTACTGTATTATCGAATAATATAAACCCACCCTAACGTTTATGGATTGAGACAAAGGCCAATAGGTCAAAAAGTGAATAAAAATAAAAATAAAAAAAATAAACTATAGTTCAAACACTGAGTCCCAGTTTATTAGTTCAACTTAATAACTAGTTCATTTGAACTAGTTCACAAAATTCTACACAACTCTAATACCCAACTCTAACTAATTTCAAACTTCAGTTCGCGATCTCTCTTTAATAATAATACAAAACCCAAGAATCAAGTGAAAAGATGATTATTTCAAAAAATTGTTGTTCAAATCGAAATTTTTCAATGTGATTTTTTAGCAGTGGCTCCGAGCATTTTTTTTTATTTCTGAGATTTTTTATGAGGAAAAACAATTTTAAGTCTTTTTATTTCTGAAAAGCTAGTGATATTGAAAAAAAATAATTCAAAGGTAGAAGAACCCCCTTAAAAAGCAAAAAAGTGAGCATAAATATTTTAATATTTAAAGCCACCTTGAAGGCAACTTGAAGTTGCCTATTCCGCCTGCATTTGAAAAACAATTGCAATCTAAAATTTTACGACTTTCTATGAAACCAAAGGAATCTGGCAATGGTTTGTCGGTTTTTTTTTATATGGCAAACCGTACGCTGTAAAACAGTATGCAGTTTTTTTTACGACTTACCGTAGCAATGTATTTTCAATAAACTTTTTCACCAAGTCCATAAACGAAACCTCCCCAACCTTGATAAGCGTGACTCACCTGCAAATAGTTTGAAAAAAAAAAATAAAACATTAAAAATTATGCGACGGGGGTGGGCAAATAAATCATTGCAATAAAATATGTTTTAACAACAAATAAATTTGGTGTTTAAAATGAAGTCACGTCTGCCTTTTGGTGCGGCGGCACGTGCTACCAAATGGAGACAAACATAATTAGCTAATTAATTAGCGAGACGAGACACAAGTAGCGATAAGGCGGCGGCAAAAGGAAAAACTAGCTGAAAATAAAAAAACTTTCGCGCCACGCGTGGGCGCAGTTTTGAGTGGAAATTGTTAGCTGAGCTTAAGTTTTATTTGCTTTGTTTTATGTTGACGAAAAATCATTTTTGTTTTTGTTTTTATTTGCCATCATTTAACTTGCTATTTGCCAGCATTTTAGCTTTTATTTGTTCAGTATTTTGTCTTTTATGGCTTCGCTTTGTGCTTTGACTTTTTAATTAATGAACAAAACAAAATTCCTTCCTTTTTATTTTTATTGCCCAGACAGTGGCCAAAAAGTCACGTGACTTCTTCGGATGACCCATAAAATCTCCATGAAATCAGACCCTGGCGCCGACCCGCCGGTATGATTCATGTCTGTGGAATATGGTTCAAATGGTAGACATGAATGTATTATGTTTCAGTTATGAGGAAAGAAAAATTGGAGAAAAAAAAAAATGACTGTCCTTTGATGCACAACTCTGTCAAAGACTTCTTTTAATCTTTTGCAAGCAAAATCTTTTCAATTTTGATTTTAATTATCAGGTTTCTGTTTTTGAAGCTGGCCTTTTTACCTCTTCTTGTTTAGCTATTAGCCGGATATAACTGTCATCTACACACAGAGTAAAAAAATTAATCTTCATTTTCTGTCAACTTTTCTATTAGTTTTAGTTTTTCTCAGTTAAACATTTTCCGCACAAATCGTTCCTTTGGGAGCTATTTGATTTAGTCGGGCATTTTTTTCATTAAATTTACGAACTTTGAGGCATCAAATAAGAAAGTGAAACAAAATTTAAAACTGTTTATTCTGGCTTTATGTGATTTCAACAAAGCTACAGGAATCTAATAAGATTTAGCAGGAATCTGTGTGTGAGTTGCATTTTCTGGCTATATATATTTCTGGCCTAATAATGAAAACGCGAATATTTATGATCAAAAATGGTTTTATTGTTTTTCAAAGTATTCTCCAGCAAGATTTAAACACTTTTGCATGCGCTCAAACCAATTGTCGAAGCACTTTTTCCACTCCGATTGAGACACCTTCAAAACATGGTTTTTGAACTCTTCAACAGCATCTTCCACGCATTTTCCCTTGATGTGCGGGAATAAAAAGAAGTCATTGGGTGCCGCCAAGTCAGGGCTGTACGGCGGATGACCCATCAATTCGACGTTTTGGGCGGTCAAAAAGGCGCTGGTGTGAGCTGATGTGTGTGAGAGCTCGCATTGTCATGGTGCACAATGATCTGTCTTCTCTTGTTCGTTTTTCGAATTTCTCAGGCAAATAAATTGTGGTGTACCACTTAGAATTGACCGTCCTACGTTGCTCAAGCGAAACAGTCGCCATATGACCAGTTTTACCGAAGAAACAGGCGACCATTTGCTTCGAAGTGCTTCTTCCACGAACGACTTTCGTTGGATTTGTCTCGTCGATTGCTGTTTTGTTTCGGGCTCATAAGCATAGATCCATGATTCGTCACCTGTGACGATCTTATAAACGTCTTTTAAAACACCGCGATTATATTTTTTCAAAATTTCTTTGCACCAATCCACACGAGCCTTTTTTTTTTTGAGCGATTAACAAATTGTGCGGGATCCAACGAGAACAAACCTATTTTACGACCAGGTGTTCATGCGGAAGAAATGCCCAAGGATGCCTCTATCTCACGGTATGTCACATGACGATCTTGCATTATCAGTTCACGCACGGCATCAATGTATTCTGGCACAACGACTGTTTGTGGACGTCCTTCGTCTTCGAGCGAGCGTCGCCCGCGATTGAATTCATTAAACCAATTTTTCACAGTGCTATAGGATGGTGCTTCATCGCCATACAAAGATTTAAGTTCATCGTTGCACTCTTGTCGTGATAATTCACGTCGAAAGTTGTGAAAAATGATTGCACGAAAATTTTCACGAGTTAATTCCATTTTTTTGCCGAGGTAAGTTTTTGATTAATCGTTAATCGATATCAAACGTGGTCACACATAAAAGAGTTGTATGGAGCTTTTATCGATAAAAGTCCAAACTTTTTTTTGTGAAAACGCCAATTGGTCCTAAAATGGCTTGAAGTGACCTTAAATAGCAACCCACGTATAGCCATGTCCGTCTATCTGTACGTTTGTATGTACACAGAGAAAAAAATGGCAGTCATTTCCACATTTTTTCATATCAATTTCACTCCAATATGATGAAGATTTACTTAATATGTTAAAAATAACAATACGATCTTTTCTTAAAAAAAAAAAAAAATATTGCCTTGTCTGGGGGGATCGAACTCAGGACCTCGCGCACGTCACAAGAATGGAATGACGTCTTAACGCAGTCAGCCAACGCCCACACTCATGGGAAAACGTATAAGAGACTATTTATATTTTCTATGAAAAAATTTATATTTTTAAAATATCATTTTAACCAGCAAAGATTAAATTGATCTTGAGCTTTTTTTTCTCTGTGTATGAACGCATCGATCTTAGAGACCTTATGGGTTAGAGCTATCAGTTTTGGCGTCTAGGTAGGTGTATACCATACGCAGATCAAGTTGGATTTAGATTTTCAAAAAATTGTCAGAGTCACCATTTGAAAGTCAAAAAATTATTTTCGTCACAATGCTTCATATGAATAGAAACACTTTTGTTGAGCTTTGAAATCAGAATGCTTTTGATCAGCTGTCTTATTTATATGAAGTATAGTGCCGAAAATAAAATTTATGTCATCTGAGATCAGGCCTTTAAATTAAAATTTCATAAGGTCTCACTAAAAAGGACAAAAAACACGGAAGCTATGCAGGTAACGATTTTACATGCTCTTTCAGAATAGGCGACCAAACTAAGAAGTGTGTGAATACTTGTTTATGTATGTTTACATTTGTATGCAAGCAAAATAAATGAAAACACACAAATTCAAGGGAACATGGTATTTTGCACACGACTGCAGCGCTCTTACTTGTTTTTAGACAACCAACGATTTCAAAATTGGACACCGATGCGAATAATGAAAATGCTCAAACGACAGCAGTGAAACCCTTTTTTTATAATCACTTTTATAATTAACCCACCCAACATTATCACTTCATTAAAAAATGTCAAATTAGGCCAAAGTAGTGTTAAATATGAAGTGTCATTTAAGCACGTGCCACAAAACTTTTATAAGCGTTGCCCTAAAATTGAATTATGCAGATTTTTCTGTGAAAACCTTTTTTTACAGAATTTTCCCTTTTACCTCTCACCCTACTAAGGATACACTTGGCGTGTGCTTACCTCAACAAAAGGACTCCCTTGTGGCGAATTTTTTTTTGTAGAGCTTTGATAACTTCTCCAAAAAGTGGTCACGACAGCCGCTTGACATCAACTAATTGGCCAGGGGCTGGATGGATAAAACAAAAAAAGTTCTTCGCATGGAAATAAGGTAAAACCCAAAAAAAAAATCGTTAATGTATGAAATAAACTTTTGTGGTCCCGGGCTAAGTGTGTGGATCAACGAAATTGAACACGAAATGTAAAACAAAACGTAGCGTTTAGAAAAAATTTCTATAACATTTTTTTTCTGTAATAAATTTTGAACTTTAAGCCAAAGCTGACTGAGTTTCTAATAGATTTGGTAAGTAGATCCAAAGTGGAGTCAAATTGTAACCTGTCATTCAGTCGGTCTCCCTGTCCCTCGCTTTGTCAGTCAGCTTAATGATGCAAGCCGAATGAACAAACCACCAAACAATCAGTTGGCAATTTTCTTGGCAAAAAAAAAAAACAAAAAGAAGAACGGGCAACCAAATGAATGTTGAAATACTTTAGCTTTAACTGTTATTTCGTGCATACGTGCACAAATAACCGTTATAATACGGTTCAAAAAGGCAGCAGAGGTGGGAGGAGGAATGGCTAAGCGGGCAGGGGGGGAAGGCGCTACAACTGATGAAACATAATTATGTTGAATCATTCACGTATCTGAAGGATACAAAGCAAATGCATGAGAGTAAAGGTGGCACCTAAAAGAGAACGACGAAGTGAAGTGGAATGGGAATTTTAAATTCGAATGAAAATGAAATGAATCGCGGTTTTTTCAATGAAATGAGGACAACTGTGTAGAGAAGGTTTAAGCAATAAAAGATAACAATACCTTTCCTAGGCAACTGTTGAGCCATAAGTAGATGAATGGAAGCCATAAGAAGTCATAATAATGTTACCACAAACAGAGAAGTGGTGGGTTAGATATAGTTCCATATAAGGAACAAGATATTCTGAAAAATCCAACTTAATGTTCATTAAATATAGGGGTAACATTTGTTGCTACAAGTTTGCCCCTAACTATTTCCCTTTTAGCTTCCTTTTAGGCCTAAAAAAATATCTCGGCTTGTGTCTTCAACGATTGGTGTATGATTTTAAACGCGGCCTAAAAGTTGGCTAATACATTTCTAAAATTTAATAAGTTCGTTTTTGATTACTAAAATAAAATTTATTCTATGACATTATTATTCAGGGCTGCAAACCGGTTTTGAACCGAACCGGTTCGATTCGGTTCGATTGTTCCGAACTAAAACTTTCGGTTCGTTTCAACAAAAGTTACAAGTCTTAGTTATCTGGCATTTTACTGATGAAACAAGTAGCATAGACCAACAATAGCTCGAAGAAATAATACTTATTAATTTAAATTGAAAATAATAGAATTCGCATGTTCAAGTAAACAAAAATTCCGAAATTCTGTATATTTTTTTTTATTTTAACAAATTTCTTACTTTTTTATACAAATTTGGTAAAACTTGGGACGAACCAAGGTTCGAACCGAAACCTTAACTCAAAAACCTTGAACCTTAAATTTCTGAACGTTAACCAATGGTATATATATATATACTGGACCTCCGCAAAAACTATTTGGGTTTGCAGCCGTGTTATTATTATTCTAAGGGTGGGTTGACACTGTTCGACGCATGAGACTTGATAATCTAGAAACCCCTTGTCTTGTTTTCATTGTGAATAGCTTGTCATTTGTCATTGAAAAACAAAATAACATGAAGGCCTACTAGATTATCATGTCTCATGCGTCCAACAGTGTTTTCCCAGCCTAACTCTTATGTTTTAAAATGGAAGACAGATTTATTCATGATGAAAAAGAACAAAAATAACATTAAATTTTAAAAACAAAACTGTCTACATTCAATTACGGACATACTTAAATTTTGAATGACACTATTTTCTGTGCGTCGAGGACCTGGTTCTTTTAATTGACTCCTTAAAATGGGTTTCAAAGACATCGATAGAGATTTCTTTTTTTTCTGAAATGCCGTGCTATATCGATAACTATTACTTGTAAAATCAAAAAATCGATAATCGACCTACATTATTGTAGGTCCAACCAAAAAAAAAGGGTTTTCTAAAACTTACACTTCGCCTAAACTTTAGCAAAGGACCAATCGAAGGCATCGAGCTGCTTTCAGAACGTGGTTCATGGCTTTCAATTATCAGTTAATTACTAAAAAAAATATTTCATTAATATTTATTTTATACAGGACCGCAAACCCCGTAAAACTGGTTCTGGTATTTTTGGTCCCTCGAAGCGGATCATGAACAGAACCTTTTAAACTTAACCCGAACCGGAACCACTTACTTACTTATGTCACTTTTTAAAGACTTGGACGGGGTTTACATGATGAAGCAAACTTCATGAAGATTTCCTAGTAGGCGAGAGATTTAAATGTATTTTTTACTTTTTGTTTAAAAGGTCTGAAAGATTTGCTCTAAATTCCACGCCTACTAAGAAAACTTCATGAAGTTTGCTTCATAAATCCCGACTTATTCATATAAGGAAGAAGCGTTTTGAAAATCATATTCAAGCTCGGGATATTGCTAGTTTAATAAGGGAAATAACTCAAAAGTTAAATTCTAAAATACAAACCTCGCATATTTATGTTCGACACTCTGGAAAGGGGACGTATGTATGAGAATAATAACACTAGGCAACATGGTATAGTTTTTTGTAGAAGTGGTGGTGATTCTAGATCCTAGATCCGTATTCAGAATGGGTATATCTTCGTTGAAAAAAATCGAAGAATTGTTTGGAATGATTTATATTAAAGCTAAAGAAAATTACTTTACGATAATATCAAGGGGAGGGTCAAAACAAACGTATAGGTTGCCCACAAAACATGCTTTTAAAAGCAAAAAAAAAAGTCTCTTTTGCCCATGTTCAACCCTTCAATAAACTGAAGAAAAGTTGAATTTTTTTGCCTAGTGTAATAAATAATAAAATGGGCCTGCCACAACGATGTTTTTCTTGGCAGCTTGTACGTTCCCATTTGAACTCTGTGACCCAAAATTGAACTGTTGAAAGTGAAGTACTTAGCAAACTCCTACCAAAGAATGCATACTGCTATTTTATTTACAACTTTTTAAACTTTTTATAACCACATTTTTTCGTCTTAAATAAAGACTTGAGCATTTTTCATTCATTATCAACAATTTCAAATGCATTTAATCCAAATGAAAAGCAAATAATCTAAAATTTCTACAGAATTCCCTCGTTCTCACCCGCTTCAACATCTTAACGAGCTTGAGTACTGGACTTTCCAAGAAAATATGCTCGAAACATTTTCCCCAACACTCATTCCGCCAGTAGCCAGAAATTTGCAAATGCATTTGGCTGCATTGCACTTGTGTCATAGCAACGAATTCTTGTCTGCTCTTTAAAATCCTTTGCCACACAATGACTTGGAACTACCGAAATACAGAAAAAGGGCTTCTACAATTTCATGCAAATGTAAATAACCAAAGGCAAAAGATGTCTGGTTCCTAGGATGGGGGCTGAGAGGGCAGAGAGAAAAGTCCACTTCAACAATGAACTTGAACAGAAACTGCGTTTTCAGCGGCGGCTGCGGCTGCTGCTGTTGTTGTTGCTGCAGTGAAGAGTTCAACGTACCAAAAAAGCCAACAACAATAACGAAAATTGGCAAACAACGGCCAGACTGAAAGGGAACAGGACGAAGGCGTGGAGGCATGTCCTGGGCCATGTAAGTGACATGAATTACGCATTAAGTGAAATGAATTGCTAAAAATCTTGCAGCAAAATGAGTTTCACATTTGGTGGCCAAACTAAATGTCATGTGGAAAGAAAGGCAAATGTTTGCATCACAAAAATCTAAAGGAAGGGCGCAGCAACAACTAGAAGTTTTTTGGTAATCATTATTTTTTAGCTGGCTATTAAAAAAAACCTAATTTTACACTGAGAAAAATATGATTGTATAAAAGTTGGCCTTAATCGACTCGATATACCCCTTACTCAGGAAAGGGATAAATTAAAAATCTTTTATTAAATCACAAAATGTTAATATTAATGTTAATGATTTATGTTAACACTAACATTTGATGTTAATATTAACATTTTGTAATTTATTAAAATATGATTCATTTATCCCTTTCCTGAGTAATAGGTATATCGCAGTCGAGCAGGGCCCACTTTTATATAATCATATTTTTCTCAGTGTAACATAACACATGTTAATATTAACATTTAATGTAATGATTAACATTGAGTTGGCTGACTAAACGCACAGTGACCCCAAATATATGAAAAAAGTTGACATTTTCATTAGGGACGGAAATAATATAACAGTTATTTTCATAAAACTCTTATAGAAATAAAATAATAAAGCTCATTTGGTAAAATTATTCGAAATACACCAAAACGTGTGTTTTCCTTTCCGCTATCGATATCCACAATAAACTTTTTTGGACTTTTTTGTAATTCAAAAAAATCAGTTAATAATAGTTATTAAATACTTTTTTAAATTTTTTTAACAGTTATTGGAAGACTTTTGTAATTAAAATTATGTAATAACAGTTTTTTCAAGACTTTTTATAAAAAAAAGTTATTAAAGACTTTTATTTTATTACTCAAAACATAATTATTATGAAAGACTTTTATTTTATTTCTCAGAAAAAATAGTTATCAAAAGATTTTTATTATAAAATTCATTTATTGGAAGACTTGTATAATTAAACTCAGGTAATGATAGTTTTTTCAAGTCTTTAATTGAAAAGTTGATAAATAACAGTTACTAAAGACTTTTATTTTATTACTCAGAACATAAATATTATGAAAGACTTTTATTTTATTACCAGAAAAAAGTTATCAAAAGACTTTATAAAAATTCAATGAAAACTAAATTAAACTAGTAAGACAGATTTTCAAGATTTATAAAAAAGTTAATAAATAACAGTTACTAAAGACTTTTATTATTACTCAGAAAATTAGATTATTACTCAGAAAAAAGAGTTATCGAAAGACTTTTATTATAAAATTCAGTAAATAAAACTCATTCAAAGACTTTTATTTTTTAATAAAAGTCTTTTAATTTATTAAAGCTTGAGCTGTTTGCTCTTTGGTTCATATCATTAACTGTGATAAATAAAGAAGACTTTTATATTGCGATTTAAAAATATAAGTCACTGACTGAGTTTTATTTTACTGAATTATATAATAAAAGTCTTTCGATAACTCTTATTTTCGGAGTAATAAAATAAAAGTCTTTATTCTTTAATTAAAAAGTTAATAAATAACAGTTACTAAAGACTTTTATTTTATTACTCAGAACATAATTATTATGAAAGACTTTTATTTTATTACTCAGAAAAAAGAGTTATCGAAAGACTTTTATTATAAAATTCAGTAAATAAAACTCATTCAAAGACTTTTATTTTTTAATAAAAGTCTTTTAATTTATTATAGCTTCAGCGGTTTGCTCTCTACTTAAGTGATCCATTCATATCATTAGCTGCGACTTTTATATTGTGATTTTAAAATATAAGTCACTGACTGATTTTAATTTACTGAGTTAAATAATGAAAGTCTTTCGATAACTCTTATTTTATGAGTAATAAATAATTGTTATTTATCAGTAATTAAAGAAAAGTCTTTATTAACTGCTATTGATTGACTTTTCAATAAAAGTCTTTCTACAACTGTTATTTACTGAGTAATATAATAAAAGTCTTTAATAACTGGTATACCCGGAGTCAAAAAATAAAAGTTTTGAATAACTGTTTAGTGTGGAGTAAAAAAATAAAAGTCCTTAATAACTGTTATTTGAAGCCTAACACTAACTCTTAGATGTGGACTTTAATAATATAAGTTATAACTGTTACCGTCTCTGATTTTTATATCTCCACCAAATATTATTCCATCTTTCTATAAATTTCACATATTTTAGATATTAAGCAAAAGCGTGGGCAAAATTTGAAAGAATCTTGTTCTGCTTGCAGACAATATGAGACTACACTGAAAAAATGGTAGTATTAGCTCTTATAGTCTCTAAGATCTATTTATACGGACAGACAGACAATCGAACTTGGCTATATCGACTAATATATTTACTTTATAGGGTCGAAAGTGTTTCCATCCGCCTGTTATAAACATTTGCACAATTTTTTGATACCCTTTTTTCCCCAAAAGCTGATACAATAGTGTGACCTTATGCGAAAAAGTAATATCGAAGTCACAGCGTTGCCACCTGAAGCACATCGATAGTTTATCGGAAAGTCTTTATTTATATTGCCATCGACGAAATATTTGCGATTTTGCACAATTTTCTTAAGTAAATCACTACCTAGCTTAAAGCCTATTCTTAGATCACATAAAAATTATTTTGGGCACAATGCTTCATATGAATAGAAACACTTTTGTAGAGCTTTTGAACAGGGGTCTTATTTATATGAAGTATTGTGGCGAAAATAAAATGTAAGTCATCTGAGATCAGACCTTTAAAGGAAAATACTTTAATGAATTTAAACGGGATTACACTAAACGAACATGACCTAAGAACTTCTTCTTGGATTTGCAAATATATCGAATTTCATCTGATTTTAAGAACGTTAATTCATAATTTTATCTGTTTAGATACAAAACTTCCGATTTATACGCAATACGACTTAAATTTTATTGCTTTTTGCGCCGAATAAGGTACCTCTATCAGAATAACGCAGGATAAGACTATGAAAAAAGCCGATTTCAGTGTTAGGCGGGGCAATGTTGACCATGCTCAGTCGAAAAACATCAAAAGTGTGTTTTACATTCCGGAAAATTCTGCTTAACTGTTGCTATTCCCAAATATTTTCGACCCCTCCGCCGCAAGGCACACACGTGTTTCACACTCACACTCACACACACATACACAGCGAAAAACTTGGACAAAACGCACCTTTTTTCTATACACTTTTTGCCTTGTCTCGCTGTTTTTGGTTTAATATGTTTCTTTAATAATTTTTTTTTGGCGCCTCTTTTGCTACTTGGCCTCACTCTTCCTTCTTCTCCGCTGTTTTGTTTGCCTTGGATTTTTTTACGTTACGTTACTTTGAGAACTCAGTTTTGTTAATGAAACTGAAGGACTCAAACACGCACACACACTGTTTTCCGCTTTGAACCGTCGTGTTGGAAAACTCAGCGCGTACTGAACTGAGTGAGCATTATTGAGCCTGTGGAGATGTGCCACCCAGCCAACGAAATAGCCAGGCTAAGGCCACAGCACAGCACTGAGACAGGTTTTGCAACAACAACAACCACAATAACATTACAAGTTGTCCTGAGCATTCGGGAAACAGCTGATTTGTTAGCCGGTTTTTGTTGTTGCCTGCTCTTAGTGCAATTGTACAATAAGAGCGGGGAATTCACATTGCCAGAGAGCAAGAACAAAGAAAAAGAGAGAGTGTGTGAAAGCTGCACTCTCTTGCTTTACACTGAACAAAAATCAACAGTATTTTCATAGCTTCCGTAATCCTACATCAAAATATACGAAATCATTGCCAATAAATAGGTGTACAAATAAGTTAAAGACATTTAACACAAACTGTATAAGTGCTGCCCATCGCGATTGCGGCCAGTGCTGCCCAGCGAAATTATTTCTTTTACTTATAACTCTACTATCGTTAATCTGATTGGAAAACTATGTATATTATATAGTTTATAGGGTCATGCTTCCTTCTGTCTGTAACATAATTTTGCAAAAATCCAATATCCAATTTGTACCTTCGGTACATGGTATAAAAACTCACGAACATTCGAATAACATCAATTTTGCGTTGATTACAACATGGCTGATCAAAATCGTGCAATCATGGCTACCAGGTCAAAAAACGTGATTTCGAGAAAAACGCGCTTAAAGTTTTGAACAACGTTAAAAATACTCACTTTAGCAAGAACACTGCTCTAATGAAAAGGCTATATCTCCTAAACTATTTCGAATTTCTTAAAATGGTTTGAGGGGGATAAAAAGAAATGCCCACGTTTTAATAATAATGCAAGACAAAAAAATCGCGCATGGACCGTCTGAATGTTTATAACCGATTCCGATAGCGACGGAATTAATCACATATATCATATTCAGATGTTATATAGATTTAACGCGTTGATTAAGAAATGCGTAATACAGATTTTAAATATTCACGCTTTTTTTCAAATTTCAACCTTTAGCATTAGTGGTGTAACAATATCATTTTATGAGGTTTTTTTTTAAATTGTATAGTAATTCATTTCTTCAATATGTCTGGCGGGAAATTTAAATAATATTGACGACTTCTCGATTTCTGTATTAAGATTATCATTCTTAAAATACCTCTTACCCCATAAAACTAAGAAAAGTTCTAGTGGATTCGCATTAAACATTATTTTTTAAATTTATTTTTGAATAACATTTTTTTAAATTTATTACACAGGGCAACAAAATTACCACTTTTGTGAGGTCTGGCCTTCTCGATGCGAAATTCTGTTCCTGTTCTGTGCACTGATTCCAAAACTGGTCTCGGTTTTTCTCCATCAGCTCTTGTTTGTCGGAAAAAACCATTTTGCTGTTTTTTAGCGTATGGAAAATTATGGGGGTCACACCAAGCACAAATTTGTAGGTTTATAAGTTTTATGCGGTACTACATACATCAATGCAGCCATAAAAAATCAAGCGAGCCGCATCAAAAAAACCCGAAAGTGACTAAATTGGACCTTGAAGATAATTTTTTCTCAATTTATAGCAAATTTTTCAAAATAAACCATCATCTACAACCTAGTGCATAAATCGTAAAATTAAAACAACTATTTTAGCACATAGCCTAACATATCCGCTTTTTTTTTTACGAATTTTGTTGCACTTTTATCAGCTTGTTGGACTAAGCTACAGCCGTTTTTCACGAAAAGTGAATTAAATTTTATGGCAGGACTACTTGATTAATTCACAAAATGTGTATAGGAAATATAAAAGGCTACTCGATTTAGCATAGTTCTTACATTAATAGTCAAACAAATGTACAATAACATTCCGGCAAAACTAGATTTAAAAAAAATTTCCCCAAAATTAAAATTTTTTAGTTTTAATTTGATTTAAGTGGTGACATACTGTTAGGTGGACCACAAAAAAACGATTATTGAAGAAGAAATAGTAAATACGGAGAATGAAAATGCTCTATGTGTTATGGCTTAGGACTTTATCTTGGAAATTATTTGAGCAATGATCTGACAATTTGGTGTTTGGGTTGATAATATGATGTTATTTCTTTTCCCGGATAAAATCCGGTTCTGATCCAGTTTTAAATAGTGGTTCTGAAGTGGATCAGAGCCAAATCTCAGACAATATTTAAGCTAGGCAGTTGAAATTTGGTATGTAGGATGATAATATAGAGTTAGAAATTGCATTTCTATCAAGACTGGTTCCGAATGAACCGGTTCAAAAGTATCTCAGGGACATTTCAGAAAAATTATTTAAGCGTTGATTTTAAAACTTGGTATTATGAAGTTTATAAATTTCCCGTATCAAAACCGGTTCTAAGCCAGTTCTAAAAAGTGGTTCGGAGCTATTTCTCCGAAATTATTAATGCTGGGAATTTTAAATTTGGTGTGGAGGTTGATTATATGAAGTTAGGCATTTTACTGATTCAAGACCGGTTCCGAACTAGTTTGAACCGGACAACGTCTGTTTGGCCCGCTAGTATCAAACAGATATAAAATGCTCTTACTTAATGTATATGAAGTTTAATCTTATAAGAATATCTTGTCAAAATTGCAGCTTCTGAGCTAGACTGGTGTACAAATGCCAGAGTATTGATTAGATATCTGTCCCAAAGTAAAGTGGCCAAACAGTTTTTTGTAGACAAATTTTCAACCGAGTTTGTTTCAAGTTTTGGTCGTTTTTGTCCGTTAGGTCAAGTTGGTCATATGTTTAACGATTTTGAATTTTTTTGAAACTAGTTCAGGCTATTACTACGTTTATGCACAAATAAAAAATCATGATTTTTGCTCCATTAAGTATGCTATGTTTTATAATTATAAAAAATTAATATTTTTTTATAGCCTTAACACTAATTAAATTTGTATACACTTAACTGGTGCGACAATTTGAGTGAATGCACAATGTAGATTATGTATAATACTGCCATAAAATAATGTTTGCATACTTTGAGGAGCAAAAATAATTATTTTTGAATAGATAAGTGGAATTTGGCATTCTGGTATAGAACTTGATATTTGATTATATTATTATAGATTGAATTTGGTTAAGAATTTCTTTTTTACAAAATTTGTGCCCTGAAAAAGTCCCCTTAGGGTATGCTAAATTTGTAACAAAAAACTAGCCAACATTTTTGTTCAATTCATAAATTAATCACACTTTTTTACAACTGGCAAGGCTATTACTCTGTGCTTTCTCTTTGCCTTTCTCTCTCTCTCTCCTTCTCTTTCTCTGTGTTAACAACAAACCAAAAAATAGCCATCCCTTCTGACCCTAACAGCAGTTTGGCACATTTTGTTTGTACCTGCGCACTGGAAAGAAACTAAACTCCTCGATGCTCTCGTCCTCCCTCAGGCTACCAAAAAAGAAACAAATAGCCAACTGTGCCAACTTGCCCCTGCGCCACTTTAAAATAATGTTTGACAAAGTTTTCAACGGTAAAATTTGAGGCGTGCCCCTATTTGTGGTTGATCAAGGAGGGGTGAGAGGCAACAGTAGCCACCCACACTTGACCGCGCGAGTCGAACAAAGAGACCGCAGCACTCAAAGTGAGTTGGTACCACGAGGCGTATGAGTAACGTCAAGTCAAGCAAATTAACCGCTGTGATTAAGAAACAGACACAAATAGTAGCCAAGATTTTGTATCCAATTAAACCAAAACGCCCACTTGGACACGCCTACCAAGTAAAGGGGAGTAGAGCTACTTGTATCATAATATCACTCATACGCCTGGTGGTAACACATAATAAGGAGGTTAAGTGAGTTATGATTATTTCATGGGGAATGGGGAGTTGTTTCCTTTATGTCAGGCTTATTTATGACTGAGGCTTTTCCACTTTTAAGGGTCCTTTGGCTTGGGGTTTTGGGGTGTAGACAAGAAAACAAATTAGAGCTGTGACATTTTTATGGCTATTTTATTTGTTGAGAGCAATGTGCCTATTCTCTCTCTCTCTTTCTTTCTCTTTCTCAAGCAGGTTAATGAACTTTTTGTGTGTGTAGAAAATTTAAGGCAAAAACCAATTTTCAATTATGGCCCGCCTTAACACACATAAATCCACTGAGATTGACTACATAAATCTTGTCGCATAACCCAGTGCCAGCAGCGACAATCGAAATGGGGCGATAAAAAAATGAAAATGGGGCAAAAAAAAAGGAAAAGCCAAAAATCATAGAAGGACTCCAGCTTAAGTTACCCCTTGGCAAACTGAAGCCTCATTAGGCATAAAGGTCAAACCTAATTATAAACCCATTATTCTCAAGAAGCCAGCGACCTGCAGTTGAATGTCCTTTTTATGCCACAACCGAAGAAAACGTTCCTTTTGGAATTGCTTTCATTATGAGGCCAGGACTTTCGCTTTTTGATATCTTTTGTTGTGGTGCTGGTCGTATTGGATATTCAACTAAGACTTTTTCTTTTTTTTTGTCTTCTTTTTCTTTGTCTGGCTTGGATGAGTGAGTGGGAGTGGGAGTATAAGGGAAGCCTGTGACCCAAACAAGGCAGACAAATTGTAAATAGAATCCGGTACGTATTTGTACATACACATCTGGCGCACATATGTGTGTGTGTGTGTGTGTTATTAATGTTTGTTTTGACTGGACCCAGACTGTTGAACCTTTGATTAACGCGAATTTAACTTAAATTTGATTTATTGGACTTCTTTTTGTAATTTTATTTTTCGACCAAAACTTTTCAATTTGAACAAGTCTAGACTGTGGGCACATCAATGGTAAATTTAACTAAATAAATAATGCAACGAATCAATTAACAAAAATTCAGTTGTACTATCGATATACAGGGTGACCACACAGAACAACTTTACTTATATTCATTTTCAATTTGTAGACAACTTAAGGTCCGTCAACAATTAACCACATGGATACTTACTCCGGTTTAGATGAACGATAGTCGCGTTAAAAGCAATTCAAATAATTCTGCTAGAATGCACCAACCGCAACAGTGATGGGCAGCACTAACACAAATAAAAAACCTTAAGTTCTGCTCTTCCAAGTATGCTATGCTTATGAATATGAATAACACAAGGCAACAAAATTAAACTTTCTTCAGTTTATTGAATGGGTGTTGGTTATTCTAAAATATTTTCTTGTTGTGTTTGCCAGAATGCTCCATCGAGTCTAAATTTTTTGTAATTTGAGCCTATTGTTGGTAAAAGTGCCCATTTTGATCATTTTAAGGCATGTTTTGTGGGACACCAAAACGTCCGTTTTGAATCTCTTTGATTTTATCGTAAAGTACTTTCCCTTAGCCTTAAAAAAAACTGTATCAGATCATTTTGTGATTTTTTTCAAAGAAGATATTAGATTAGATGTTAGAATTTACATAATGTCTGACTTCATTTTGCTGTCTAAAAGTATGCTAAGCTAAATACAGTACATCTCCTAGTAAATTTTTTTAAAATTATAATTAATATTCTCAACGACATCCATAGTATACTTGTGGGCAAGGGAATATGTATATAAATTCAAAATGGTATATCTTCGATGAAAAAAGTCCCAGAATTATTTGGAATAATTTATTTGAAAGCTAAAGAATATTTATTTCCAATAATGTAAAGGGTTAAAAAACAAAGGTAAGGTTGATGCCTTGATATGCTCAAAAATCTGACTTTTACCAACTATAGGCTTAAATTGCCTAAAATTCTGACGTGATGAATCATTTTGGTAAATAGATTCGTGTTGAGTACACGTAAGTCATTTACAATTACCATCACTTCTTCTATAAACTGCACCCTGTTGCCTAGTGTAAGGCTAACATAGGGTCCGCCGATGTTTTAAATACCCTTGCAGTTTATTCCATTGATAACAAAAAAGTTTTTCTCACTAGAACTAGTTTTTAGACCGATCGTTCCTATGGCAGCTTTATGCTATAGTCATCCGATTGTGATAAATTTATCCAGAATTATGTGAAAGCATATAAAACTAATATATACCACGATTGGTCACGCTACCATTGAAAACAAACAAGTTTTTCTCACTAGAACTAGCTATTAGACCGATTGTTCCTATGGCAGCTATATGCTTTAGTCATCTGATTTTGCTACATTTTTTCAGAATTATGTGGACGCATATAAAACTAATATATACCACGATTAGTGATGCTACGATGGAAAACAAAAAAGTTTTTCTCACTAGAACTAGTTTTTGGACCGATCGTTCCTATGGCAGCTATATGATACAGTCATCCGATTTTGTAATTTTTTCAGAATTATGTGGAGCATAAAAAACTAAATTACACGATTAGTGATGCTACGATGGAAAACAAAAAAGCTTTTCTCACTAGAACTAGTTTTTGGACCGATCGTTCGTATGGCAGCTTTATGATACAGTCATCCGATCCGGCCGATTCCAACAAATGTGCAGGCTATGTGTATTTTAAGACTTTTTGCAAAGATTAGTCAAGATAGCTTAAAAAACTAAGGGAGGAGATAGCATAGCAACAGACGGACACACGGACATGGCAATATCGACTCGGCTGTTGATGCTGATCAAGAATATATATACTTTATGGGGTTGGAAATGCATCCTCCTATACGTTACAAACATCTGCACAATTTTAGTATATCCTCTGCAAGGGTATACAATTATTTCCTGCAGCCGCAGCTTAGCTTAATTGCTAATATGCTTTCATGCTTAAATGAGCTTGCTATGAGAACTATTATTACTCGTGCTTGCAAAAGGCTTGCTTGTTCTGATTTAATGTCCAAACGAGCTGTGGCGAGCGATGCCAGTATGAGCGACGAGCGCTCACAAGCCGGTAAATGCGCGAGTGAGCTGGCAAATTGGGTGCTCTTGGCAGGTTTGCAAATAAAACCCACTTTTTAAATATCACGCCACCTGAACTGTGTAACGCATGGTGGAATCAATGGCCGTGTTCAGCAGAAGAACTTGATCCCTGATCAATGATTTATTTTTTGGTAATTTATGTAGCCTACTTTTCATCTTGCGTTTAATGTGATATTTACATGGTGATTTTCTAAATGTCAATTTAATAAGACCCCCTAAAAGTATGCCAATTAAAAGTAAATTTATTTAGCTGATCAGTGATCAAGTTTCTTTGCTGAACGCGCCCAATACTTTAAAAATTCTTAGACGGGATTTACACAATGAAGCAAACTTCATGATATTTTTGAAAAAGCTCTTGCTTGTAGGAAAGAGGCGAGAGGCGACACACCTCTTGCCCACAAACATAAGCTTTTGTCAAAACTTCATGCTGTTTGCTTCATCGTGTAAATCCCGACTTAGATTTAACTTTCAAAACTTAAATTTGTATGAACTGGCATTTCTTGAAATTATTTCGTGCGGATCTCGTATATTGACTGTTGATGCTGATCTGAATTGTATATCCTTTATAGGTTAAGAGATCCTTCCTTCTATAGGCCTCATTCCAGATAGCATTAAAATTTATTTCGGCACTTTGCTTCAAATAAGACAGCTTTTCTGAAGCATTCAGCTTTCAGAGCTTTTGGGCAGTGTTTCTATTCATATGAAGGATTGTGCCGAAATAAGTTTTAATTTCATCTGGAAGAAGGCCTTATTGTAGAATTATGTAGCTGGTGTGGCGGATATTCAAAAGTTTTTGCTTCATAGCTTACATATTGTCAGTTTGCTATTGTCTGTCTCACTCTAGCGCATTTAGCAAAAAGCTTTGAGTTTATAAATTTTATTGTTCGCCACACCGTATTAAAAACACCTTGCTTCCTTTTATGTGTGACTAACATCAGACCCATTTTATTTTATTAATATTTTGTTTGTATGTAAAAAATCAGGAAAATTAATAAATCGTATTTACTTTGAATTTTTTAGAGCTTTAAGCCCCATTAAAGCTTTTTTAAAGGCAAACAGTTCACAGCGCCATCTATGTCTGAAATTGTTAACAAGTTGTATGGAAAGCTTTTTTCAAAGCTTTAGGTCAGTTAAGTCATGCTAGTGCTCGCCAGATGGCGCCACATGATCAAGGCGTTAAATTCAAACGAGCATGACTAAAAGCTAGAAAATCTGTGTTAATAGGGGAACAAAATTTAAAAATAATTTAAGGCTTTTTGGCAGTAAACAACAACAACAACAACAAGATTTGAGTTTTTTTAATAAATCTTTTTTCTTCTTTTTATTATTTTTAAGCAAGCAGCTGCAAAAAGGGTTATTAAATAAAAAACTGAGCAATAAAGAAAGCAAGCCAACATTTGTACGAATAAAACAAAACAAGTGGAAAAAAAATATTGCATAAGATTTGCACATTTCTGGTTTGGTTTTTTTTCAATAACATTTTATTAATGATAATAATAATCATATATATGTTTAGGTATATTCGCGTTCGTAGTTAACATTTAAAAAAAAGGAAGTAGCAAAACAAATTTAAGGAAAAATTCTACCCAGAACTTAAACTAATAAATTTTGAGCTGAAAATATACAAAGAGAGTTTGATTTTTGTTTTAGAAATATTTGATTATTAGTAAAGAGTAAATATTTAATATTTATGTGTGTGTGTGCTTAGACATTAGAAGTATTAATTAAATGAACATAATTAAGTAAATATATTAAAAAATCATTGGCACAAGTTGCAGTCAAATTAACAATTAATTAATTAAGAAATTAAAGAAGAAGAATTTTGTGTTAGTTTCAAATGAATGAAAATTTGTTTTTGTAGCAAATTGCACAGTGGTTTTTGATCTTGAACAAAAATAATTAGGTGAACTATAAGTTTACAAAAAAAATGAATATTCACTTAGCTTAAGCTTAAATCAGAATACTTTTGGTCTAAATAACTAAATACAAAAATATATAATCCAAATTTTTTAAGTGCACTTTGTGTCGGCGGTGGCAAAATCAATTATCTTTTGCCACACATTTGTTCAACAACCATTTTTCTTTTCATAATTACAAACAACAACAACAACAACAATACTAATAATAATAACACCAACAGCCAGCTCTCAGTTGAGCGCAATTGCAATAATGATAATCACACCAATTACGATCAAACACAAAGTGATCAAATCATTGGGTGTAATCAGGCCCACGGTGCAGGCGACAAGTACGTGCTCGAGTGTTGTCAAACCGCCTCGTGCAGCGGCGCCGCCAACTCCAACTGGTGCCAGTGCCTGAGTCGCCGGTGGTGCCACAGAGCGCAGCTCACCGAAAACGGAGAGGGCCTTTGAGCTGGTTGTGGGTTGTTCGTCCACCGGAAGTCCTTTGCGACAGCGTGTCTCAGTTTCATTGCTACCGCCGCTGCTGTTGCTACTGCTGTGCGGCTTCTCATTAGTATCATCATCATCATCATCGTTGTCGTCATCAAGTGCCGCTGCCTGTTCGAATTCCTTCATCTTTTCTTGTTCCACTTTGGTTTCATAATTAAGTTTCAATTCGGAAATGCTCAAGTTTAATTGTGGCGTCTCGTAGACAATGCTTTGACGTAGCGGGAGTGGGAGAATTTTCGTTAAATTCATTTCCAAGTCATGAGCAGTTTCGTCAAGTTTTGAATTTTCTAAGTCAGTTTCCTTTAATTCAATTTTGAGCCTAGTTATGTCAAGTTCAGTTTCCTTTAATTTTATTTGAAGCTCAGTTTCGTTAAGTTTAATTCCCTCAGTTTCGTCAAGTTTTGATTTTTCTAACTCAGTTTCCTTTATTTCAGTTTTAAGCTTAGTTTCTTCAAGTTCAGTTTCCTTAAATTTGATTAGAAATTCAGTTTCGTTAAGTTTAATTTCCTTAGCTTCGTCAAGTTTAGTTTCAATTAATTTCAAATCAGGTTTTGTGGTCCCAAGTTCGGTATCTTTAAATTTGATTTGAAAATCAGTTTCGTCAAGTTTTGTTATTTCTTTCTCAGTTTTCTTCAATTCAGTTTTGAGCTTAGTTTCGTCAAGTTCAGTTTTCTTTAATTTTATTTGAGATTCAGTTTCGTTAAGTTTATTTTCCATAGTTTCTTCAAGTTTAATATCAGGTTTTGTGGTCTCCAGTTCGGCATCTTTAATTTTGATTTGAAAATCAGTTTCGTCAAGTTTTGTTATTTCTTTCTTAGTTTTCTTTAATTCAGTTTTGAGCTTAGTTATGTCAAGTTCAGTTGCAGAAAGATCAGTTTCGATTAATTTTAATTGAAATTCAGTTTCGTTAAGTTTATTTTTCTTAGTTTCTTTAAGTTTAATATCAGGTTTTGTGGTCTCCAGTTTGGCATCTTTAATTTTGATTTGAAAATCAGTTTCGTCAAGTTTTGTTATTTCTTTCTCAGTTTTCTTTAATTCAGTTTTGTGCTTAGTTTCGTCAAGTTCAGTTGCATGAAGCTCAACTCCCTTCGTTTTGTCAAATTTAGTTTCAATTAATTCCAAATCAGTTTCGTCAGGTTCAGTTTTGTTGAAGTTGTGTTTTCTATATGCAATTCCCACCTCACTTTCGTTACTTTGTGGTACGTCGAGTTCAGTTTCGTCAAGTTTAGTTTTCATAAATAGTTTTTCAAACTCAATTTCGTTAAGTTTCATTTTGTCCTGTTCAGTTTCCGGAATCTTTATTTCCAATTCAGTTTCGTTGGGTTTAGTTTTGTCAAGCACAGTTTCTGGAACTGTAATTTCATCAAATGTAATTATGAGTGCAGTTTCGTCCAGTTCTGTTTCTGATTTAGTTACATGTTGTTTAGTTTTGGCAAATTTACTTTCATTAAATTTCATTTCTAATTTGCTTTCGTCAAGTTTAGTTTTCATAAACAGTTTTTCAAACTCAATTTCGTTAAGTTTGGTTTTGTCCTGTTCAGTTTCCTGAATCTTTATTTCCAATTCAGTTTCGTTGGGTTTAGTTTTGTGAAGCAAAGTTTCCGGAACTGTAATTTCATCAAATGTAATTTTTAGTGCAGTTTCTTCAAGTTCTGTTTCTGATTTTGTTACGTCTTGTTTAGTTTTGCCAAAATCGCTTTCTTTAAATTTAATTTCCAATATACTTTCGTTAAGTTTAGTTTCGTCAAGTTCAGTTTTTGATTTAATTTCGTCTTGTCCAATTTCACTGCCTTTAAATTTCATTTCCAATTCGCTTTCGTCAAGTTTAGTTTCGTCAAGTTCAGTTTCGTTAAGTTTTATATCGTTATTATTTTAGGTGTGCCTAGTTCAGTTTCCTTAAGTTTTAAATCAGTTTTGCTAAGTTCAGTTTCGTTAAGTTCAGTTTGTTCAAGTAAACCTTCGTCAAGTGGTTTTTTCACACACCCAAAACCATCTACTTCATCCTCCTCGCTTATTCTCAAAGTGGTCTAGACCTTCCCCCTCATCTTTCTCGTTTCTATTTAAAGTCTCACTGGCTAGTTGGTAAACCTCTTGACTGAGCGTAACAGTTTCGTCAAGTCCAATTTTGTTTTTATTAAGTTCCAATTCCTCCTCCCTTAGGCTCTCCAGTAACTCCTCTTCTGTGGGTAAAGGTGGAAAATCTTCTTGTTTAGTCAACTCTCTTCTACTGCACTCGGTATCCGTATCTGTTTCCTCATCTGTGGATTCTATGGAAACCTCTGATACATAATGCTTTCTAACCTCAAAACGTGTATTATACACAGTCTGCAGTACCAGCGAGGCATTAGCCTGATTAGCTAAAGGAAAATCGCTAAGACTAACATTGCCCGAATCGGGATTGGAAGAGGTTTCGTCCAGAGAACTCAATGAATCAAATTGGGTAAGGGTGGGCGGTGTTTTCTCTGGTTCCTCCTCTGGTTCCGGCTCTGGCTCCATGACAATGCGTACTTTGCTGGCATAGATGCGATTAAAGTTGGGCGATAGCTTTAGACTGGTCTCCTCCTCCTGTATGGTCTCTAGCTTATAACTATGACTACTACAATTGCTAGCACTATCATTAGTGGGAATGGTGGTGGTGGTGGTGGTGTTGGTAGTAACATTCAAATTTGGTTTATTATTAGTAGCGGTAGCTGGTTCGAGCTGGGTAGCGGGATTAGTAGCAGCAGCGGCGATAACTCCTGGTTGGGGGGCAACTCCTTTACCTGTCTGTTTGCGTCGCTGTTGCTTGGCTGGCTCTTCTATGCCAAAAATGGCTGCCAGTTCCTCGCTGGAGTTGTACTGGGAGGGCGACGAAGAGCTAGAGCCCACCGGCGTCAGTTGAAGTGGCGACCGTGCACCGGCGGTTTGATGCTCATTCTCACTACTGCTGTTGCTGCTGTGGCTGTGACTGCTAATGTTTGTATTGGTGCTTATGGTGGTTTCATTTGGCGTGGATTTCACTTCATACGAAGTGGTGCTAAAGGTCTTGATCGGATCGGTGCTGGGTGCATGATATTCACTGCTCTGTGACTTGATATAATCACTCGAGGAATACGGATTGAATGAGGTAATACTCGAGGATATGGGTCGACTGGCAGTGGTGGGACTTGATGACTTGGCCAAACAATCGCTGCTGGAGCTAAACGAGCTGGCTGTGGTGCTCACATTGGGTGGACAACTGCCGCCGCTGCCACTGGTCATACTGGGTGCAGTGGTGCGTTGATCATCCGTGGAGCTACCGCCCGCTGTCTTGGCCTGACGTTCACACTCCTGCATAATTTTGTCAATCTCATCCAGCGTCTGGCTCGCCTCTGGAACGGTACAAATAAGAGTGGCATCAGCAGGTGCTGGTTGTCCGCCCGTATCTCTAGTGTTGCTCATATTACACTCAGCCAGATTATCATAGTCCGGATTGGCGGCCAATTCGCTTAGTTGACGCATACAACGCCTGGCTATATGCTCTATCTTATCCGATTGTATGGGATCCAGTTTCTTGATGAGATGGGGCATAACTAAAGCTGGTTCCGCCAACTGTTTGACTTGCACCGCTTCATGTACAATTACGGGTGGTTCTGTGGTTACAATATCCTTGAGTATCTTTTCACACACCGCATTGGCCGCCTCGGAAACCTCATCAATGGCTTTGATAAGTTTACCCTCTTTGTGTAGCTTTCGTGCAGCAGGTGGAGGTTCCAGTAACTGTCCCTCATCTGGTAAAGTATCCAATAACATTTGACCACAACGTTTGGCTGCTTCGGAGACGGCCTCAATTTCTTGGAGTTCCTCTTCCAGTTTTTGCTGTTCCTTGTTTAATTTGGGTCTGGCGGCAGTAATCAAGGCCTCCTTGCGTAGCTCCTTTAGTTCTTCACTTAATTTAAGGCTACTGGCCTGAGCTTGTTGAGCTATTTGATTCAAGGCATCCTCCAGCAGGGGTTCAGGGGTAAGACTCTTGCGTGGAGCAGGCACAGGAGCTGTCAAACGTTCGGGTAACTGGGCTATGGCTCCCAATTGACTGGGATGACGAAAGGGCGGTTTCTTAGCCAGAGTTAATTCCTCCTCCTGAGCTCTGAGTTTACGCAATAAATCCCAGGTGGCAGGTATATCACTGGTATCCGCTTCTTTTTCCAAATGCGATAGACTGCCAGCACGCTCTAGATTACGTGTGAGCTCTAGGTAGCTACTGGGATCTCCTCCAGAAGGTTTGGCGGCATCTCTTTGTATGAGATTGTATATATTAGCCGATTGGGTACGTGTGGCACGTTGTTTTTTGGTAATGGGATAGACAAAACTAGACTTGGGTCCGGGTGGATCTTTTCTCAAAGCACGCACGGCTAGATCATCCTTGATTATATCAGGAGAATTGCTTTTCTTTAGAGGTTTAGGCTTGGGTTCCACATGTAAATAGTCGGATTGTGGGGCAGGTACTATGGGACCCACGGGTATACCAAACGGAGGCTGTTTTTCCGACGAACGATGTGGTAGATTGGCCAATTGTAAATTTCTATAGGCCACATCATCTTTGACAGGATCTGGTTCGCCTGCAGGCGAGTCCTCCTCATCATAGTCAGCAGCATGAGCGAGAGCAAACTTCTCAAAATCACTGGGCGGGGGTACCTTTTCTGCGGGTTCACTGAGACCCAGAGATTTGTAAATGGCCTCCAGCTCATTAATGGCTTCCTCTAGATTAGCAGGCTTTTTGCGAGGAAAGTAAACCGGACGCTCGGGATAGCTGGGAGCTGGAGCCTGTTGATATAGTTCACGCTTTTCCGCCACATATTCTTCGTATTTATTGGGCAAATCCTGTCCCGATCTACGCCTATCCAAAGTTTTATGTATTTCCACATAATTCTGTTGCTCCTGGGCACTGGGTTTGATATGCAAACTACCACACACTATATTCTCAGCTTGTACCGTTTTGTTAGCTCTTTTGGGTTTCTGTACCTCCGAGTACATGGGCACGGGATAGCTACGTAGTTCACTTAAACGTGAGCTGGATATAGAACGTGGTTTGGCTATGGGCACCGTTGGAGTAGTGGGTAAACCGCTTTTGGAGGTTCTTAAAATGCCACTAGAAGCGGGTGGTTGCGTCTGTCTAGCCATATCCATTAAATGTATGGGTTTACGTGAACGTGGTGTGGCATCTGCCACATAATGTAAATCTATGCCATTTGGTAGAGATTGCTTGCCTGGTTGAGCATTACGTTCCGTTCTGGTAATAAAACGACGACTTACAGGCGCACTCACTATTGAGGAGCTGGGCTGAGAGTTCAAAGAGTGCACCGATTGATAGTGTGGCGGTTGCCAAATACGATCATCGGACACACAACGTCCACTTTGATCAAAGGCATAGGAAACGGGACGTAAATCGCTAGAACTGGAACCCATGGTATTGGCATGTACTCTTCTCATGGGATCTCTGGGTGGTGGTGGCGGTGGTAAGGGTTTACTTTGCATACGTCCATTGATATTCTGTAAATGTATGTGACTGTCATAGCTAATGCTACGTTTACCCTCTTGCTGCATAGAGTTTTGTAAAGAAGGTTTCATTTGTGGTACATAGGAGGAGGTGGAGGCGGGTTGATAGATGGACAGGGGCAAGCGTTGCGGTACCGTGGGTACACCACCATGACTGGGTTCACCATCGCGCGACAGGCGCTTGTAATAACGTTCATTACGTGCCGCACGACTACGTCGACTCTGACTAGAGCCACCACCCTGCAGAGCCTGACCTCCACTGTGTATGCTTTCATCGCTGCGATATTTGGAGAAGGTGGAAGAATTCAGGGATATCAGTTCTTCCTCACTAGAATGTGCACCGGGTACTTTAAGGCCCGTTCTTTGAGCTGAACGGGATTTATGTGGTCCAGCCAGTGAGTTGTTGGAGCGTTGAGGATAATAACCCGCTTGATTTTGATAGTAAGGCTCTGGATTAACCATTTCCAAGGGTAAAAAGAACTCATTATCTTGTTGTTGCGGCTTTACTATATGATCAAATCCCAAGGGTCTGGTATTCCCTTTGGATCCTTTACTGGGTTTCGTTTTGCTTGTTTGACGCTGCGCTGGCACAAATCCCGCCTTACGATCCTCCTCACTGGACGAGGCACTTTCCGCTTCCTTTTTTTTTGCGAAACAAACGACCAAATGACCATTTCTGTTTGCTGGATAACTGTTGAGCCGATCCACCCATGCTGTGATGATTACTCCTTAAACGATCCATTTCGTTGTGGTGTATATCTGCTGTGGTGGTGGTGGTGGTGATTTTAGTATCCTCGTCCGTGCTGTTTCTGTGTTCATGGGTTAACTGTAGCTCCTTGGGCAGCGGTAATTGTGGCCGCCAAGTGGTCTGAACAGTCTATAAAGAGCGAAAGAGAAAAGAAGAGAAACATTAGTTTTGCTTTAAAAAAAACTTCAATCGACGGCGAAATCAAGATTAGTTTTGTGTAAACATTTATTTTATTTGCACTTTAATGGCCTCTCAGGTCTCGTAGCTCAGTTAAATGATAAGATTTCATTGACTCAATGACCCTGAGATACAACCTATGCTAACTTTAATGGCCTTAAAGTAGACGCGTCCGCACTATGGAACTTTTCAGCGAAACGCTATATTAAAATGAGTAATTGGATTGTATTAGAAATTGTTTAATGTTTTCATAAATTATATTAAAAGAACTGGGTAAGAACCGGGAGACCTTGAAAACCGTTCTATATAGGCACTATTCTGATAAAGAATGCTTAGATTGTTTATGTACTTTATGACTTGGACTCGAAAGATCACTAGTTAAATTATAAAACTTATAAAGGAATAGCCTATCAAGGTTAAATTTTTATACACTTGCAAAGTGAATATTACTTTTGCCCAGAAGGTTGTAACGCATAGAAATTTTCATTTCCGACCCCATAAGCTATATATTCTTGATCAGGACGACGAGCTGAGTTCATTTCCGCCTGTCCGTCCGTCCGTCTGTCTGTCCTTCTGTCTGTCCGTCTGTCTGTCTGTCTGTCCGTCTGTCTGTCTGTCTGTCTGTCCGTCTGTCTGTCCGTCTGTCTGTCTGTCCGTCTGTCTGTCCGTCTGTCTGTCCGTCTGTCTGTCCGTCTGTCCGTCTGTCTGTCCGTCTGTCTGTCTGTCTGTCTGTCTGTCTGTCCGTCTGTCTGTCTGTCTGTCTGTCCGTCTGTCTGTCTGTCCGTCTGTCTGTCTGTCCGTCTGTCTGTCTGTCTGTCTGTCTGTCTGTCTGTCTGTCTGTCTGTCTGTCTGTCTGTTTTAAGCTATCGAGCTGAGTTTGCCGTCTGTCTGTCCTTACTGTCTGTCCGTCAGTCATGGACGCTGTCATGTCTGTTTTCTGCTGACGTCTATTTTGGAAACGGTTTGTAAACGAAATTACAATAAAGCTATCGTCCGCCTTCTATGCTCAGCTGGTGGTTCAGGAGCGTTATTCTTTGTCATGTCCGCTATCTACTCAATATGGGATCAGTCGCGTCAGTTGTAAGAGCATTGGAATTTTAGTTTGCTCAGGAGCTTCTTCTGTTACTGAACGCGGCTAATGTGTCGGAACCAGCCGGATCGGATGACTATATCATATAGCTGCCATAGGAACGATCGGTCAAAAAAATAGTTCTAGTTAGAAAAACTTTATTGTTTTCCATCGTAACCTCACCGATTTTGGTATATATTAGTTTCATATGCTTCCACATAATACTGGACAATAATATTGATCAAAATCGGATTACTATATCTATCATATAGCTGTATTAGAAACAGTGGACAAAAAAAAAATAGTTTTTCTAGTTTTATTTTCTATCGTATTGTCACCAATCTTACTATATATTAGTTTCATATGCTTCCACATAATTCTAGAAAAATTTATCAAAATCGGATGCCTATAGCATATGGCTGCCATAGAACCGATCGGTCGGAAAATGTATTTTACTAAGAAAAGATATTTTTTATGGAAGCGCGATCAAATTTTGATTCTCAGTGATTTTGAATCTATAAATATCTGATATCTGTATCCTATATATATTCTACCGATTGAATCAGTTGGAGTGAACTTTTGTAAGTGTATTAAAACTTCGGCACAGTCGACAGCTCAAGGAAAATTAAAATGCATTCAGTACCTAGCTTAAATTGATGTTTATCTGACACATTGCAGCTATTTAGAAGATAAGAAATCGGCCCTAAGTATGATTCGTTTTTCTAATAAGAAGGTTTCGGGATTGGATTAAGACCACTTCGTTCTAAGATTATCCTTAAGGTTAAAAAAAACCTTGGAATAGTCAAAAATGTACTTAATGTATTCTGAAAGGGTCTAAAGTCAAGTATTTCGGGATTGAAAAAATCGTGCTTGAACAAGGTATATTGTGCTTGTATTAAGTACTTTTTGTACTTGGCGTACCATTGACACCGTTTGTAATTGATTTAAGTACAAAGATCTCGGTTTTTTTCTGAGTGTAACTGAATGTAACAATTTAACTTTATCAACTAGTATAAGAACAAAAGAGGAACAATATAAGAGCAATATAAGAGATATTACCCAACTCTACTATGAACTTTAAATTTTGTGTGTATATTATTGGGTTGGCAGGAAAGTCATGTCGATTTTTATGATTAACTTTAACGGTGATTTTATTATAAAGAGAATGATCATTAATAGATTATGTATTAGCCGGTTAAATTCCGTAACAGTAGATCAAAGTGTACGGCATCCTTACAATTCCACAGCATTACCTTTGTCTGGTAAATATCAGTGTGGTTTGTGTGGCAAAACGTTAGTTCAGGTATGTGAAATCATAGTTTTATAACATGTTTGTTGTTGTTTTAGAGTTTTTATTAAGGTGAGACTAACAGAAAAATTAGCTATGTTTCGTGGAATATAACTTTTGCGAGATGAAACGCTGCGAAAAGATACAAATGCAAATTTATTAACAAAAGTGTGTAGATTAATGAATAATTAACACATCTTGCCCCAATGTGCCCCGTTTTGAAAAAATCCAATTTAATTTAGATACTCTCAATTATAACAAACTTTAAATAATGTTACGTGAATTCTCTGTCAGCTGCATTTAAAACGTCTAATTTAAGAGCTTAGATTTTTGCAACGAAAATAATCAAAATGTTCCACTGTATGTTGCTTACATTTTACATGACAACTAGAAAAAGTAAAGCTATGAAAACTTAGGTCGTTGGTCTCTGCGAAGAAGGTTTGTCAGGTAGACGACAAGTGGAACTTTTTTTTTTGCAATTACTTTATCATTGAAATCAAAATTTGCATACAGCTCCCACGCAAGACTTAAGAGTTAACTGGGCCTCTTGACAGAGCAGGAAACAGCTGATTATTTTACAATTTAGATAGTACTTAGCATAATACTAATTACTGGGATAAGAAGCAGAGAGAGAGAGAGATAGATATTATTTAGCATTTCATATTGAAAGTCTCTAAAAAAAAACGAATTAATTTAATTTTATGGCAACAAACAGAACCCACATTTCATTTTCAATTCCAATTTGTTTCTTATTTTCGCGGATATTATACAAAAATAAACCAAATTGCGTGTGAAATTTCTTTTTCTCTGTTTTGTTTATACCAAAAAAAGCTCGAATATAGCTTCAGTCTGACTGATCTCGACGCATCATTTCCGTTGCTGACGCCATGGAAAATAGCTGATGACGAACTTTGTTACACTACACTTGTTTCAATTTGAAAGAAGACCACGCAACTCCCATATAAACAAACAAACAAACAAAACAAACAAATAGAGGGGAAGGCGTTAAGTATAAGGAGATTATGTGTGTGTCGAATGACATTCGATATGGTTAGCATCTGGAGATCCATGAGGATCAATTGAAATTGCTAATGAGAGATTATAAGTGTACACTCAGAAAACACACAAATATAAAGCTAATTAAATTTGAGTTTTATTAGTCGGATTATTCCCAAATTTATAATACTAAATAATCCAAGCAAATCTGTATTAAATAAAAATAAAAAAAATAGAATGAAAAATTTTTCCCACTAGAACTAGTTTTTAGACCGATCATTCCTATGGCAGCTATATATTATAGTTATCCGATTTTGATCAATTTTACCCGAATTATGTGGAAGCATATAAAACTAGTATATACCACGATTGGTGACAATACGACGGAAAACAAAAAAGTAGTTCTCACTAGAACTAGTTTTTGGAGCGATCTTTCCTATGGTAGCTATATGCTATAGTGATCAGATTTTGATCAATTTTTCCAGAATTATGTGGAAGCATAAAAAACTAATATATAACAAGATTTGTGACGATACGATGGAAAACAAAAAAGTTTTTCTCACTAGAACTAATTTTGGACCGATCTTTCATTTATATTTTAATCAGAATATTAAGCATTAAAATTATTTATACAAGATTGGTGACTACAATGAAAACAAAAAGTTTTTTACTAGAACAAGTTTTGGAGCGATGTTCCAATGGCAGCTATATGCTATAGTGATCCGATTTTGATCAATTTTTCCAGAATTATGTGGAAGCATATAAAACTAATATATACCAAGATTGGTGACAATACGATGGAAAACAAAAAAGTTTTTCTCACTAGAACTAGTTTTTGGACCGATCTTTCCTATGGCAGCTATATGCTATAGTGATCCGATTTTGATAAATTTTTCCAGAATTATGTGGAAGCATATAAAACTAATATATACCAAGATTGGTGACGCTACGATGGAAAACAAAAAAGTTTTTCTCACTAGAACTAGTTTTTGGACCGATCTTTCCTATGGCAGCTATATGCTATAGTGATCCGATTTTGATAAATTTTTCCAGAATTATGTGGAAGCATATAAAACTAATATATACCAGGATTGGTGACGATACGATGGAAAACAAAAAAGTTTTTCTCACTAGAACTAGTTTTTGGACCGATCGTTCCTATGGCAGCTATATGCTATAGTGATCAGATTTTGAACAATTTCTCCAGAATTATGTGCAAGCATATAAAACTAATTTAAACCACGATTGGTGACGATAGGATAGAAAACAAAAAAGTTTTTCTCACTAGAACTAGTTTTTGGCCCGATCAATCATATATGGCAGCTATATGCTATAGTGATCCGATTTTGATCAATTTGTTCCAGAATTATCGTGCAAGCATATAAAACTAATATAAACCACGATTGGTGACGATAGGATGGAAAACAAAAATTTTTTCACTAGAACTAGTTTTTGGACCGATCGTTTATATGCCAGCTATATGATATAGTCATCCAATCCAGACGATTGTAGACAAATGACCTATGTGACAAAAGATAGGGAGGAGATAGCATAGAAACAGAAGGACATGGCTATATAGACTCAGCTCTTCATGCTGATCAAGAATATGATTTTAGAAATATTTTTCAATAAATCAAATTTTTTAACATTTTGATGTAGATCAGTATAAGTCCCTCAGCTGATTGAGTATTAATAACATTCAGAAATAGATTAAATAATCAAATCTCCAACATAGCATGACATCTCCATTAAACTTTGTCTTCATTTCTAGCAGTGCTTAAGAAATCAAAACATTTTTGACAATATTATTCTTCCACAACTTTCCCAGAATTCCTACACACATGTCTATCTCTTTTTTGTGGTCACACATTTCTTCACTTTGTCAACATTGATTTATAGCCTCCAATTTAGACAACTTTTACCTCAACAAAAAAATGTGACTCAGAATCAGTTTAAAGGCAAATAATAATTTAGAATTTCAAATTTTATATATTGTAAATATAGAAAAGTATTTATGTAAATTACAAGAGAATTTCACTAGGAAATTTATGGTGTACTAAACAGCTGCGTAATGTCGGGCAACGTGCCAGTCAAAAATTAAAAACTAAAAAAAAAAAATCACTCATACGCAGTGTGTGTATGGCGTAAGCCAACTAAACAACAATAGAATTATACATATATATCAAACGTGCCCGCGATTGTATCTAAAAAGAAAACTATAAATAAGCACACGCAACTCCAGCCGCAAAAATCGACCGAATATTTTGGCCCAAAAAAAGGAATTTTATTTGCTTAGATTCCCCAATTTAAAATGGCAAATCTCAAAAAAAAAAAAAAAAATGTAAAAAAAAAAATTAAAAATAATACACGCCAGTTTCTTAAACCGAAATTCTACCGACACGAACACGCGCCCGTTCTCGACTGATAGCAAAGGAAAAACTGCGCGAAGATCAATTGAAAAAGCCTAAGAAAAAAGCTTCAGTAAGCACGAGAAGCTCCCTTGGGGCACAAAGAGCAGCAGGCTACATAAATTTAAGAGAACAAGCGTTCAAAATTACATCGAATGAAAAAGAGGTGAGATTTTTAGCCTTAGGCAAAATCTCAATTAAATAAAAATCAAAATGAGTTTTCCCATTAAAATTGTATTACCAATGTGAGTGAGTCAATGAACTTATTATTCCCCAAAAGGCTTTTCAATTAAGGCACTAAAATATATAAAATTTTAAGTTGAAGAACACCTTGTAGATGGACGAGGGTTGCCTTTTCGATGAGCAGATTGTGACCCATTGCACCCGAATTTAAATCAGCGTTTGTCAAGAAGAGCGAAGCGATAAAGTGTGCGAATATAATGCGACGCAAAGCGGCCCTCTGACCTACTTCATGGAACACTCGCCAGCGACTGATTTGTTTGCTCTCTTGGCAAAGGGCTTGGCATTCGTTCGGCTCGTGTCTGTGTGAATTGCCGAATTTGTTCTGATTTAAATGTATTTAGTTGTTTCTTTAGATATAATATAAAGTCCCTTATCTAATCGAATCTAAGAGGCTAGAAGGAAATGAACAAGAATGATTTTGTACGCATCATCACAATAAGCCAAATTATTTACCTACACTGAAAAACAGATTAAAGAATTTTAAACTTAAGTCAAGTACCAAAACGTGCCAATAGTACGAAAATTCATAATTGAAGTACCATATTCTCAATTCAAGTACGAATTTTTGCAATTCTAAAATGCTTCTGGATACATTAAGCACATTTCGAGCTATTTTAGGGATTGTTTGATCATACTTTAAAATGTGTTAGAATTTGTATGGTACGATTATCCTATAAAACAAGAATTTGCATACTTTAAATAAGTACAAAATATTATTTGTTGAAGTCTTATAATTTCTTAAGTCAATCACCAGACATTCTATAAACAAAAGCAGGTTTCTCGTAAAGCGCTGTTTCGGAAGTTTCCCAACTTCGTCATCAGCGAGGTTTGCTTACTTCTCTAGATTTTTACTCATCTTCCATGCATGAGTTGCTTAATCCGGTAGAGAATTCCAAGCAAAGCAAAGCTGAAAAAACAACTAAAGCTGAAGAATGCTTTGAGTGTGTAGGTACAATTGTTACAGCACGTATATGTGTGAGCGACAATATAAAGGTCGCTAAACACTATTCAAATTTAATTCTTTAAACAAAGTCTCTTTTAGAGTTAGGTAATGGAGTTGTTCTGTTCCAGAACAATGTTCCATTTTTGCTCTAGTCCAAGGTGTTATAGGTGTTTTCGGTTGCACATCGTAAAATGAGAAAATAATTGTATACTTTAATAAAGTATAAATGGTGTAAATGATACGATAAGTACGAAAATACTTGATTAAAGTATCAAATTCTTATTTCAAGTACGATTTTCACGAAATCAAAATCAAATCAGTGCGGAAAAAAGGTCGTTCCGTCAACTGATTTTCAAAAGCAAATCATTTTCAGGAATCCCTCTAAAGTGTAAAACCAATTTTTGTCAGCCTCTTAAATAATAGTTTAATAGCAGAGCATGTAGTTTCAGAATGTTTGCAGCTTTACAAAGCAGACATCAAGTTTGACAGCATAATTTTCTTCGAAGAATACGGCCATACTATGCAAAAACAAAATCAGCCCGGGAGCTGATTTTGTTAAAACTATTAGTATGACCTTAAAATCCTTACATTTTCTGGGCACACTGCACATTTTGTATTGAGCAGCTGTGAACAGCTGTTCGTCGAAATCAAAATCAAATCAAAGTCAAAAGCAAATCACTTTCAGGAATCCCTCTATTGTGTCAGCTTGTGTGAACGTAGCTTAACACTTAAACAAGAATTTGCATACTCAAAATAATTACAAAATATTTTTCGTTGAGTCCTAAGTCAACCCCTATGGATTCTTTATACAAACAATAGAGTGCAATTTGTAAAATTCTTAAAAATTATTTTTAAACAAAGTCTCTGTTATCGAATCAAATGGGACTGCAAATATCAACAAAAAAAAGAAACAAAGACCAAGAAGGTATAATTGGATGTCAAAAATCTAACATTACTTTGTAAGCAGAGTGTAGCAAACGGGAGATTTAGAGAAATATTCGCGTTAAAACATAAATACATTTTTGCATACTTTGTACTCAATTTCATTTAATTCTATTTTTGACTTACATTATGAATTATAAATAATCTTGATTTAAGAATGTTTGTTCTTATTTCAATAATTTTAACGGTCCTTTTTGGAGCTGTTTTGTTCTTAATTGAAGTACATCCTGAAACAAAACATACTTATCACCATCGTAATAAATAGATCTCTGTCATTCGTTTTATATTAGAGTTAGAGATGGTCAGGGGACGGCATTCCCGTGTAAATTTCGAATTTGCTCTATAGTTCCGAATCACGAATCACCTTAAAAGATTTATTTTCAGTAAGAAATCACATGGATATTTTTCTGACGTCCAATTTAAATTCGGGATCTGCGAGACCAGAAAGAATCCCGTGAGAATCCCATCCCGCGCTAATCTCTAATCTGTGTATAACCGCTGGGTTAACGAAACCCGTCAATCGTCCTAACCTAATCCCAGTTTTGAAAAGAATCCAGAGGATGATATTACGTTTAATTGTAAATTATGTTATATTTTAGGAATAACCCATCCTCAGTCTCATGCGCACCTCCAGTTCAAGGGTTAAATTGTTAGGTAACATTTCTTAGAATGTTACATCGACATAAAAAATGTTTAGTTTCATTTATATCAACTGTAACGACATGAGTTTGGTATATTTGGTATATTTTTTTTGTATCCATACTGTTTTTCAATGAACCTGGTCACACTAAAAGTTGCCTATTCCAAAATTTCAAAGGCAACCCCCTCTTATATATTTATACTCTGAGTAGGAAATGTGTCACCTTTGTTTGGGCTGTCACTCAATTAACAAGCTCATTAATGTTTGGAATTTTATTTAAAAATAGCTACCAAAAGGTAATATTAATCGAAACTGTTCCACTTAAGTCAAATAAATTTTCAAAAATTTAAGTTCAAACAAATATTTAGACATCTGGGGGGTGTCACCAACTTGAAGAACTCAAAGTGTGTGTAGGAAAATGCGGAAGATATTTTGCTTTGAGAAAAGTAAAAGTAAAGTGCACTAAAGTGGGTGAGAGTTGTCTCGGTTGTGCAAACTAAATATAGCCAAGACATTTGCTATATATATAGAGGGAATGTATAGATAAAGAATTGGGCAAGAATATGGGTCACTAAGCCATTTACCTTAACTCATAGGCAAGTAATTTACGTGAACCCAACTCAACCTTGAGGCAAAAAATTATATAAATTACTTTCGCTTAATTTTTGGAAAACTTTTGCAGCTGTGCAATGATTTAAATCAAAAGTTAATGAACTGAAACAGCGTGTTAAAAATTGTGAATATTTTTTTCTCAGGCAAGTTTAATGACTGGGGGACTTCAAAAGATGTCAAAAATGAAATTAACAACAACAAATTAAATGTTTTTGTGCGAGGACAGTTTCATAAGTCACATAATGCAATAATTGGCTTTATATTGTAATAAAGTGCGAACAAATTCATTTAATTTTTTATTTAAAAAAAATTTTAGTTTAAAATAAAACAATTTTTTAGTCTTTTCTTGAAGCTGCCCTCGTATGTAAAAAATTAATTTCCACACTTTTTAAATATTTGCAACATCCGCTTAAACAAATCTAAGTCAGAGAGCAAACCAAGCTTAACACACATTATGCAAATGCCAAAAGCAGCAACTCGAAAAGAAATGAAGAAATTTCAGGCAACAACAAGTGGTTCAGCCGAGACCTGAAGGCATGGACTGATTCATTAGGGATGCTCTCCAAACAAACAAATGTCCATTTGTCTGGTCTGTGACCATGTCTAATCTTTACTAATTTCTTTTTTCTTATCTAGAGTTCTTTCTATGCTGTACTAAAGGGGAGAGGTCAATGACAGGCATTTGTCCGTCTTACAGTTGGTCAACTGGAAAAATAAAAGGAGTGAAATGTCTAAAGAAAGAAGTTGAGAAACATTTTTATTTATGCACAGCACGTGTTGCATTTCTTGACAGAGGAGGGAGGAGGAACAATTTTTTGAGCTCCCTAGACTAAACTTGATGCACATATTTGTTTATCCAGCTAGAGCTAATGACTAGTGCGTGATGTTGTTGTTGTTGCCGCTGCAATGTTATGCTTTGCGTGAGTGAACAGCGGGGGTAAGAGTTGCTGGGAATAGGAGTGGGAGTGAGAGGGTTCATTTTATTGAACCAGGAAGTTTCGGTTCGGTGTTTGTCTCTGGCATTTTTAATTATGAACATATTTTGGTAGGAATTGGATTATGTAAAAGGGTTTTTGATATATTATATATTGTGCTTGAAAGGGCGTGAAAAATTGATATGCCGATAAGGTGAATGACCTATACAACGAATCAATTACATTACAAAATACTAAAAAAAAAATTATTTTTGTTGTCAGTATTTTTCTTGTAACCAGCCATGGTTTCAATTCAAATTTTGAAAAAAAAAAAAAATTTCCCAAAAAAAAAAAAATATTGCGAAAATTCTAGATAAAAAATTGGTCTTTAAGGCAAAAAAATACAGAATACAAAGAAAAAAAACAGTTTTTATGACACTGTGTTACCATGGATACTAAAGACGGGCGCTCTTTCAGCTATCTCTGCATACTTGACACATCATCAGTATGCAACAGACACTTGAAGCGAAAGGTTGTTCCCTCTCATATTTGCAGTCTATGCGCATACGACTCACACACTAGGCACGTATCTAGGAGGGGGCTTAGGGGCTCAAACCCTACCTTATTTCTAAATATCTAGGCTTGCAAAGTTTTTTTTCCCCTCATATAATCGGTAAAGATGTAGACACAAGAAGGCTACCAACTGTTTTTTTTTTCTACTTCAATCAAAATTTATGAATTTGTAGATTTTACTGGCAAAAAATAATTTCAGACCCCCAGAAATACATTCACACAAACACTGGACATTTCTTCAGTGGGCGGCTTTAGACAACTTAATGCAAAAGGTTGTTTCCACGCATTTTATTTTATTTTTATTTGTTTAAGGCCTGATCTCAGATGACATAAATGTTATATTCGGCACAATACTTTATATAAATAAGACAGCTATTCAAAATCATTCTGATTTCAAAGCTCTACAAAAGTGTTTCTATTCATATGAAGCATTGTGCCGAAAATAATTTTTATGTGATCTTAGAATAGGCTTTAAAAAGCAACTTCATCTTTAACAATATAATAATTACATTAGAATTATATATAAATCAAGGCTTCAAACCGGTCCGCAACCGAACCCCAGAAAGCCGGTTCGGTCCGGGTTTTATGGATTGCCCGAACCAGACCATGAACCGAACCTATTACATTTTTAACCCTTCGAACCTGAACCCGAACTAGAAAGATTCGGTTCACGATATTAAGTAATTTTCCATCGTATAAAATTCTCAATAAAACTATAAATGACTCTACTTCCGGTTATGAAACAGATAAGTAAAAAGGAATAAACAAATATAAATTCAGTCAATCTTTTTATAAATTTCTTCAAAAATCTTCCAAGGTAACATAAATCGACAAATAATTTCAAAGTTTTGGAAAGGTCATAAAAACGAATACCTACTTATATTGCGATTACTATACAACCTATTTCAGCAACCCAGGTACCAGTTCAACGAGCTTTTTCATTTTTTGTTGCCTGTAATCTAAGAGCTAGACAAACATTAGAAAAATAAAATGTCTAATATACCCCAACTTAAACATTTTTGGATTAGGTTAGACTAGAGCGGTTACTGGAGTTTTACCCAGCACACTCAGGCCATAAGGATTGTGATGTGTCCAAAATGTGTCTGAAAAGTGGTATTAACTATATTTTTGAGGCTTAAATAAAACCAGATGTATAGGTCTAGGCGTAGTTTTAGCTGTTGCTGTTAGATCAGTGACGTCTATTAAAAAATTCGACATGTTTGTGTCTCCGTTGGATTGAGACAGAAACAGACGAAGGGGGAGACGGACTCTTTCGCTTCCTTGTCGCGTCCAGCCAGTACCCTGTTATGGCCCTTAGACTCCAAAGGTTTGTTGAGCGCCTTGCGCATCGAGTTGGCTAGGACTTCCCATTTCTGGTTTGCCTTGCGCTCGAAGATATTTCGTAAAACGAGCCTACACGTTGCCATAGGCATACCTGCGTTCTGCCTATCAAAAGTTTGACTGCTTCACAGTTGCCTCGATGTCCCGGTGGACTGGTATATTTTAGACTAGTCGGACAGATTTACTGCAATCTTTTTCTTTTATCAAATTGCAGAATATCTAGTCAAGCTGCTTAATTGCAGCCTGGATGTCAGAAAATATTATAACTTTTTCAGAGGGGGTGCATTTAGTACTTCCTTATTTGCGACTTAAACTAAGCAAGTGTTTAAAATGACGAATTTATTCTTCTCGAAACCAATTGAAACGTTTAAACAAGTCATAAAAACTTAAAAAAAAAAATGTTTAAGTGACCCAAGACCTGGGGTTCAGGGGTTGCGGGAACCGGTCCTCGAACCGAACCTATAGATTCCTCCCGGGTTCGAGCCCAAACAGAACCTAATCTAAAACTATGCAAGCCTGCAGCATTGAACCTGTATGAACGCGTCGATCTCCGAAATTAAAAGAGGTAAAGCCACGTGTATTTAGAATGTAAGTAGGTGTATACCATACACAGATCATGTTTGTTTCAATCTGAAGCGCTCAAAAGGATCGGTTAAAAAACACAGAAGATTAAGAATTGAAATGCTTATTAGCCTCAACGTTAGAGGGTTTTTCGCAGCGGGGGCAGCGCTCTTAATTGTTGAATATAAAATTGTAACTTGTTTTAAAGACTTTTTCATGGTACTTCAAAGGGTTTCGTGCTTCAGAGCCACTATTTCTGGTCATATATTGTATTTCCAGTACGGATGTGCGTATGACGGAAAAGCGGTACTGCAATTGAACCGAATTAAAATTGAATTTCGCGGGACAAAAAATATGTGAATTCGTTACTATCGTGATGGAATCAAATTTTTTGGAGAATTTTTTTATTGGTACAAAAATTTGGCGGTTAAGACCTGACTTCAAAATAGTTTAGAAAAAATGAGTTTTTTTTAATGAATGTTTCGTGTTTTACAGACCATTACTAACCCATAAATCACGCCACATACATTGTTTAACCAAAGTTAAAATATTTTCAACATTTTATTTAGCAAATAATTTCACAATTCAAAACTCTAACGAAACAAAACAAAAGTTTGGCCAATTTTTATTGCTTGCTTTTCACAAAAACTTAACAAACCATGAAAATTAACATTTTAAAAGCACAGACCCAGTCATAAAAGCAAACAAAAAAAACACATTTAATTATTGTTCATATTAAAAATTCTGTATATTTTGCATATATATGTGTAAAACTCATAAGCTACCAAAAATAAAAAGTCGCTTTCATTTTCAAATGCCCAGGGCCAATGAACTTTTTCGAGCGAAAAAAAAAAAACAAAGTTTGACACGCATTTTGTGAGATCTTGACAGTGGGCCTTTTGCTTAACTTTACCTATTGGTTTAACATTTCTGTTTGTTCAGTGAGAAAAAAAAAAAACTTTCACTGAACGTCATTAATTTTCACCCCAGTTCAGGCGCTAGAGGTCGCCACTGCTGTAAGCCAGAGGCATCCCCCTGAAACCAAATGCATAAATCGATTTTTAATTACCCACAAATGTGCGTGTTTCATAAGCCAAACTAAGCAGCCAATAAAATTATTTATCAAAATTGAAAAGCCGGCTAATTTGTAGCATTTAGTTGAAAGATACACAAAGAAATCAAATTTACATAATTATGCGAAACTGTTGTAAAGTTTTGCGTAAGCTTTATGATATTTGATACAAGTCGTGGGATTTTGTATTTTTAAATAAAATGAAAACGCAGCGTCAGGTTGAATGATCATTATTTGTTTTTTCTCTTTCTTTCTTTGGAAATGCATGCAAATTCAATTAATGCCTTGATAAACGAAACTTCAGAACAGCAACTGGTACTGGGTACTAAAGTTTGTTTGGGTTTCGTATACATTTTGCGTAATTAAAGCGTGTATTTTTAATGCGTTCCCTGTCTGGAGAAGCTGCAACTGTTAAACTTCACCAAGCGGAACCATTTTACTGTAACATTTTTTTTGCACGCTTGTTTTTTCAACTTGTTTTCATGCGATTAACAAGCCATTAACACGTCGCAGTCGAGAGACCTTGACCCACCGCTCTTTGCTCCAGCTCCAGTCTTCAATCTTCAATGTCAATGGGCGTATGCCGGAATTAGTTATAAATTGTTTTAGATAATTGTTTAACAACATGCGCATGGCGAGAAACGTGCATCTTCTTCTAATTTGCTAGCCAACAATTTCCGTAATATTTTTGTTTAAAATACTCAAATGGATTTTACCATGGCCCCAAAATTCCCATCAGCTTGTTTATAATGCACGCACACAAAAAAAAAAAGTACAGAGAGATGATGAGAAGAAACCATATACATGCGAGAACGTAGTTTATTTTGTGGAAATTTTTGTTGTTTTGGCAAATATTACGAGTTGGAGGTGTGTGATTATGGTGATGCCAAGTGATTTTGTGAAAAAGCTGTGACAACATTTAAATTATGCGAGCAACAATGTTCTAAACAGAAGGGAATACTTTATTATTGTAGTCATAGTTGTAACATAATGGTAAGCCTACTAATTCATGATACATGTTTGTAGATCAGCAATGCAAGCAGAGAAGTTGCCACTGGCAAATGAACAAACATTCGTATACATACACAAAAAACAAACAGAGTGCTTTAAAAAGTTGTATTATTATATTAAACGGGTTGTTTTTTTCTGTTGTTTATAGACTGACCGGAAACTAAAATTGTATGCCCACCGCTGCTTTAAATCTTGATGTTTTTTAATTTTTATTAAATCGTAATTCTAAATTTTACATTCTTTTGTTACTCCATTTTTAAAAAGACAGTTTGAACTTATGACAACTTTTTATTTATTACCTATCGATCAGCCATACATCATTTCTAAGATGAACGATAAAGTTGCCGCCCGAATTTGAAAAACTCATATCTTACAATTTTGAAAAAGACTTATACCCTCTAGGAATATCCACATTACCTATCGATCCGCCATACTTCGATTCCCTGTCAGATGTAATTGAAACTCATCTCTCCCCGAATTTTTAAAGATTATTCGAACTGTAAATAGATTTTCTAAGTCTTAACTAAAAAAATACCTCATATCTCCCACAATTTTCGAAAATAGATTATTTGGAACCCTCTAGACATATATTTTAATAATAATTACCTATCGATCAGCCATACATCATTTCGTGATCAGATGAGCTATAGTAGAGTTGCCTCCCCCGCAAATTGGAAAAAAACTCATATCTCCCACAATTTGGACATGTTGATATCCTGAGTAACGGGTATATCGAAGTCGAGCAGGGCCGACTTTAACTTACGCTCTCGTTTAATTTTTATACTCTGTACCGAAGGTACACAGAGTATATTGGGTTTGTGCAAATGTATGTAACAGCCAGAAGGAAGCATCTCCGACCCCATAAAGTATATATATTCTTGATCAGCATCAACAGCCGAGTCGATATAGCCATGTCCGTCTGTCCGTCTGTCCGTATGAACGAAGAGATCTCAGAGATGGTAAGAGATAGAGGTTTGAAGTGTATGGAACATATATTTCTTATATGTTTCTTATATGCAGGCAGATCAAGTTTAGTTTTGATTTTTGCCACGCCCCCTGCCTCCCCGCAAATTTAAAAAAAACGAAATAACTCCCACAATTTTCAAGATAGATAGTTCGAACATTCTAGACATATATTCTACTACTTATTTTGAATCGACCCGCCATACATCATTTTCGATCAGATGAACGATATTAGAGCTATATGTAAAAAAAATAAAAACAACCCAACAACAACACAGTTGCCATTGGTAGAACTTACGAGAAAAGAGAGAGCGAGAAGGCAATAGCTAACTGGTAATTTCCCAATTGGACCTTGCTATGAGTGGAGCGATATAATTGAGATGGCCTGCGGTCAGAAATCACGCGTGATTCCCGCGTGACTAATATAGATACGTTTTTGTTAATAGGAAATTATATACAAATTTTTTAATTTTACGGGTTTGTACTAGGTACTAGCCCCCATACATCGTTTACAACCAGATGAACGATGGTTGAAAAGAGTTGCCACCCTCAGATTTTGAAAAAAACCTCACACTTTAAAGTTATTAGTTTCGTACAAAAAAGATAGAAAATATATTACAGTCGGGCTTGACCGACTTTCTTACTTGTTTAAATTTCCGGGGGCGTGAACTTTTCTATCGTTCATCTGATCAGGAAACGATGTATGGCGGATCGATAGGTAGTGATGATTAAAATATATGTCTAGAGGGTTCGAATTATCTATTTTTAAAATTGTGGGAGATATGAGGTATTTTTCAAATTGGGGGGGGGCAACTCTACTATAGTTCATCTGATCGAAAAATGATGTATAGCGGATCGATAGGTAATGATGATTAAGATATATGTCTAGAAGGTTTGAACAGTCTATTTTCAAAATTGTGGGAGATATGAGGTTTTTTTCAAATTGCGGGGGCGGGAGGGGGCGTGGCAAAAATTTGAAACAAACTTGATCTGCGTGCAGAAGATACAAGTCTACACTGAAAATATGGTAGCTCTAGCTCTTATAGTTCCTGAGATCTAGGTGTTCATACAGACGGACAGACAGACGGACAGACAGACAGACGGACAGACGGACATGTCCATATCGACTCGACTATTGATGCTGATCAAGAATATATATACTTTATGGGGTCGGAGATGCTTCCTTCTGCCTGTTACATACATTTGCACGAACTTAGTATAACCTTTTTACTCTACGAGTAACGGGTATAAAAAAGCTAGAAATCGGTGTATTTCAAAAAAAGTTTTTAAATGGCATATTCCAAAAAAGAATTTTTTGGTTCTATTTCAATTATAAATTTTTTTGGATATCTTGAAAGAATTTAAATTTTTTTAATATTAAAAAATAGAAGGCTAACATCGGCTACGCCGATGTTTTAAATACCCTTGCAGTTTTTGAAAGGCGCTACCATTGATAACAAAAAAGTTTTTCTCACTAGAGTTAGTATATAGACCGATCGTTCCTATGGCAGCTATATGCTATAGTCATCCGATTTTGATCAATTTTTGCAGAATTGTGTGGAAGCATATAAAACTAATATATACTATGATTGAAGGCGCTACGATGGAAAACAAAAAAGATTTTCGCACTAGAACTAGTTTTTGGACCGACAGTTTATATGGCAGCTATATGCTATAGTCATCCGATCCGGCCGATTCCGACAAATGTGCAGCGTATTTGTATTTAAAGACTTTTTGCAAAGTTTGGTCAAGATAGCTTCAACACTGAGGGAGGAGATAGCATAGAAACAGACGGACAGACGGACGGACGGACGGACGGACAGACGGAAATGAACTCAGCTCGTCATGCTGATCAAGAATATATATACTTTATGTGGTCGGAAATGCTTCCTTCACTGCGTTACAAACATCGTGACAATTTTAATATACCCTCTGCAAGGGTATAAAAAGGCTACCGGTGAAGACGGTCTTGATAACAAGACTGTGACTCTCCCTGTCAAAGCCATTCTCTTCCTGGTCTTGATTTACAACTCGGTCCTGAGACTGGGTCAGATCCCGAAGTCCTGGAAGAAGGCCCAGATTGTAATGAACCACAAGGCCGGGAAGAGTCCTTCAGATGTCGAATCATATCGCCCAATCAGCTTAATATCGTCAGTGGGGAAAATTTTTTGAGAGTTGCTTATTGAATAGGATGCTTTCCCTGGACAATCTCAGCCAACGCATTCCTCCCCTTCAATTTGGGTTTTAAAAGGTCGCACGGAACCCCTGAGCAGTTACACAGGGTAACAAACTTTATCCTAAACGTATGCCAAGGAATACGTAGTGGCCGTTTTTGTGGGTTTGAAGCAAGCATTTGATTATGTATGGCACAAAAGTTTGCTATGCAAGATCAAGAGTCTTCTCCCTTCACTTTTTTTATGGACAGGACATTTTCTGTTGTGCTTGATGGAACTAAATTAAGTACTAGGACTATTCGGCAGGAGTGCCACAGGCGAGTGTCCTTGGCCCCACGCCAAGTTCAGTTACTTGGTTTTAAAAGATTTTTAAATTTTACTGGTACTTTACTGAAACATTTGTTTCGGTACTTAAAAGAACCAGAAGCAAAATATGATTCGTTTTGTTTCTCAGGTGAAAACTAAGAAACCTTTTTTTACACGAAAAGTGTATATTAATTTGCCCAGAAGTGTAACGCAAAAAAAAAAGATCAGGACAACAAGCTGAGTTCATTTCCGCGTCCGGGGTCCGTCTGTCTGTCCGTCTGTCTGTCCGTCTGTCCGTCTGTCTGTTTCTACGCGAACTAGTCTCCAGTTTTAAAGCTACGAGCGAAAATGTGACGGGAAAAGTTCTAGTTAAAAAACTTTTTGTTTTACATCGTAGCGTCCCCAACTTGGTATATGTTAGTTTTATCCTGAAAAGATGTTGGGTGGTTATATTTGTTTTATATGTTTTCACACAATCTGAAAAAATTTATCAAAATCGATGACTATAGCATAAGCCCATATAAACGGTCGTCAAAAAAAATTTTAGTCGAGAAAAATTTTTTTTTATTATCCCAATTTATATATTTTATGCGAACACAATGGATTCTCCCACGCAAACCAAATTTACTAACAAACGTTTTTTTATGGTATCAAATTTTATTACAATGATATAAAAATTTTAAAATCAAGTTTTCAAGGTATTAAAACTACGGCAGGCCTCATAAATAGCTGATTATGGAACGTTTTGAATACTTTTTCCAATAAATCCTAAAAGTAAAGTTTAAATTATTTTAAAATATTTCTTAAAATCACTGTGAATAATTCACCAATTTAGCTCATCACTCACTCACTTACTCACTCACAATCGCTCAAAATTTTTCAGCTTTTCAATTTTCCATTTTTGCTTAATGTTTATTTTTACAACTATTCTAGGTGGTGTGTGTGTGTAAGTTAATTTGCAAATTTCTTAGCTTTTACTGACAGACAGACGAGCGCAGAAAATAAACCTAAACTAAAATCTATGCAACATTTGGCCAGAAAACAAAATGTGCAAAATTTTCAATATATCTGCCGGCAATTCTATTCACACACCTGCGCATTGTAGAAAATAAAAGAAACCAAATGGCAAGTCTTAGAAATGATTCACTTTTATACTCTGCAGATTAATCAGTGAAACTGAATAGTTTTTTTTTTGGGACTCAGGCAAGGTCAATTAGTTGAAAGGAAGTCCACAATTTGTAGAACTGCCAATAGGCCAATCAAATTAATTTCATGTATCAACCAAGCGTTTCTGCATCCTTTTGGGTTAGCGTAGCCGGAAGCCACGTTTTTTTTTTTTTTGCATTTCCGTTTTACAACGCAAGCGCAGCGAGATAATTGAATAGCCCACAGAGATAGAGAGAGAGAGAGAGGGGGGTAGACAGACCCCATATAATCATGGTTTTGGTATATGGAAAATTATATGGCACAACTTTTCAATCTTTACAGTCAGCGCCTGCCAAACAAACTGTGACACACGTGTCCCCCTGTAGCAGCTAGCTGTGACTCTGACAGGTGTTCTAGTTAGTTCGTTTTTTTTTTGTTCAGATGGTTTTTTATGGCCCAAGGTTTGGGCCTTCGTTGTGCATTAGTTGCAATTATTGTGGCCTCTTGACATTCTTCTTTATATGAGAGACACAAAATAAAAGAATAAAAAACAATTGTCTAAACATTTCAGCACTTACGCATTATCGATCCAACCTATTTGTGGAACAAACGCGTCGACCCACGCCCACTTAAAGTGTCATCGATTTTGTTTGTTAACTCGTCTTTTATATCGAGAGACGACGACGAACTTGCCCTTAAAGGGCTTCAATTAAAATTGTTAGAGCAAAGCAGAAACACCGAATAAAGTGCAATAAACTAAAAGGCAACAAGTTTAACTAATTAATGCACTAACTGATATTTGATTTCCTTTTTTTGTTGTTGTTGTAGTGGTTGTTATTGAACGTAATTGGATTGCACGAAACTCACCTGAAAGAAAAAGAGAGAGAGAAAAAAAATCAAAATTAGAAAATTGTTTTCTTTTAGGTAATTGCATCATCTGGGGATTTGAATTTATGTAGTTGATTTTCTATTGAAATGTGTAATTTTATTTATCATACGAAAATGTTTATGAACATTGGCTTGTTCGTGGTGTGGAAAATGCAATAAAAGCCGGAGCAACAGCAGCAGCAACAGTTTGATGTGGGGCAAGAAAAATGGGAATTAAAAATACTGTAAAAACATTTCATTGCAAACGCTTGCGGTTCATGCAGGCCAAAGTACAGTAGAAACTTACTATATGCAGCAGAGAGCAAATGTCAAGTAAGATGAAAATGGAGTAAAGAAATAGGAGCAGACAAGTAAAGACAAAACGTCAGGGTCAGGAGCAAATTGTGTAGAATACTAATGCAAATTTGCATTATGACCAAATCATATTGTTATCCACTGTTTAAAATAAACTTATAAAAAAATATTAATATTTTATATCATTTGCGTTACAAAATAAAATCTTTCTGATACAAAATAATATCATTTGCTTTTTTAGTTTAATTGATATTCAAAAGATTCATTTCATTCATTGGCGCAAGCACGAAAATCGCCATGTTAAAAATTCGTTTAGCCAGTTATCGAGAAATTATCGATAGCATCATTTTCGATTTTTTTGCCTTCACTAAAATTCTCATAACTTATCCCATGTGTACTACAAATCTCTTTCGACCATAAAAACCACCCAAATCGTATGGAAATAGGGTCGTATTAGGGGTCGATATCGATTTGTAGAACCCATTGGTATATGTTTTTGCACCGTATTGAAAGTTCTAAAAAAAATACAAAAACTTGGTAAAATATGATTATTGTTAGGCCCTCATTTTAGACTCCAAATATATAGCATCTTAAAAGTGTTTAAAAAAGTTTTTACAATTTTAGAAAAAAATTTTTAATTTTGAAAAAAAAATCCTCATATTTAAAAATCCGAACTATTTGACCAGGCTCTAACTTTTTAATTGTTTTACCGAATTTTCAAATCGGTTAAAAACCAAAAAAAAAAGTTATAAGAATTTAAGTAGAGGCATATTCGAAAAAATGGAGAAACCAGTTATCGATAACATCTCGATATAAATCAATCGGATTTTTTCATTTCGATTTTCGTGTTTAGCAGGCATAAATACTTACGAAATACATTATCACTTTTAAATGGGTGCAACAACACAAAAGTTATGGGAATTTATATAAAAGCAGCTTAAAAAAAACAACTATTATCAATAATATCTCGATAACCAGTCGATATTCGTGTTTGGCGGCCCAAAAAAAACCTTAGAAAAAGTTGTTTTGGTCCGTTGGGGAAAAATCGACTTCCATTTTGTCGAGTAGTGTAACGATTCGACTGGACTGGAATTTTTCAAATCTGGAGAAAACCGATCTGCGTATGGTATACATCTACTTACATACCAAAGCATGTGGCTCTAACTCACATAGTTTCTGAGATCGACGCGTTCATACAGACGGTCATATATGTATGTATATAAAATCTCGGAGTCTCCGATTCAGCAGAGATTTGCTGCACTGAACCTGATAATCGATCAACGATTTTTTCCAAACTTGGCGGATCAATAAATAATGCTGATTACTACGACTAAGTTCAATTTATTTGCACACTGAAACAGCTGATCAAGCGGAAGAAAACTTAAATTTTTAAATATGAAAAACCGAACATTTTTGATTTGAATTCGCTTAAGCTGTCTTTACACGACCAGATTTCTCAGCTGAGTTTTTGCCAGATTGTAAAAAGGCGTCTGAGTTGTCTCTGTCTGCTCAGCTGAGAAATCAGGAATCGTAAGCATCGTATCGTGACCAGCTAACTAAATTTATGAAATGTGGCAAATGCTCATACGATTAAAATTTTGGTTTCATATATAACATAAGTTGCAGCAGCTCCAGCAAACATTTTTCATACATTTTTTACTGTCCACAGATTTGGATTTAAAATTGGAAAAGTTTGATTTTTATTTTTGATATTAGCTTGATTCCAGTTATTATTTTTGTTATACCCGTTACTCGTGAAGTTGAAAGAGTTAAAATACTAAGTTCGTGCAAATGTATGTAACAGGCAGAAGGAAGCTTCTCCGACCCCATAAAGTGTATATATTCTTGATCAGCATCAATAATCTGTCCGTCTGTATGAACACCTAGATCTCAAAGTCTATAAAAGCTAGAGCTACAATTTTTTTAGAGTAGACTTCTTTTGTCTGCAGATTAACGCAGATCAAGCTCATATTTTATATGCTCAATATCTACAATCTGTGAAGTTTTCCGAAAGATCGGATAATATTTGGCGGAGATATACAAATTTGATCATTTTTCATACAGTGATCCCACTATGCGCTCTTTCAGCCAACTTTCTGTTTATCTTAATTAACAGAGAATGTTTATGTTAACATAAAATATGAATGTTATTTGTTAAGACTATTATTTGTTGTTAATATATACATTTTGTGATTTAATAAAAGATTTTTAATTGAGCCTTTTTCTGAGTAACGCGAATATCGAAGTCAAGCAGGACCGACTTCAACTTACGCACTCGTTTGTAGTTAAGTTAATGGTATATATTTAAAAAAAAAGTTCTCGAGGGCCTATATGTTAATGGTAAACCTGGTAGAATCTTGAATCATAGTGGTCTAATTCAGCAACTATTTGTGGACTTTCATGGAATGTAACTTTCTTGATTCTGCGGGATTTGGTCTAATTCTTCTGGTTTTTTTTCATTTGAAGTCTTGTCTTTGTGAAGTGTTTAGATTTGTTTGCCCAAACTGCCACTGCTAACGACAAAATACTTTGGGTTTGCAAACGCACTCATTTTTAGTATGGGCACTTCGAAACGGCATTGATATCATATAGAACTGAGAAATCGACAAACTATTAAGAAGTTTTAATAGCAAATAATGGTTGAAACCGGTCTTAAAGGTTTACTGACAAGATTTCTCACACCCACTGTACTCTGGACCACACACAAGTTTTTTTTTAAGTATTTTTCCATTACTTTTTCCATCTACTTTTTTACGAGAGTTTTGTGGGTTTGTTTTGTGACTAACTCTAAATGTGGCCATCACGTAATAAATTTCATTATAATAAACACAACAAATTGAGTCAAGCGAAACGAGAGCTAAACCAAACTTAACAGAGATGCCTGATAATAAGGCCAAACCTGAACTGATAAGTAATGTTCAATTAATTTTGTTCAACGAAGAACAAATATTTAAAGTGCAGCCCAATGTTCATTACATAATTCACCATCCAAATAACATGATCATAAAAAGCCGCATTTCATCAATGTCAGCATGAGAGTTGGAGTTTTTGAATGTACATCAAAATTCGACATGTGTCATGGGGGAGCCAATATTATTTTGCTTAATAATGATTGAAAGTGCCATTAGGTACGAAATTAACGCATTTCTTTGAATTCATTGGAAGGTCATGACTCTCCGTGCATTTGCATCAATTAAATTTAAAAATAAAAAAATAAATACAATAATAACGTTTGCCTTGTCTACTATTTCAGTCTTGTCTATCTTGGCCTTAGTCATGCCAAGTATATCAAAAACAAGTTTCCATTGGAGCGTGAGTTCCGCTATTAAATCGATTCTAGACTTAAATATTTATGGGTTGACGATAATTGAAAAAAAAAGGTTCGTTCTGCTAAACAACTGTTAAGGGAATTACGCCTCCAAGAAACACCATAATCGTTAAAATATTCAAATCTCAAAAAAAAAAAAGGTTGTGCCTTCACTAAAGTGAACACTTTGTTATTGATAAGGCCTGAAATTTGACTGTCACAGATAAATCATAGCATAAAGCACAAAAGAAAGAAATTTAAGATACAAAGAAAGAGACGAAAGAGACAGAGAGAGAGATGAAATAAAACAAGGCAGGTCATTTTCAAGGAATTACAGAATCCTGTTCTCAGGTAGTCAAAGGTGTGTTGTTCCCTTTTGTATTCAAAGAGGTTCAAAGACTTTTCAACCTAAAGGATTTAAAGGTAATTAAATTGATACAACACGCCCCAGAAATTCCTGGACACCGGCCTCACCCACTGGCCAAACACATAATATAAATTCTTTAAGAGATTTGAGAGCGAGCAGTCAACCCAATTCAGAAATCAAAAACCAAAAACCACAGACGACATTTGAGCGACTCGCAACTCGACTCGCTCATGTGTAAATGTGGAGCAACAATCAATATCAATATCATCTTTTCAGACGAGGTTGGTGCTGGTGTAACGGCAAAAGATCAAGGTCCAATCATGTCAATGATTTTAGAATACGAGGCTTGACTTTTATAATTATTTATATTTATATACTTTAAATTATATACAGTTTTTAGCACAAACTTACTCAAAACTTGTTTGAAGAATCACTCTGTCTACTGAAATATTCATATCGGCAGAAAAACGTAATATAAAGATCAAGATTCAGTAATGGCAGACCTTTTAGAATACGAGGGTTATCTTTTATATTTCTTGCCCCGGCTACTTTAAGTGTGATCAGGTCCAATTATCCAATTAATCCAAATATTTGGTCTTTCTAGTATTGAATACTGTTTTATTACTTATATGTATATTAAGCATTTTTATGCATGGTTATACCCCATTGATGGGCTTTACCCCACCGGGCTGCCAAAGGAGCAGAATTTGTCTACAGCACTGTTCCAGTCATCAGCAGACTTTTTGCTGCAATTGCCTTTTATATAGACTTCCATCGAATAAACACTTGAGGATTACAAATGCTAATGAGATCCAACTTCTCAAAAATATGATCAAAGAGGAGAATCTGTATTAGTTCAAAATTATGGTATTTGGAAAAGGTTGAATACTTCATCTAAGCCTTCCTAGTCTAATCTAAGTCTGAAAGAAAATCCTACATAAGAGAGGAAGTAAAAATAACGTTGTAGTTTACATATCTAGAAATCCTTTTTAAGAAATTCGTTTCATTTATAAAGATAATTCATACACACAGAAAATAAAACCAAGAACTTTGTACTTGAATCAAATACAAACGGTGTCAATGGGCCCATTCAGAGGATAATTTTGATTTACGATTCTAAAATGTCTGAATGACATTGGGCGCGTTCAGCAGAGACACTTGATCACTGATCAGCTTAATTAAACTATTCTTATTACTAAGCATACTTTTAGAAGTTTTTTTTTAAATGAGAATTGGAATAGCTTTATGTAAACGTTACGTTTCAACGTAATACGCCCTATCTTTACGATTATGTGATTGATGATAACTCTCTGGAACGCATCTATGAAGTTGACGACCAGGGAATTCATTTTGTGCCTAAGCTTTTATTTAGCTTCAATAATTTGATCATATATCTGTTATTGCAAATATAATTTATGGGACTTCCTTGCTTTAAAGTTAGATGGTCCAATCGGAAAATTTCATAATCCCTATGTCACTAAACAACTGTATGTCTCTCTGGTCAGGCCTATTCTTGAGTATGGATCATGTTTTCGTCTGGTCCCCCATCTTTCTGGAATATATCAGAACCATCTCGAATCTGTTCAAAAACAGTTTCTAATTTTCGCCCTCCCAATAGGCATCTACCTTCATATGAGCATAGACTGCGCTTATTGGATCTACCATCCCTTTGAAACCGTAGTTTTCTTGTTGTGATTTTCCTTCATAAGTTACTGTCAGGTGAAGTTATAAGTCTTTAATAAGTTTTGCAGTTCCGGCACGTGTAACGAGGAATTATGTCGATTTATTTACATCCTTGTCTTACAAACTTGCTCATCATGAACCCTGTCGTAGCCTCATTTAAGTTAAATATTAAATAATCATATCCAGAATTTATTCTTGTAAATTACTAAATATTCTGACCCGAACTTATTTTTTTTAATTAAGTGGTTCGGTTCGGAGTTCGTTCGAGGGATAAAACTGTAGAAGGTTCGGTTCATGGGCCTAGTTCAGCCAATAAAAAATAGAACGAACCGGTTCAAATAAAAAAATAAAATATCATATTCAATACAAGAGAAAAAGTAGACTATGTAAATTACCAAGAAATATAGCATTGATCTGGGAGCAAGTTCTTCTGCTGAACACGGCCATTGATTGCAGACTTTAAGAGATTCGGTGGCTTAAGCACTTTTTATCCGAAAATACACTCACACTAATAAAACTCAATATTTACGTTTTAGAAGGAGTCGTTCACACTGAGCTACCAGCAGAGGTGGGCTGACATATCATTCGGTAATCGCACTAACCAATCATGCATTTTTGTACGATTCCTTTTCAACAACCGTGATGGTCAAAATTATCAATTAAAAACGGCATTCAGCCGGTAAAATCGAAAATCATATAACACACATCGCAAATCGAAATTATCTGCTAAATGGCCCCAATATTACGGTCAGTACGAAAATACTTGATTCAAGTACAAAGTTCTTATATCAAGTATGATTTTTTCAATCCCGGAGTACTTGATTCTAGACTGTTCCGAGATATGTTAAGTACATTTCGAACTATATTAAGATCTTTTTGGTCATAATAATAAAATTTCGATTAGTCGAATTCGAAAACGGAAACAGGCCTGATTATCATAATAATTATAAATTTCCCTGGCAATTGATTTCACTCTCTGCTTATTATTTTTTCCATTTGAAAACTAATTCTGTTGCCTAGAATTGAACCATTTGCCCACTTAACTACCAAAGCGTTTCATCTTCTTCACCATTCTTGCACCGCCTTAAAATTGTTTTCAACTTCCTTCATTTACATTGATCTACTTGTTATACACCTAGCCAACCGTTTAGTTTTGCATCTTTCCCAAGCTTTTTCTTCATTCAACTGAAAACCGCAAATTGCATTTTCAAGGCTTCTCACACACACACACACAGATCACTTGGCGGCTAGTTGCAGCTTTCTTTCGCTATCTTTTTTGCTTACCATTAACACACAAACAGCCCTTTTAACTGTTAAAGCCTCAAACTCAATTAACCCAATTTCAATCGGATCTGCCATCTTTGGTGAGTTGGCAAAAATGTCTCAATGAACATTTTGAGTTTGAAAGTCTTTTTTTTTTTTTTTTTTGTAGGCCTGCTGTCAAAATACTTGAACATAAATCAAATCAAAATGCGAGCGCAATGAAATTTCTTTTGGCAAACGCCAACGCTCTAACAGCAACAATTTTTGTGGGCCACCTGCAATTAGACTCGTGGCGTGGGCCGGTTGATGGACCTGGCTAACGGCGAATAGTCGGAAATTGCAACATTCAACGGTCAATGGCAAAACTCCTTTGACAGTTGGAAAGTCATTTAGTGTCGACTTGTAAAATTGTATAATCAATTGGCTGTGCCTTGGGTATGTCTTTAGTGCCGGTGGGTTGTGAAAGGGGCCTGGGACAAGCGATGACACTTCAAGTGTCAAGTGTTTTTTAAGCTAAGCGAAATTCGCGTTAGAGCACAACCAAAAATGGAATAATGTTTGTAATGAATTAACATTGCTCAATTAACAATTATGGTCAAGTTGAATTTGTTGACCATTCAATAAACCGTAGAGAAGTGAGTCATTGAACCTGTGTGGGCGGAGGGGGTAATCGTGGGAAACCTTTGAAGATCTTTAAGCTTTTCGAGGAGTATTTAATGGAATTCGTTTATTATTCATTATTGGAGATTTTTGATTATTAATTAATTAAAGAAATTAAGAATTTTTAAGAAATTAAATCAAACATGAAAAAAGAAAGATTTGAAAATCCTTTGCACATTTCACTTAACGATTAAACGAAATTTTCAATTAAAATATGGTCACACTTATGAAAGCCAGTAGTAAAAGCAAATAACATTACTGAAAGAAAGACTCTTACGCCTACTGAACAATAATTTTAGGAACATTTTGTTTCTAGTTAAAAAAAAATCACTGAAATAGACTCAAAATATTTATTGTTTTACACTTTGATTCTTTTTTTTTAGGCAATAAACTTTCATTGCAATATTAGTTAGAAGATAATTGTGAGTTGCAGAGAATAAACAGTTAAGATTTATTTCTATTGCTCTTAGCTTTTTATGCAATCACTTGAATAGACTCAAAGGCTGCAATTTAGTTTCTCAAAGACTGTGCTAGGTAAACAAATGTTGTTAGAATACATTTTGGCTATACACAAATGGTTAACTTAGATGACCTCGAGTAAGCTAAAAGGTGTAGGTTAATAATATATTTTATATTCTCCACCTTCCTTCTTTACACTTTTCTTGTCAATGTGCATTCCTTTTGTACTTTTCCTATCAAAGAAATTCCTTAACAATCTTGACTTCTTTCCATTCTAACTCCCTTAGCTACCGGCCTTGTCAAGGCAACCGCTTTAATCTTGAAGTGCCTTTCCTTTGTTGTCTGTTGTATCCAAACCAATCCCATTTAACTCATCATTTATGTTATTTATTTTTTTCTACCCATAAAATGCCGCATCATTCTGGTTGGGCTAATCTCAGCTAACCCATCTAGCGTGCATACCAAAAAAACCCGAGCATATTACTCAATTTTCAGACAATAAACATTGCTCAGATTTCAGAATATGCGAGACACAGCGAAAAAAACAAAAACACAAACAAAAACAAAGCAAAGAAGATGCCACACCAAAAACTAACAATGCACGCGCTATGACATATTGACAAATGATCTCTGGTAGGCACATTGGCGATAAGGTCCAAAACAACCGGCCGGCCAGCGGCGGCCTCATACATCAAGCAAACGAGACAGTTTTTGATTTTTTTTTCGCTTTTTGGAGAGGAAGTAAATGCAACAGAATTAACAGAATTTTTAATAAGTACGAGGGTTACCTTTGGTATTTCTAGCCTAATAGTAAATTCAAAAAAATAATTTAAGTTGAAATTTAAAATTTCTAAAAACTGAAATATATTTTGGGCTGTTTTCTTATGTTTATGTTTTTCAAATCTAGGTGGCCTACTTTTATTTGGCTTCAGAAATATCTTTGCTTGTGTCTACAACGATTAAACAGATCCCCACTTTCCTTTCACTTAGCTTAATTAATTTCCCAAGTCTAGTTAAAATGTGTAAAACCTGCGGGAAACTGTTTAATCCCGGGGTGTACTTATATTTGGTATGAAACTTTCATTTTTAAGGCCAAAGCCGACGGTTAATGTTATTCAAATGAGAACAAACATTCTTGAATAAAGAATTTTTTGTACTCACAGTTATCCATAAAATTCTAGAAAACACATTCTTAATTTAAGTACAAAATTTCTTATATTAAGTACGAAATAATCTTAAAATGTCAAGCCAAAAAAGCATGCAATGAAAAATGCGAAATATTTCCTTAAAATTCCCAACTCATTCTATCACTTTTTCTTATGAAGGGATGGTGGATTTTTGGCCTACAGTTATACCTTCTAGGACTTTGATAAGCTCAAGGCAACAAGATCTTTTCAGCCATATTTGATTCAATACAGAGAAAACGTTTCAAGCACAAATGAAAAACAGCTTAAGAATTTAATCGGCCTAAAACAACCTTAATATGTTTAAAAAATCGATCCAGGTAGATCGAAAACGCATAAATCGTAGTATCATCAGTCTTTCTAATGAGAGGAAATCGCTTATGGATGGAAAGGAATGGTTAATAAGAGAAAGACCTTAATAGAATTTCTTCTTAAATGGATCCTTTTTAAATTGTTTTTAGAGCATTTTAATTTTTAAAAGTGGCAAATTTCCTAAACACGTCACGTCACTTCACGACACGCACGATTTTATTTAATGTGAAAAAGAATAAAACATATTTTTTATATCCATATATATGTGGCAAATCGTACTTAAATTTATATTTATGTGTATACAAATATTTACCCTTCCAATTTATAGTTAATCCATAAGGAATTTCTAAAACCAGATTCGAGTTTAGCGTGGAAAACTTGTGTAAAAAGAATAATATATTTACCCTTTGCCCGCAAAAATCAACTTTGAAATGTTGCCAAAACACATTCTTGACAATGTCACAAATTTAAGTTTTTGGTTATTTTTTTTAAACTTTTATTCTGTATAGTGTGTCTGTGGGTTTCGTTGGTCGACGAGTCGTTCCCCATCCAAAAAAAAAAAAATTTTATTTCTAATTTTCCTCCTTCATCTGGGAGCCTGACTGTTAACACAAAATTGATTTCGATCATTTCTTTTGTATACAGAATTTGTATATACAGTTGTGAAAAAAATAATGGGACCACTATGACACCTTGTCGAATTGATCAAAAAACAAACAACAACTAGTGTTGCGATTTTTCCAAGTCTTGTTATTTTTAATATTGCTTAGTATTCCCCTAATAAGAAAAAAGTAGAACTGCGCTTGAAATGGTTCTCAATATTTTGGGCTAAAAGGATAAAGAGCTTAAAAATAAAAAAAAAAAATAATAATAGGACCACTTTCGCATTCTTTATAGAAACCGCTATATTTCGCAGAATTACCTTGATGAAAAGCACGTGGTTAAGGGATTTGACTTTGATTTTATTATTTTGATCATCGAGAGTAAGGTAAGTAAACCACGGATTTTTTTTCCTTTCATAATTTTTTAAAGGTTTCTCATTCTAAAAACGTATTCAAAGGTTTCTAAGTGTTACAAATGAAGTTATGAATATGGTCCTATTTTTTTCGCAGAATGAGAATAAAATATCAAAAAAAAAAAAAAAACACTTGGAGAAATAATTTTTTTCTTTTCTTTTTTAATAAATGGAAAATGTGATTTTTTCCTTAAGCAATAAGCCAAGCTTATAAATTAACATTTTCATTGAAAATTTAAAAATACTTGTCCAATCCATCTATGCTGGCACCTGATCAAGCTACCTATTCTTGTAATTGTTTAACAACCTTCCTTTTTGTGTACCTAACTTAAGTTATTCCACTCTTTTAGCTAACTTAGAATAGCCAATATACATAGCTAGGCCATTCTTTCTTTAAAAACTTTTACAGAACTTTGAAAAATTTTCACTTAATTAAGTTGGCCTTTGTGAAAATTCTCAATACTAAATTAACTACCGTTAAATTGTTCTTTTTGTTTTTCTTTCTTTTTTGTGCATTCTTTTTGGTAAGTTTTTGATTAAATGCATTGATCGTTAAGAGTTCTCATAGACCAAAACTAGTTTAGACAAAAGCCAAAAGAGCCAAGATAGCGGCTAGGCTAGGCAGGCAGGCTTCCTGCAAGAACAACAAGCCAAGCCAAACCAAACCAAACACAAAACCGTTGGCCCCTAGACAATTTGAAGGTAAGCCACAATTTTTGTAAAAGAACGCAGAGAGAGAGAGAGACAACACAACACCTGCTGTCCAAGCCGTTAGCTGCTACCGCAAAAGCACAAAACACAATGGACCAAAAGTCTAAAGCTTTTTGGTCGGCAACCTGTATGAGCATGATAATTGCATGGCTGCCAAGAACTGACCCACTTAGACCAAACCGGCACACACACTTGTGGAGGGAGCATAAAACTCTGATAATTCTTGATAATTTATGCAACATTTTATTTCATTTTTTCGAAAGTTCATTTTGTTTACTTAATCCCAGCAAGCTTGAAAATGTTTTAAGAATTTTATTAATATTTGTTTTTTTCTGTATTTTTCGGTCACTAAATCAATCAATAATGGAAACCTTGCGCAAAAAAATCTCCGGCTTATTCTCCAAGTCGAAAGCAACAAATGATGATACGGGTTTACCTCAGGAAGAGCCCAAGATACAACAAGTGATGCAAATGATGCAACAACAAGAGCAAACACTATTGCAAGATAATGAAAAGCCCTTAGCTAAGCCTTTGGCAAACAGCGCAACAAGCGCAGCAGAAGGAGCAAAAGGCTCACGAGGAGGAGGAGGTAATGCAACAGAAGGAAAAACCAAGCAAGAGTCCAAATCCACACCAGATGCACAAACACAAACAACATTAACAACTGAAGTGCCCATGACTTCTGCAGATCTACCAATAAGTTCATCCACACCCTCAATGCCCAAATATCGTGAAGAGTTGCCCCTGAACATTAACTATGAGGCGGAATTTATGCACTTTATAAATCATAATACGCCACACGGTTTCTCCGAAAAGTTGGAGGAAATGTTACCCTATTTGGGTGCAAGTTTTATTGCATGGCCAGCTTATTGGGTTTGGAGGGGTATAAATTGGCAGCAGAAACGGAATACGGAACAAATTGGCAAGTATATACAAAAGGTAAGTTTTATACAGGCATGGACATACAAATAGCACACCGTTATTCTATTTAGTAACCGTTAATTTTTCTTGATTTTAAAAGGTGTAAGGTCCAACCCGAGGTTCTCTTCTTTAATGGGCTAAGAAACCACATATACATAGGTTGCTATATATATTTCTGGCCTAATAATGAAAACGCGAATATTTATGATCAAAAATGCTTTTATTGTTTTTCAAAGTATTCTCCAGCAAGATTTATACACTTTTGCATGCGCTCAAACCAATTGTCGAAGCACTTTTTCCACTCCGATTGAGACACCTCCAAAACATGGTTTTTGAACTCTTCAACAGCATCTTCTGGCGAAGAAAATCGTTGACCACGCATTTTTCCCTTGATGTGCGGGAATAAAAAGAAGTCATTGGGTGCCAAGTCAGGGCTGTACGGCGGATGACCCATCAATTCGACGTTTTGGGCGGTCAAAAAGGCGCTGGTGTGAGCTGATGTGTGAGAGCTCGCATTGTCATGGTGCACAATGATCTGTCTTCTGTTGTTCGTTTTTCGAATTTCTCCAAAGACTTCAGGCAAACAAATTGTGGTGTACCACTCAGAATTGACCGACCTACGTTGCTCAAGCGAAACAGTCGCCACATGACCAGTTTTACTGAAGAAACAGGCGACCATTTGCTTTGAAGTGCTTTTTCCACGAACGACTTTCGTTGGATTTGGCTTGTCTTCGAAGACCCACACGGTCGATTGCTATTTTAGATCCATGATTCGTCACCTGTGACGATCTTATTAACGTCTTTTGAAACACCGCGAATATATTTTTTCAAAAATTCTTTGCACCAATCCACACGAGCCTTTTTTTGAGCGATTGTCAAATTGTGCGAGAACAAACCTTTTTTACGCCCAGGTGTTCAATCAAAATTCGAATGTATGCTGGTGGAAGAAACGACTTTCGTTGGATTTGGCTAGTCTTCAAAGACCCACACGGTCGATTGCTGTTTTAGATCCATGATTCGTCACCTGTGACGATCTTATAAACGTCTTTTAAAACACCGCGATCATATTTTTTAAAAATTTCTTTGCACCAATCCACACGAGCCTTTTTTTGAGCGATTGTCAAATTGTGCGGGATCCAACGAGAACAAACCTTTTCTACGCCCAGGTGTTCATGCAATATCGAATGTATGCTGATGGAAGAAATGCCCAAGGATGCCTCTATCTCACGGTATGTCACATGACGATCTTGCATTATCAGTTCACGCACGGCATCAATGTTTTCTGGCACAACGACTGTTTTTGGACGACCTTCACGACCTTCGTCTTCGAGCGAGCGTCGCCCGCGATTGAATTCATTAAACCAATTTTTCACAGTGCTATAGGATGGTGCTTCATCGCCATACAAAGATTTAAGTTCATCGTTGCACTCTTGTCGTGAAAATCCACGTCGAAAGTTGTAAAAAATGATTGCACGAAAATTTTCACGAGTTAATTCCATTTTTCTGCCGAGGTAAGTTTTTGATTAATCGTTAATCGATATCAAACGTGGTCACACATGAAAGAGTTGTATGGAGCTTTTATCGATAAAAGTCCAAACTTTTTTTGGGAAAAGGCCAATTGGTCCTAAAATGGCTAGAAGTGACCTAGGCCAGAAACTTAAATAGCAACCCACGTAACTTTGTTTCTAATTTTCTCTGTTATATTCATATATCCCTCACTGTAGTTGAACTACTCCTTTTATATTTTCCTATATTTTTTTCTAGACCTTTCAGCATGCCAAAATTATGCAAGTGGCTATATTGGCCACAGGTCTTTTTATGGCCACCTCAGGACGAAACTCTAATGGTTTTTACTCTGTACATAATGTGATCAATAAAGGCGACACAAATCGTTCCAAGTTGGAAGACTAAGCAGGTCTGGAGTTTTCCCCACAAACAATTTCCTAAAAAAAACTAAGGGAAAACAAAATAAAAATCAAAAACTCTTTTTCGGCCAAGTAAAAAATATAAACCACCAAAATGGGCATCTGGAGCTTTATGGAGAGCTGTAAGAACAGAACGGTGGGTCGTATTTGGCAGGGTGCAGCATCATCGCAAAACAATAAGGAGCAACCTGCCATGGGTCCAAATCTGGGCGAAGATATCCATCAGGTGGTGCATACCCAAGGATTCGCTAATACCATGAATACGGCCTCACCGTTTCTATTGGCCAGTCTGGGTGCCTGGCCGGGCTATTGGGTGTACAGAGGATTGGATTATCATTCGCATAGAGCGTATGTGCCCTTACCCATTTACATAAGACAGGCAAGTAGTTTGTTTGAGAGAATTAAGAGAACTAATTTAGATGTTGGTTTTCTTTTTTTAGACCTTCTTTCAGGCCAAGCTACTGCAGTTTGCCATTATATTGGCAGGAATCTTTACCGTCATTAAGGAGCAGCGACGTTCCCAATTAATACGAGTCTACGAACCCTAGAAATCAACAGTTATATAAGGAAAATTTCAACAAAAAGAATCAAGTGGGTGAATGTTCAGCTCACATTGTTCGACGCATGAGTCATGATATTCTACTAAGCCTTCATGTTGTATTCTTTTGAATGTCAAATGACAAGCTATTCACAATGAAAACAGGACAATTTAAGGGCCTATTAGATTGTCATGTCTCATGCGTCGAACAATGTGATCTCAGCCTAAGGCTGGATTTACACTGTTTACATAAGACTTGATAATATAGTAGGTAGAAGTTATGTTTTAAATGTCAAATGACAAGATATTCACAATGAAAATATGACAACATAAAGGCCTACTAGATTATCAAGTCTCGTGCGTCGATCCCAATAAAATAGCACTAACTCTTCTTTTTTTTTTCTTTCTACTTTTTTAGCTTAAACATTCCAACTAGCCAGCCTTCCATTCAATCCATTGAAAGCTGTTTTATATAGCTTTAGTCCAGCTTGCACACCCTGAAGCTAAACACAAGTCGCCCGAATTTGGTTCACCTAAATTTAAAATAAATTTTCAGTAATACTACCTAAAATAAAAAAAAATCTATAAACTTTTCACTTTTTATTCTAAAGCCCTAAACAGACCTGCGCAGTCAAGAGAAGTTTCATACAAAAATTAAGGAAAGAATAAGCACAAGTAATGATTCCTTCACCCTTTACATTGTGCCCATACGGAGCTCAGAAGTACTGTTGCGCTTAACAGCACATGAATGGAACCTATTTTAAGCCTGTGGATTTGACTTTGTATATTGTTGCAAACAATGTTACATCACCTTTCTTCTGCCTTAACATTATCAGCAAACAGCTGCAAAATAAATTTAAGACGAGAAGGTTAATATAAGACCGGATTTACACGATGAAGCAAACTTCATGAAGTTTCTCAAAAAGATTTTGTTCATGACACAAGCTTTGGAAGTTTTCTAATAAAAATAGCTCATTGCTGGGGCAAACTTACCCCACCACACACTCTTTCCCAATGGAAGCTTTTAAGAAAACTTCATGAAGTTTGCTTTATCTTGTAAATCTCGACTAACTTCGTTTGTGTGGAAGTTTTGGTACAATCGTAAATGCTCGTTTTAACAAGGGTTTGGAATTACTTAAAAAAATCTGAAAATTTGACTAAATTATATACTGCTTTAAAAGTAAAGTACTGCTAAAATAGTCGTAGCATAGTTTGATTATGCTAAATTAAAGGTCGAAATTGCATTTGCTTGGTGTGTCTTATCATATCAAAACAGTTTTCATAGCAACTTTTTTAAACTTGTTGTTGGTCAGCAAGTCTTGACTAGAAGTTGCTAGTCTTTATCAAAAAAAACAACAACATAGCTAATCAATTAGTGTGAGCAACTCGCAGGTAATTGGAAAAATACCACGAAATTCAAGATTTGATGTAATTTCTTAATAAATCTGGACACACTAGACTAAAGTTTCTCCTAGACGTAATATATGCTGAAGTAAGCTAGAGTATGGTGGAATTATATAAGGTGAGGTCAGTACAGTGGCTGCCCCTTTTTGGGGTACCAATGGAGTGGTAAAAAGCAGTTAGTCTGAATGGTGGAAAGTAGCGTCTGTCAATGTGTTAGTGTTTATTGGTACTTCGCTCGCATGGTGAATTTGTGATGAGTTTACCTTATATTTTTATACCATGAGCTAGATAAAATACTTCGCAGGTCCGTTCAAGGTGTATATATTACTGGTGTGGCGGTCATTCAAAAGCTTTTATTTTATAGCTTACATATTGTCAGTGTACTATTCAAGTAAACGTTGTCTGTCTTAATCTTGTGCTTGAGTTTGGAGTTTACATATTGGGTACACCTTGGGTCCGTTTAGAGTTTAAATCTGGTCACATTAGAATTGAGTTCCACTATTGAGAGAATATATATGTAAAAATAAGCAAATTGCTTACTTCGCAGGTCCGTATAGGGCCGATGTCTCATCGTCTAGATAAATTTACAACTACTTTTGCTATTTGAAAGTTTCTGATACAGTTAAAGCTATGTAAAAGATGAGAAATCGGTGGATTGGCTTGCGAGTAAAGATGTTTACCAGTAAGTACCGAAATTCCCATGTAATAGTACAACGTACTGAAGGGTTTATACGATAAATCTTCACTTGTCATTCGATTTACCTTAAACTTGGTTTTGGTATATGAAAAATAATGTTAGGCGATTTCTCTTCTAGATATCTGTAGAAAAACTAAATGTCTGTGTATTTGTAGTTTATGACAATAGGCTATAGGAGATGAGAAATCGGTCCTACGATTTAAAAAAAATAATAATAATACGGAACAGAATACTTCGAAGTGGAAAAAATTAATTTATTTGGGAACGAATTTTCTTTTCCGCAACGAACTTAAGTACATGTATGTATTGTAAAATATAATGTGAGAAATGACCCTTTGTTTTTGTTTCCCCAATATTTGGGGTGGGTTTAGTTTTACTTTTTTTTTTTTTTTTGTTACAAATTTTTGAAGTGTTGTATTTTTTTTCATTTTTTTTACATTAGATGTTTTTCAATGTAATTATATTTTTTTAAAACATCTTTTCTCCGTCATTCTTATTTTTCCGATTTTTTTCAATCATCTACATCATCATCATGAGGTTGTCCTTCATTATTTTCTTTTTCCGAATTTTCTTGCTGCGGCAGAACCTCCTCTCGCATATTCTTAACAATCTCAGCCAAAGCATTGGCGTTCACGCCCAACTGAAGAAGTTGTACGCAAATTTGCAAAGACTCACGACTTAGACCTGTATTGAGCACTTCAGACATGGCATAGATTATATTCATCACCAATTCAGAATCCAAGGAGGATGAATCTAATGCTGCGGTCGAAGATGTCGGTGAAGTTGAGATGACTTCTGCTGCTTCCGCTGCCGATGCTGCTCCTTCTGCCGGTGCGTCTGCGGCGGCCTCTGCTGCTGCTTCTGCTTTTGCTGAAGTGGAAGGAAGTTCGTCCATTTTTTTTTCAAGCCAATATATAGAATGTTCGAGAACGTGTTTCCAATAGTTGTGAGAAAATTGTGAGTGCAAAAAGTTGAAGTAGAAAATCAAGGCCTACTGGGGAAAATCTATACTCAGTCAGTTTGAAGTACTTTACATGAGTACTAGACGAGAAATTTCTGCTAACATTGCAGAGCTGTTATCTGTCAAAGTATTGCATAATTTGGTGTTGGCGTTGCCACTTCCTGGATTTTTGTATAATCGATATACATTTATTATCGATTTTTGACACTCGGTTTCGTTTTTTTTTTCAATTCTCAATCAATTCTTATTAAAATTTAAAAAACTGCAAGTTGTTGATTCATCAGAATGATGAAATCGCCATGACCCAACCAAATAAGAAGGTAAGTGTGCGCTCAACAGATAAAAATATCACAAAGTCAAATGAGTAATAGGCTGGTAACACCGAACGCATCATAGATTTTTTTGTGTTAAATAGAAGGTGCATAATTTTATTCTATAAGGAACCTATGTTTCAATATTTAAAGAAGATGCGGAAGGGGTTACATTTCTTGCCTAGTATCGAGTATTTTTTTGTGGTATAAATTGCGAACAGCTGATTTTGACATCGAATATCGATAAACATGACCAACATAATTTAACCACGTTATTTAAAAAGTGTTTCAGAGCCATATCTCAAAAATGATGAAAGATATGAGCTGGAAACTTTGTGTGTAATTTGGTAATATGGAGTAAGACATTTACCCAGTTGAGGATCTGTTTCGAACCAGTTAACAAAATTCAGAAATAATTTACACAATAAATGGGAAATTCGGATATCTTAGAGATGGTGAAAGATATGAACTGGAAACTTCGTGTGTAATTTTGTAATATGAAGTTAGACATTTTACTGGCTCGAGGCAGGTTCTGAAATAGATTAAATCAGTTTCAGAAATAGTTCGAAGCCTTATTATTTGAGATATGAATTAAAAATTTGGTGGGCCGAACTAACCGGCCCAAAAGTAGTATGAAGTCGTATCTCAGAATTTATTTAGGCTATGAAGGTAAAAATTTTTCCGATTCAAAACTGGTTCCGACCAAGATTGAAACAGTACATTTAAGAACAGCGATTCCCAGTCAACTTAAACTTGATTTTAAACTCTTTCATAACTGTATCGAAATACTTTTTGAGTTTTGTAAAAGAAACATATCAACTCAATTCTTATAAATAAGTATAATTATGCTAATATAATTCACTTATTGACCAATAGTTCATTTTTGTGAACTATAGTTCAAATTAAGAAAATGCACTATAGTTCACAAAAATGAAAAAGTGAATAGTTAAAAAAATAAACTATAGTTTAATCGACGAGATCTTGTTCATTTTAATGAATAGTTCATTCAAACTAGTTCATAAAAATCGGAAAATATGAACTATAGTTCACAAAAATATAACTTTAGTTCAGAAAAACGAACTATTGTTCATAAAATAAACTATATTTCAAAAATAACCTAAAGCTCGAAATTTAATAGTTCATCTAAAAATTAACATATGAACTAGGTCATTGAAATTAACTAGATTCTCCAACTCTATTTAGTAGAGTTGAAGATTCTAGTTCATTTTTATGACCTTGTTCATTAGTTCGTTTTTTGATGAACTATTCATTTTTGAACTGAAGCTCATTTTTTGAACTATAGTTCATTTTACGAACTATAAAAAATATTATCTTTATTTCAAAAATTGAACTATGGTTCATTAAAATAAATTAACTTTAGGTCAAAAAGTGAATAGTTCAAAAAAATTATTTTTGATTCAAACACCGAGACCTAGTTCATTAGTTTATTTTGATGACTGGTTCATTTGAACTAGTTCTCGAAATACGGCAAAACTCTAATATCCAACTCTAACTCATTTCAAACTTCAGTTCACGATCTCTTTACACAAGTATAAGTTGTTCATTTGAACTGGTTCACAAAATTCGGAACAACTCTAATACCCAACTCTAACTAATTTCAGTTCACGATCTCTTTAAACACGTATAACTTGTTCATTTGAACTAGTTCACAAAATTCGGCACAACCCTACTATTCAGCTAGCTTAAGGAACCAATTAACCCGATTTACTGTATCCTAACTTGTTCATTTGAACTAGTTCACAAAATTCGGCACAACCCTACTATTCAGCTAGCTTAAGGAACCAATTAACCCGATTTACTGTAACCTCACCTAGTTATGCCTAATATAATTCAAATAACACTTGAAATTTCAACTTGTTGAAAAAACACTACTTTCAAGAATGATTCCATTGTTTAACCCATATCACCCCTATAAAAACCGTAAGCCCTACTCTGTGAATTGTCTCTCATTTAACACCGTTTCTAAAAGTTCAAAGTTCACCAGGCAACGCTAATGATGAGACACCTGCTCTAGTAAACCCTCATACATCTAGGCACCCCGTCGGCCATCCAAGTGGAAAGATAAATTAGCTACAAATTAAACAAATTATATATGGAGTATGTATGGTATGGTATGATATGGTGGCACGCACAGTTCGAGTTGAACAAAAAAAAAAAAAAAAAAAAATCGCAGCAAGCAAACAATTAAAAAACACTTAAATAAAGATCTCTTTCTTTCTTATTTAAGGTGTTTGTTTGTGGGCAAACAAAGATTCGTGGAAAGGGGTAGGTAGGTAGATGATGGGTGTGATCTATTGTAGCGGTAAGTGTTGTCGTCTCACCTGTATGAGATACATTTTGCGGCTGTTGTTCCAATGTTAATTATGCAGCGAAGTAACTTAAAACGGCATTTGCTTTCGAGTTCTTTAAGTGTGCAATTGTTTTCAATTAAAAAAAAACAGAAATTTATTAACTTTCTCACTTAATGAAAATAAATTGAAAAACGGTATTGCTGGTTGAAATACTTAACGAAGTAATTTCCAGCTGATTGAAATTAAAAGTATTTGTGGGGCCGTGTCTTATTAAACATATCTATATAGTCTGGCTATATAAAGTCAATTAGTCAGCGGCACAGGGTTTATAACGAACATAAAGTTGAAAATGGGGTTGATTTTGTGGTTCACTTTTGCATTTGGCAGCTGTTTAAACACTTCACTTTGGCTAGCAACGTAGCCTAGTACCAAAATGCCTTTACACCGAAATCGATCAAACAATTTTCAAATATTAAATGCCAGCTCAATGTAAGGGAACTTGAGCCACAAGTACTCGTATTATGTATAAGGATGTGCTTAGGCGTGTTTTAAATATAAGATTTCTTTTTTTTTTATTTATACAATTATTTACAGTTCGTTGAGTTCTTTATTAGTTTAGAGCATTTGTTTTGTTTGTTAAAATTAAATTTATTTCTTGATTTTAATCCGTCGTGACCGTCGTGTTTGTGAGTTGAGCGCGAACTGAATTGAAAATACGTTTTGTTTGGCATTCCAAGCAGCTTGTGGAACGCATGTGGATGGTAACTGAGCTCATACAACAACATCATCATCATGATGTTCGAATTGAGGGTGTTCGACCAAACAGGTTGCAGCATGGAAATTATTTCCAAGTTCTTTTGTTGCACTTGAAATGCTTTGGTATGTGTGTGTGTGCGTGTGTGTATGACTGACTGTGTGTGTGTGGTGTCAACTTCTGGAATTTTTTTGTTATTTTTTGAGGTGGCTTTGGCGCCCAGCAGGAATTTAGTTAATTTGTTAAGTAATTCATATTATGGGGAGAATTGGTCTTAATGGCAACTAAATGAATGAAAATAGGCCACAGAAACAAAAGAATTATGAAACAGTTGGGGGGGAATGGTATCACAGTGGGTTAAATTAACAAACATCCGCAAACAGGATATTATTATATATGTATATAACGACCAGATGTTGAAAGCTTGAAGCATTTAATACATATGAAATATAAAGGAAAATTATTTATATAAATAGACGATTTAGTTTCCTAGTTTTTGAAGTTACTTAGATCAGCGGTGGGCACAAAAATTTAACGAAATGGTGCTGCTACAACCACAAGTTCTTTGTCGTAATCTTTCAACTTGCTATCAACCAAAAAAAAAAAAACTTTTTAAACTAAAAATATTTTTGAAATTTTCATTATAGAGGGAACTTGCGGCAAAGTTGTTTTCAGGTTGTATATGTACACTCCCCGCCACTTGAATAGAACACCCTCTTATGTCTGTTTTATATTGACCAATGCTTCCAAACGAAGAAGAAAGACTTTTCGCCAAAGTTCTAGGTATTAATACAAAATTATTTACCAAAACCCGAACAAATTCGGGGTCCTAATTTTGCGCCAATTGAATAGCACGCTATAACGAAAAACCATTTTAGGGAATTCCGACCACAAATACTGCCCAAGACCAAGGTAATTGAAGTATGTTAGATTTAAAAAAAAAAAAGTTTTTAAAGTATGTTGAGCCACTTCTCACATCCGGTTTGGAAGGGATGGGAGTTCTAAGCTAAAACTATGGCTTGGATTAGTTCAGGTATAACTGAATATTGTTGTCCTGATCCATATACTTTACGTGTCAACCATCCCAAGACATTTTCGATATCCAAATGAGGTGAGTATGTCCACCATGCGGTAAGTATGTACACCATCACAACTCCAATTATGATATGTAGCTAGGGTAAGTGTCTGTTATATCCCCTCATTTCGAAAAATTGGGGAATTATTTTTCCTCGATGGAACGCGTATTATAATGAATTTACGTGATGAAATTAATTGGCGGTCAGCCATGGTTATTTTATAATTGAATATTTAAATTTTAATCCCAAAAACATTTGCTTCGATCTATTTAGCTTTTGAAAAAGTGTTATATTTGAAGGTGTAAATTAGATTTTATGTTGATAAATCAGTTGCATTCAATTTGTTAGTGAGTTCAGTTTATGTAAGTTTTAGTTTGCGAATTGTGTAATGGCTTGATTGACAGTTTGATGAATATAGCCTTCGTTGTTAAAACATTGGTTAAGAATAACAATTCGCAAAAATAAATTCATTGAGCGTTCTTTTCGCGCGATTTGTTTTTTAAATTTTTTTCTCCTGCGGCGCAAAAGCTCAACATTTTTTTTTGACTTCGTCTATGGTGCATTCATTGCATTTAATAAACTACATAGGACTAAGGAGGATGCTTATGCAAGCGTAGCTTCTTTGCGGGTTTTGTATGGTAGAACTATATTTGTACGTCAATCACATGAGCATTATTTTTACAGCGACCGTCTTACATTGTTGAAGTTTACCTAATATTGGTGGTTTTGGAAAAGAGTTTAGAGAAGTTTCATATAACAAGATTAAATAAAAAGAAGGTTAATATCAAACTTATAAAAAATGTTCAGTAAATTTTGTTTATCATTGTTTTTTTGTTTTATAAAAGAAAAGAGTTTACAACAGTTAAAAAAAAATTTCAGTCACAATTTTTTTTGAATCTGATGCCTAAATTACGAAAGCATACGTGATTTAACATCTTTTAACATGAGAAAATCGCAAACTTTTAAATTCAATTCAATTCATTATAATTCTCGGTCCATCGAGGAAAAATAATAAAAAAAATAATTTCCGAATTTTCATGAGGAAGGGAATATAATAGACATTTACCATACAGGTGATTTGTGCGAGACAAAAACTCTTATTATTGAGATATTTGGTATATGCACATATTTTGGGCCCCCAAGACGACTGACCAAGATTCGCCTAATTTAGATATAATATTTTAGCTGCCATATAACGGATCTGGCCGATTTGGCACCAACAGTTCTCCATGCTTAAATTCAAAGTAGTCTGGAACAATTCGTTATTTCACGGATTTGGGTAAAATCGGGCATAATCCAATAAGACTATCGTATAGAGTGCACATAAATGAATTATAATGCCTTGACAGTTGAAACAATCTACGAGATTCCACAAAACTTTGGAGCTACGTGCTCAGTAAAATGAAAAGCTGACTTTGAGGTCTTAGCAAAATTTTCAGGACTGAATTTCATTATAAAAGTTTTGGTTTCTATGCTCCCTGAAGTATACTCATTTAGGAAAAAAGATTAAGATAAATTCCAGTGCTTTGGTTGGAGTGGACCTTAGCACCCACCATTATTCAGACAAATGCTTGCCAAAGGTTCTCGCCATAGTCTAGGTATGCCTTGAAAATCTTCTCAAAAACTTGAACGTTTAAATTTGTCGTTAAATTGTAGGACCCTTTCCCTTGAGTGAATATTTAAAGACACACGAGCTAAGAAACTAAGAGAAGCTCGGTTTAGCCCTTTGTGGCTACACTCAAAAAAAAGAAAAACCTAATATTAAGGCTGAGCAGATCCTAAAAGAATAAATTGCCAATAACTCAACACTCATGGCAATTATTTACCTAAACGATGAGAATTTAACCTAAAACGGAATTTTTCAGACATTTTTTTTATGGCAATACGTCACCAATTTTTATGGTCACGATTCCTAAGCGTTGGTAATGTCAGTTAATCTTTGAATGTGCCAAGTGCTACACTACTACTTCGAACAATAAGCCGCAATCGGGAATGTAAAATTATCCGTGATGTTTATTTGAACTCTTGACATTGCAAAAAATAAAAAATGTTAAAAAAAAAAAATAAAAAAATTATCTGGTTCCAAGAGGAATTGAACCCACGACCTCGGCATTCTTAGTCAACAGTCTTACCCACTAGACCACCACTTCTATTACAAACTCATAGCATAACATACGGCTGCATTCTTTTAAGTCATTTGGCGCGCCTCGCCGTACGAGGTGCGTGGTCGTATGAGCTGAGGTGCAGACATTCCTGTGTTCCAATTCCCGAGGTCCCGAGTTCGATTCCCAGACCGAGGAAGGTAAATTAAAAAAGTTTTTATAATTGTTATTAAATGTTTTTCAGAGGAAAACATACATACTATCGGTAAATTAGGGTGTATAAAGCCAGATATTAAGGATCTGGAAACAGTAGAAGTAGAACATTGTAATGCCTTGAGGGGTAGAAGTGTTAGAAATCAAAAATTTCACCTGTGAATTACTTTCGAAATTCCTTGGTGTAATTTTATACAACAACTTCTCAGCCCAACCCAACACAAAGCAAACGTAACGATTTGCGTTCCCCACCCAATCCGCATATCTGTTGGATACGCTTTGTGGAACGTATTGCAACAGGTTGGTTTGTTGGCTGGCATAAAAATAAAAGCATAAAATTCATAAAAACCATATAATAATTAATACTTGACCAAGCGACCGACCTGCCTAACCAAAGGAGAAGTGCGTAAAGAAAAAACAGGAAATTTTTGCAGCAAGTTGCAAAATATTTCATAATCTGACACAAATTGCCAAAGATGACAAATGCGGATGATGAAAAGACCAAAAGGAGTTGGTAATACAGCGAAAGAGAGAGAGAGGGATTTCTCTAACAAATTACCAATCAACTCCTTAAAGATTTAGGCGGAAAGTGTAGCAGTTTTGTGGCTGGTCCCTAGCGGCAATTAAATGAAAATGAAACTCTTACTCTTTTTTATATTTATTTTTCTTCCATGCCTGCCTGATCTTTGGATGTGTGGCAGCGTGATAAATGCGCGGATCGTTGAAGCGGCGGTTATAAAAACCTGCAATCAAGCCAAACGAAAGTGAAACAAAAGTGCCGACGAGGCAGCCAGACTGAACGTCGAACGAAAAACTTGCAATTTCCATTTTAATACGCAACAACTTTCGGCTAGAGGCAGGCCTGGCCAGGCCAGGCACCCAACCAGGCTAAGGAGTCGCCAAACCACTGCAGCTGCACTGCTCAATGGAATACCAATACAGTGACGCCCATGAGATTTCAAAGAAGGAGTTGTGACAGAGAGACAGTCCCAGTCCCAGCTCCAGCCCAGACCCAGACAACTACTAAACGGCAGGCAAAGGCTTTTGGCAGTCTGTGGATCGTCTGGCTCTTGATTGGCAAAGAGGGAGGATTGGCGCTTTGTTGGTATGTCATCAGCATAAATTTTACTTCGCATTCATCATAATTTTCATGCATTTAATTTGTGTTATAAATTGTCTGCTTTTGCTATGGCAATGAACATGGCACATAAAAGGGGCAGAAAGGGCGGCACAATCCTCAGAATTAACTGAGATTTTTCTTCTTTTTTTTTCTGTCTTTCTTGAATTGAAGC